>JAVIAB010000008.1:19267602-19590102 GCA_032433765.1 Megaustenia siamemsis
GAAAAATGGTAGGAACAAAACCCTGCCAAGAATATATAGAACAACAACAACTTAAATGGTTTGGCCACCTGGTCAGAATGAATCCTCACCAATCACCATCAAGGGCGTTCTTCTCGACAATGCATGGAAAAGGACCAACAGGAAGACCTAGAAGAAGATGGATAGATGCAGTGACAGAGACATGTAACAACAAAGGAAAATCACTAATTCAGACAGTTCGAGCAGCTCAAGAACGACAAATGATATAAACCACGACACCTTTTCGGTATCAGTGAGAAAGAGAAAAGAAGAAAGAAAGAAATATTGTTTCCTCTTAGGGATGGTATATTATTTAAAACAATTAACTTATTTTAGACATTACAACGGAATAACCCCACCTCAGCCGAGACATCTGCTTCACCCCCGTTCTATCAAACAACAAAATATTTATCCTGATCGTTCTTGCTGCTCTATTCGACATGTTTTGTTTTGGGAAAAAAAGTACACTTCCCGATCACTGTAATGGTCGTCGCCGCTGGCCGACGATCTCCATGCGCAGGCTCAGAATCAGAGTGGAATTTGTGGTCGGTGAGGATGCCTTAACTCTTTCCATACGGACGCTTGTTATTAATGCAACGGGAGAAATTTCAGAGACAAAGTTTCTCATGGTCTTAAGAATAAATCTACATATTTATATTAATCTAACATGCAACATATTATAACAGAAGTAATGGTCATATCGAAGAAACATCCACCAGCATACAGCATAAAAATAAACAAGACAAATCTGAAACAAGTGCAACGCGTCAAATACTTGGGCACAATAATAACATCAGATGGAAGATTGAAATAAAAAGCAGAATAGCTCAGGCTAAAATAGCATTTCAGAAAATGAAAAATATCTTATGTAACAAATCCATGTCAATAGAAATGAGAAAGAGAGTTCATCGGTGCTATATAGAACCAATTCTTACCTATTGAAGCGAATCGTGGACAGTAGACAAACAAATGAAAAGACGATTAGAGGCCACAGAGATGGGGTTTCTCAGAAGAATGTTGAAAGTTCCCTGGACAGATAAAAAGACCAATGAGGAAATTCTTAAAGAGGCCAACACAAAAAGGGAGCTCATAAAAAAACATCAGAAAGAAACAATCAACATTTTTCGGGCACGTCATGAGAAGGGGAAAGTTGGAATACTTGGTTACAACTGGCAAAATAACAGGATAGAGAGATCGCGGACGACAGAGAGAGAAAATACTGGATAGCTTGGTGTCATGGCATGGAAAACAGTCAACAACAGAACTGATACGATGCACTGTAGATAGAAGATTGTGGAAGGTCATGATCGCCTACGTCAACCGGTATGGCACATGACCTCATGATGATGATAACATATTATACATGCATTTTTAGATAGTTGAACAAGGTATTAGATATCACCAATACCAAGATGATACAAGACTTGTAAAAAGAATATGGTTTGAAGACAGTTCACACTAAACAAATTGAGAGTGACGCACTATGTGGCGAATCGGCCGAAATCGGCATTGCGCAGTGCGGCGAAATGTACCAAAAGAGTTAAGGAACCATGTCCCTCCCAGCACATGAAGTGAGGCTTCCACAACGGTGATACGCACAATCTGAGCGCAGTCCAGCTGGCAGTAAATTTACAGTTGAACACAGATCACACATCCTACCCCAGAGTAATTCTAGGCCTAGGTACCACTCTACTACATTCAACGGTCGTCGCCTGCAGAAAGAAGAATCTCCGTTCGCTGGCGCCGAATCTGCGTTGACTCCATGGTCAAGTGAATGTGACCGAACCACCGTTGTCTCCTCAAACGAAATCCAGACCAGAATGAATAATTTTGAAAAGATACGACAGCATAAATGCTACCAGTCCTGAATCTGGTTTGATTAGGTGGCCATCTCGGTCCGCTGTCTTCAGCCAACGGGGAACTAATTGTGTAACTTAACGAGATTCATCATGTCTTTCTGAAGACTTCCTCTTATTCTATCTTTCCTCCATTGCCGCTGGCGTCGAGGGGAGATACAATCTGCGATTCTTTGCTCTTCTGTTGGCCTCTTCTGGTGTTATCCCTCCTAGTGACTCTAGTATTCCCTTTATCCATCTCTTTCTCGGTCTTCCTCTTAATCTGGCGTTTTCGTAGCGTTTGTTTATGGCTCTTTGAGTCATTGTTAGTTCTTTTTGTCTTGTTATATAGCCGAACCAATATATTTGTTGTTTCTTTATGTATTCGATGGTTGGTTCAATTTCGATTTCTTCATCAGGTCGGTGTTTCTTATCCTGCCCCTTAAGCTGTCATTCTTCTTTCTGAAGTGCTTCCTTTTTCTTGCAGAATTGAATCCCAAACTTTAAACTGATATAATTACTATCAATGTACAGCTCTAAGTACAAATACTAGCTAGTACAAACTAGTACAGTCAGTAAGTAAGTAAAGTAACCCCGTCACGCCAAGTGGCGTATAGGGAATATGGTGTTAGTGACCATAAATTTTACAGACCTTCAGCACATGATTTTTGGGTAATATGGTCGGTATTACACCCGTGCCGCTTTACTTTCCCAGAAAAAAATCCTGTACCCATTTAAGGCTGGGTGAACCAGGAAGCCGTCGGTTGGGATCGAACCCTATCTCTTGTCCTTTGTAGTCCATTTCACTAACCACTGAGCTATCGCGGTTCCCTGGTACAGTCAGTACAAAAGAATAAAATGTACCATATAACAAATACAAAAAAGTAACTCACCCGTGTTGCGTAAAATGAATTTTGGTGGTATGGTAACGGAAATAGGTGAACTATCAAATTGACGTTTTTTGGACCAAAATGATTGGCTACTTCTTTAACATGAGACCACGCCTCTTTGCTGTTTGGACAAATCAAATCCAGAAAGACTTCTAAATGCACCTTGGCAGATGAGTGTCCTCGATTGTACTGAAATCCCACCTGTCTAGGAGGAGTGGCTACCTGACAGCTCACAGAAACGAGCAAGGTAAGAAACAACAGTAGCAGCATTGTAACGTACCAGTTGCTGTCCGTCACGGCAAATGCTGAAATCAGACAAATATGAAAATATACTTGATCAATGCAAAATAATCTCGCTACCTTAAAGAAAGAAGAAAGAACCCCAATCACACTACGTGGCAAGTAGGGAATGTCGTGTTATGGCCGGGGTTTTTTTTTAAATAAAAAAGACTTTCCGCACATGATTTTTTTACGCAATATTCCCAGCATTACGCCAGTTCCGTCTTTCTGTTCAAGAAAAATTCTTCTTAACGCTGGGTAAATGTGGGGGACGTCCATCAGGATCGGATCTTGTCTTTAATAGACTGGTTCACTAATCACTAAGCAACCACGGCTGTCGCACCGCATTATGACGTATGGGTAAAATAATACTAGTGTCTATATTCTCCCTAACAAGTGGCGCATTTATTTTTCTATTCTGTTGAATGATAACATGACAGGTTCATGATCATCGAGTGCCATCTCCGCATCGAAGGTTGGCTACTATGGAGTGCCATTCTGCTCTGTCTCTTGCTTTGATGGTACAGATTGTCATAGGCTGATTTGTCCATCTTTTGATATTACTCGTCCATGTTAGTCTTGATCTACTTGTGCCTCTTTTACCTTGTATTTTCCCCTCCAGGGTTACTTTTATTAGGCTGTTGTGTCTTTTAACATGGCCCAAAAATCACATTTGTCTTGTTTGAATTGTGTTTAGTAGTTCTCTTTTCATTTTTAGTTGTTTAAAGACTTCATCGTTTGTTTTCTTTTCCTCCTATCCAATTCTACCTATTCATCTATATATCCACATTTCAAAGGCTTCAATTCTCTGTTCTGTTTTCTTGTCTAATGTCCATGTTTCTGCACCGTTTAGGAATGTTGAGAAGACATAACATTTTGTTAACACGACAGGTTACTCTATATTAAATTCCGGTACCAATTTTCATATGCTGGATAAACTCAGAGGCAGCGACGACGAAAGTTAGAAAAGCATGTATAGACTGAACGTTTTTCTCAGCCGAAACTGCCCAGAACGCGTTTCGGTAAATGATTTTAAAGGTCCTGAAATTACATTTTAAAAGTAGGTTTCAAAAAAGTGTTTGCTGGGCTGTTATTTTATTACTCATCAACTACTGTAGTTATAATTATCAACTGCTTTTAGCATCAAATTTATAGTAAAGAGAAGCTACGCTGTCAAAATATCGACACTTAGGATGGCGGTCGTCTCTTTCAAAACTACCGAATGTCCTCGTCCCTTCTACTTTTCTCCCTCACCGAAACTTTAAGAGCAAAGTCACATTACCCTTTTATTCTCTACTTGTCAACCCAAAAAGAACTGTCTTGCATATGTTGCTCTTTATCAAAGACGCCGATTTTCAGATTCTCAATTCATCTGTCTGTTTGAAGACTTAAAAAGAGAAACATCTTAACTATAGACGGCAGACAACTAAATCAAGTAGAGGAATTCAAATACTTAAGAAGTCTAGTGGCAAATAGCAATTCACAAACAGCAGAAATAGACTCAAGAAGCAACAAAGTTTGTCAAATCATTCGGCAGTTATCACCACTATTGTCCAACAAGGAAATAACTCTACAGGCAAAACGGACACTCTACAATACAATCTTCATCCCAACGTTGTGCTACCAATGCCAGTCCTGGACCTTAGATGTAAGAAAAATACGAAAAATAACCCCTACTGATATACAGTGTGTTAGACGAATGACAGGAAACAGCCTGAGAGATAATATTAGAAATGAAGAAAACCCCCGCAAATAGAATATATAAAGCACATACAATGGTTTGTCCACGTGACAAGGCAGAAAGATCAAAACACTACACAACGAGCCTTCAATAAACGTTGCGAGAAAACCAGACACAAGGGCTGAGCACGAAAAAGATGGATTGACGGAATATTAGAATCACTATGAAACATAACAGCATCAGTGGTGAACAGAAGAGCAAAAGACCGCAAATTATATCTCCCCTTGACGCTGAAAGGCAAATGAGAAAGGAAATAAGAAGGAGACTGGAAAAAGAAGAGTGGGTATTTTCATCATGAGGTTTACTTAGAAAGGAAAAGAAAAAACTGTGAGCGAATATGTTTGGGGGACATGGCAAGAAGGTAAACGGCTGTAAACTGACTCGTCTTGATTCTGCAAGTTTTTATGATAGCTTGAAGCGACGAATAGGAAACCACTTTCTGCTTAGAGAGGAGATACAACAAATGTCAGAATGGGCAGAGTGCTGTATCCAGTCAACAGAAAATGCTGAAAATATGATTACCTTCGTTGAGACTGCACTTTATGCGATGGACACAGACAAAGTCTAAGGCTGTGATTTGTCATGACTGCGAAGAAAATGTCTGCTGTGCCAACAAACACTATATACAGTATTGCAAATTCTACGGTGTGATATACAGTATTGCAAATTCTACGGTGTGATATACACTATTGCAAATTCTACGGTGAGATATACAGTATTGCAAATTCTACGGTGTGATATACAGTATTGCAAATTCTACGGTGTGATATACACTATTGCAAATTCTACGGTGTGATATGCACTATTGCAAATTCTACATTTAATTTGTGGATTCTTGCAATGAACCATAGTTGTCATGCCAATAAGAGGTTTTTTTTTTAAATGAAGACCCTGGGTACATTGATTTTCAACGCCGGTTAGTCTTCAACTACGTGTTTTTCAGCCTTTACAATCCGTCATGTTTCTGAGTCTACGGTCATACCACATTGGAAATACCGGTTCTCGTCCGATCACCGAATTCAAGCAACGTCGGGCGTAGTTATAGCTCGTTTCAAAACATATGCCCAACTTCAAAATGCTATTACTCTCTAACCGTTTGTTAAATACTTTTGAAATTTTCCAAATGTTATTAGAATGCAAAAGACCCTTTAAATGTATATTTAACAAATATCTTGCAGCTGCAGTTTTCTTAAAGCGGCGATATTTCTTTGATGTTTGTCAAAATTGTAAATTGTGAAGCCCTAAAGAATAGAAATTACCGTAGTTGCTGGTCTACGATTAATTTTCACTAGGTAAAGGCGTGGCCGTAATGGGGAAATAACTGGATAAAACAAAACACCAGGAGAATTATTGTCTGCTCAGTTCGAGGACGGACGATAATAATATCAAGGTATACCTGTATGTCCAATTTTCATAGTTGTGTGGTCCTTAAAAGGACCGTTTGTTGAAATAATGTAAGGTAATATAGGGGCCAACATTGTGGGGGCTATATACTTTCATTCTGAATCAGACGAGTCTAAAAGATTAATAACTGTTTGGGGTTGAACATTCCACAAACCATCATTTTTCCAATATTCCTCTTCCTGTTTTAAGACGTGGTCTTCACATTTAGCCCAATAATCTTTGTCTATATTTAATAAAGCGAGATTAGCAAGAGTCTTTACATCGCATATTTTGAATGTTGTATTTTCATCTGCCACTTGTCCTTTAAATTTTGCCCAGATTAGTTCTATTGGATTTAAATGAGCATGGTAAGGTGGCAGCCTCAAACTTATATGACCGTGCTCTTGGATAATCTTATCTATTTGAAAAATCTTTGTCCTCTGTTTTTGCTTTACTAGAGATAGTAATTCAGATTTTAAGTACATGTTATTAAATTGTATGTGCTCCTTTGTGAGCCATATCTTAATAGCATCTTTTGTACTGGATGACGTCGGGACTTTATCTTCAAGTGCAACAATGTTGTGGTACGCTGCATTGTCCATTATTAGGCAAGATGGTCGATCTAGTGCTGGGAGAATAGAATTTTCAATCCAATGTCTAAATATGTGACCATTCATCTCAGAGTGATAATCCCGATTGTCTATGGATTTTGAAAGAAAATGAGCTCTGCATTTTGTATTAGTCCATGTTGTCGACTACCTGCATGAGCAATTATCAAGCGCTGTCCTTTGCTGCTAGGTATTAATCTCTTAATCTTTCCATCTGATGACTGCCATTCCCTTTGGTTAGTGTGGTGAGCATTGATCCATGTTTCATCCAAGTACACAATATCATAACCTTGCTTGCGCACCTCTTTTACTTCACGTAAGTACTTGCTTCTCATGACTAATATATGTGGCTTCTCACAGATGATGTTTCGTCCATTGGGATACTTTCTGAATGTAAAGCCTGCAGCTCTCACATTCCTCCATAATGTAGACTTTGATATTTCAATACTGTTGTTCTTTTTCAGCGATACTTTTAATTTTCTTATTGTAACAGTTTCATTCATACCCAACATTTTGCGAATTTCACTTCTAATAAGTTCACTGTCGAAATTATCCAACATTTTTGCTCTTCCTTGTGATTTTGTATATTTGGAACATTGACGGTCACGTGCTTGAATCCGGCGATTAAATGACCGTTTAGATAAATCCAAAATGTGTCTTGTCCTATTCTCAGGGTTTTCTAAAGAATGAAATAATCTTCCTCGTTTAGCCTCTTTGCAAAAATAGTCATACATTTTTATTGCGATGTTTTGTAAACTGCAGAATTTCATTTTAAGACTCATGATACATGTTATTGTTCCACGTTACGCCGCTGAATTAACGGAAATGGAACACACAATGTCTCGTGTTTACTACAAGTGTCTAATTGTGTCAGACGACTCACGTGGAAAGCGTGAAAAATCGTAAATTTGAGCGTGTATAGATTTGTAATAGCTATTTTTAACTTAAATACTGTAAACACTAAGTTTTGACTACATCAATGGGTCGTTATAAATTTATATAAATCAAATAAGCAATAATAATAACCAAATGTTTGTTTTTAATGAAATTAATTCCCTGTTGGGTTCTAATCATTATAACTATACATGCAAATTTTGAAAAAAATACAAAAAGCGGTTTAAAAGATATTGATTTTTAAAGTTGGGCAAGACTTATGAAACAAGCTATAGTACTTAGATGGGTGACCGCTTGGGAACACCACGTGTTGTAGACTTTTTTGGGGGCCTCGGTAGCCTAGTTAGGAAAACCACTCAACTGAACTACCGACGTTCGGACAACCCGTGTTCGATTCACGCTGGGTGCAGAGTGAATTGTACTCGTGGCTGGAAAAAAGAAAAATACCCCCACGGTCGACCCAGCCGCTTGCAGAAATGGCTACCAGGGTATTACCCTGGGAAGGTTAAGAATGTCGCCGCGCATCTGAGTTTCGATGCTTGAGGCGACACTATCCAGAAATCTCCGAACATTTCTGGATAGGCGGCCGAGCACATATGGGTGGAAACTCGCGTGCTAAGACGCCGGTTCAAGTCTCGTACTTTACCTTACCTTTTACCTTGACCTTTATGTTTTCTGAAAGGAGGCAAACCGACTTATAGCACAAGAACGAACTTGTGACGATGAAGTGACCGATGTAATGAGCCCAGTTTGGAATCACAATCGAAGGTATACATTCTATTTCATTATTTTGCTTGGTATTTCATGGCAAAATCAATTAATTTAATAACTTATTTACTGTTTAAAATTTATATTTCATTTTTAAAATAATTTATCATTTCAACCAATGTACAACTAGAACTGTATACGCCTGGTATATCACGATTTTCGCATCCGATTGAATGAGATTAGAGCATTCCCTTAAACTTTTATTTTCATTTTAAAGTTATGGTTCATGTAACCCGTTGCCTTCAGGAATAGTTAAACCTCTTCGTCATCCGCCCCCAAAGGACATTAAATACAAGTGGATGCGTTGATCTGTGGTTTGTAGAGAAACTATGATTGTATATTTTGACCCAATATATCCGACTTCTCCAAGGTATGTTTGAGCACCAGGTTGCCTTCCCTATCAATCGTTCCTTTTTTTCGGAACGGCGAAGAGATGGAGCATGATCTAGATAGTTCTGGTTCATTGATCCTGACGCAAAACCATCAGTTATAGTTCGCTGACAGCTGTTAACCCTGCTGCTGAACCATAAAGAAAATACATTTTTAAAATAGAATAATATATGCGCACAATAACCAGGTGAACAATTTGCAGGGGGGGGGGTTTCCATAAGTTCTGACGGTAATAAAATACAAGTTGGCATATAGTTCAACATGTGTGCCGAGATATTATCATTCCCACATATTGGTGTGAATAAAATGGCAGAATAATGTACATGAAACTGGTATCCACATGAGAGCCAGAAACTGAGGCTGTATACATCTGTCACACGAGGTTCTGTTGAAATGGGTTAGATGCGACTACCTGATTAACATTCCATTTAAATTACGTTATGTATACTCGCAGCAGAATCAGCCAAGATGTAGCGAAGCTTCTCGAACAATAGAAGAATGCTAGTCAGCAATGCTAGTCAGCAATGCTAGTCAGCAATGCTAGTCAGCAATGCTAGTCAACACGGACATACTCTGTACGCAATCAATGGTTAGAGTCATTGCAGAAGTAACACAAAAATACATTAAGGTCATCTTTGTTTACGTCCCAGGACATGCGGAAGTACGGGGAAATGAAAGAGCGGACAGGTTGGCTAGCTGCGCTATTGTTGAGGACGGTCAAGCAATGGATTCGGGCGGACATCAGCAATACCCTCCGAGATGTAGAAGGACACAGGACTTCGACAACCATGAGTCCACGTCACTCATTCGGATGAAAGAGAAGGGAGTTAAGATGGGCACAGCCAGAAACGAGAAACTTAGTGGGCGTGTAAGAAGACTTATCAACCAACACAGAACTGGAGTCGTCAGTCGCTGGACACTGTGGAACTTGCTGAGGAGGGGATCTGAGCACCTATGGACATGTTCGGAGTGAAATCCCTAGCACTGATCCTCGCGGATTGCAGAAAAAAAAAACGAAAAAAAACAGAAGACCTCGTGCGTACTGAGCGCACGTTAAAGAACTTTGGGAGTTAATTTAATGTCGAAAACAGTAGAAACAGAATTACCGCAGCCTGAACAAAGTTGTCAAGTACTGAAAAATTATCCACGCATTTCACATTCGGATGTGTCGGGTCGAACGACTTCGTTGTGGCTTGTCGTAAAATAACGACATAAATTCCCGTTGGGCCGGTAAATGTTGAGAAAGACAAAAAATACCCCATACTTAGGATATGACGTTTGACCATGTGGCAAAATGATAGCAGACAATAAATCTACATACCTATCAGCAAACTCTTCGAAAAAAAGAGACTGAGAGCGCGTTCTCGTAAAAGATATGTAGACGAAATAAGAGAACAACTCATTGCAATGGAAAAGGCCAAAAAAAAATCAAATTAACGTATTTTTTTCTTTCAAATATGAAAAAAAAAATGAATCAGGAAAACTTTAGAAGCAGATTCATTATGAACACAGAAGTGACAAGGAAGCAGCCGGTGAACATAAGTGACACTTCTTAGAATGTTAAATGGCCGATAGGAGGCTCTTGTGCCCACCCATCTCCTGTAGATTTGAGGCAGGCTAAGAGGAAAATGGAGTAACAATATCAAGGACTCTCTATAACAATATCAGATAAAAATGGTTCAGGCTATCAGATGTGTCAAAGCTTAAACTACGCATCCCCTGAGACACCATAAAGGGCATAAATAAAGAAAACAAGTGGAAGGGGAAAAAAGACAACAAGATATGCCCATCTTTGACAAATTTGTCTCTAGCGGCGGACGGTGAGTTTGAAACTTGAGAAGGCCAGACATGAGGCCAATCTTTTAGCCTGACCTTTGACCTGATTAATTGCGACATAAACATTCCTGCAATTTGTTCTATGTATTATATGTCCTTTAATTATTTACTATAATTAACAAATTATAATTACAACACAATATCTTAGTTACCTGCATTATCATCACCATCTTAATTATGTGCTATACCGGTTGGCGTAGGCGATCATGTCCTTCTACAATTTTCTATCTACAGTGCATCGTATCAATTCTGTTGTTGAATGTCTTCCATGCCATGACACCAAGCTATATAATATGTTCTCGCTCTGTCGATCGCGATCTCTCTTTCCCTGTATTTTGCCAGTTGTAACAAAGTATTCCAACTTTTCTCATATCGTCATGCGCCCGAAAAATGTTGATTGTTTCTTTCTGATGTTTTTTTATGAGCTCCCTTTTTGTGTTGGCCTCTTTGAGAATTTTCTTGTTGGTCATTTTAGCTGTCCATAAAACTTTCAAATTTGTTCTCAGAAATCTCATCTCTGTGGCCTCTAATCGTCTTTTCATTTGTTTGTCTACTGTCCATGATTCGCTTCCATAGGTCACAAGTGGCTCTATATAGCACCGATGAACTATCTTTCTCACTTCCATTGACATAGTTTTGTTGAATAAGACGTTTTTAATTTTCTGGAACGCAATTTTGGTTTCAGCTATTCTGTTATTTTTTTTTTTATTCCTGTGGCGCATCTTCCATCTGATGTTATTATTGTGCCCAAGTATTTGACGCGTTGCACTTGTTTAAGATTTGTCCTGTTTATTTGTATGTTGCATTATGTTGATGACGGTTTTTTCGATACGACATTACTTCAGTTTTCTTACTATTCAGACTGAGATCTTTCTTCTTGCTGTCATAAAGTAACAAAGATGTAAAAACAAGTAATTATGTATCCACATGATTGGCTCGTTGCTGTCCAGGGTGTCCCACTTCTCACCCACATATTTTTGTCCCAGCCTTCAGTGTTTCTCGACACGCAGTGTCTCAAATATCCATGACTGTACACTTCACTGAACAAACACTAAAACAGCTAGGTATAAACGACTGTGCCTCGATCGATTGATCCCTAGAGTTTAAATATGTGCACAGCTCACAACTCAACCCTTATTGTGGTTTCTTTTAATGCTGGCTTTCCTGTAGACATACACGCGTGTCTATCTTTACGTGTGTCTATGTGTATTTTTGATGACCGTTTGTATCTTTGGGTGTGCGTATGTTCTTTGTGTTTATTTTTGATGGATGTTAGTATCTTTGAGTGTCAGTGTGTATTTTTGATGGCTGTTTTTATCTTTGAGTGTCTGTGTGTATTTTTGATGGCTGTTTGTATCTTTGAGTGTTTGTGTGTATTTTTGATAGCCGTTTGTATCTTTGGGTGTGCGTTTGTATCTTTGTGTGTCTGTGTGTATTTTTTATGGATGTTTGTATCTTTTAGTGTCTGTGTGTATTTTTGATGGCTGTTTGTATCTTTGTGTGTCTGTGTGTATTTTTGATGGCTGTTTGTATCTTTGTGTGTCTGTGTGTATTTTTGATGGCTGTTTGTATCTTTGTGTGTCTGTGTGTATTTTTGATGAATGTTTGTATCTTTGAGTGTCTGTGTGTATTTTTGATGAATGTTTGTATCTTTGAGTGCCTGTGTGTATTTTTGATGAATGTTTGTATCTTTGGGTGTGCGTTTGTATCTTTGTGTGTCTGTGTGTATTTTTGATGGCTGTTTGTATCTTTGAGTGTCTGTGTGTATTTTTTATGGCTGTTTGTATCTTTGAGTGTCTGTGTGTATTTTTAATGGCTGTTTGTATCTTTGAGTGTCTGTGTGTATTTTTGATGAATGTTTGTATCTTTGAGTGTCTGTGTGTATTTTTGATGGCTGTTTGTATCTTTCAGTGTCTGTGTGTATTTTTGATAGCCGTTTGTATCTTTGGGTGTGCGTTTGTATCTTTGTGTGTCTGTGTGTATTTTTGATAGCCGTTTGTATCTTTGTGTGTCTGTGTGTATTTTTGATAGCCGTTTGTATCTTTGGGTGTCTGTGTGTATTTTTTATCACCGTTTGTATCTTTGGGTGTCTGCGTGTATTTTTTTATATATCTGTTTGTATCTTTGGGTGTGCATTTGTATCTTTGCATGTGCGTGTGTATCTTTGGGAGATGTCTATAACAAAGACAAAGAGCTCGGTGTTCTAGAGGCGAGACATCAACATCTGGACAAGAAGGTGCCGGTTCGAATCCAACCACAGGCAGTGAGAATGTTTCACTTCGAAACCATGGCGTTACCATCTCCCCATCTCAGGGCAGTGAGATCCGATGCCTAGTCATCTTTGATGCGCAGCAAAACAAGAGCAAATAAAAGTCTAGCCGAAACGTCAAAACTCTTTATGATAACTACTTCTAACGTCGGAGAAGAAAAAAAAAAGTGGTTTTGATGCGATAATCTATCCGCTGTACTTCCATATAGAAAAAAATCTGGCGTTTGCAAACAAATGAAAACAAAGGAACAAACAAACAAACACAGGAACAAACACAACAAACAAAGAAACAATGAAACGAACAAAGAAACAAGCAAAAAAAAAGGAGGAAATAAAGAAAAAAAAATAAACAAGGAAACAAGGAAAGATACAAACAAATAAAGAAACAAACAAAGAAGAAACAAAAACATTACAGGAATGAGCAGGACGTGTCTGACTTGGGGCTAGTTGTGATGAATGACCAGGAAGTAGATTACGCTACTCTCCTACACAAAAATGATAATAAAATGAACACTGTCTCTAAGCTGTTCTATCATTCCTTTGCCGAACAGAACAATTTAAAATTATGCTGAAAATCCACGCTAGAGTGCCCCAAGTCTCACCCATACTGTTCATCCCTGTCTGGACTGTTTCCCTACACACGATTTACAACTATAGTGTTTTCTTTATTTGCCTTGTTTTTTTAATGACCACTTTGTTGTGCTCAATTCCCACAACAGCTCTATAATAATTAGTTACAGCGTCAGCGCTCAGCAGTCAGTAATTAATGTGTCTGGGTCTTGCAGAGGGAAGAGGTACAATCGCACAGGACATGAATATTTGAAATAAAATGAGAAATATGTTATGCAATAAGTTGTTATCGTTGAAAATTAGAAAGAGAGCTCTACAATCATCATCGCCAACATCAAGTGCCGTGTCTGCTGGCGAAGGTGATCATGTCTCTCCACAACTTTCGATTTCGCCAGTTATTTATCATTTCTGTTGTTGACCTTCTGGCAAGCCATTCTCTTTAGCTGTTTAGTGTTTTCTCTTTGTTTCCCTCTATCTCTTCGTCTCTCAATTTTCCCAGTTGTCACAATATATTCCAGTTGTTCTCTTCTCATTACATGGCCAAAAAAATGATGATTGTTTCTTCGTAATATTGGAAATTAACTCTTTTTCTGCATTGGCCTCTTTCAGAACGTTTTCATGAGGAGGACAGCGTTGGGTTGAAGAACTTAGAACAATACTAGGAATAATTCCCGTCATAGAATACATAAGAAACAACAGATAAAACGATTTGGCCACGTGATAAGACAGAAAGACCAAAACACAACACAAGCATTTAATAAACGTTAAGAAAATACCAGACTTAAGGGCCGACAATTAAAAAAGATGGATTGTTGGAATATTAATAACACTATGCAAAACAACACTATGAAAAATAACACTAAGAAAAATAACACTATGAAAAATAACAATATGAAAAATAACACTAAGAAAAATAACACTATGAAAAATAACACTATGAAAAATAAAACTAAGAAAATAACACTATGAAAAAAAACACTAAGAAAAATAACACTATGAAAAATAACACTAGGAGAAGTCAACAGAAGAGCAAAAGACCTCTCTATGCTAACGGCAAATGAGGAAGGAATGAAGAAGAATGAGACATCTACTGCTCATAAACACGTTACTAAATTAATAGACCAAAGTGGCATCTTCGAAAAAAATAGGGAAGAGGCAATATATTTAGCTGAAAGTTTATACACTATAGTCCGTTTCATAAGTCGTGCCCAACTTTTAAAATCGATATCTTTTAAACCGCTTTTTATAAGCTTTTCAAAATTTGCATGTAAAGTTATAATGATTAGAACCCAACAGGGAATTAATTTCATTAAAAAAAACAACATTTGGTTATTATTGTTGCTTATTTGATTTATATAAATTTATAACGACCCATTGATGTAGTCAAAACTTAATGTTTACAGTATTTAAGTTAAAAATAGTGATTAAAAATCCATACACGGTCAAATTGACGATTTTGCACGCTTTCAACGTGGGTTTTCTGACACAATTAGACACTTGTAGAAAACACCAGGCATTGTGTGTTCCATTTTCGTTCATTCAGCGGCGAAGCCGTCCTCAAACTGAACAGACAATAATTCTCCTGGTGTTTTGTCTTATCCAATTATTTCCCCATTACGGCCACGCCTTTACCTAGTGAAAATTAATCATAGACCAGCAACTACGGTAATTTCTATTCTTTAGGGCTTCACAATTTACAATTTTGACAAACATCAAAGAAATTCGCCGCTTTAAGAAAACTGCAGCTGCAAGATATTTGTTAAATATACATTTAAAGGGTCTTTTGCATTCTAATAACATTTGGAAAATTTCAACAGTCTTTAACAAATGTTTACTGCGTAATAGCGTTTTGAAGTTGGGCACATGATTTGAAACGAACTATAGTTTTGATTTTTACCGATTGAGAGCGGTAGTCTGTATAATGGTTATCACAACATTACAAGGCAATAGAGAGAATTACCAGTCACGTCGATCCTAACCAGCGAGGTAACTTAGCTACGTCACGTCGACACTGTTAGCACCAACTGTAAAGCGGATCTTATTTCAGATCTTGAAACAAGCAAAGACCTGCAGAAAGGCGACCGTCAGCTCTTATTGCCTAAAGCCCAGTCTCTTATTCAAAGCGTGTGACATGTTTGATAGCTTTTCAAGTCCTGGTTGTTTTTTAATAAATGTATTGAGACAGGTCTACCTGCGCATCCATTGTTATCCTGTATAGCTGCTTTTTAAAATGCTATGTGAAGGTGGCACGTGAGAGTATTTGACATCGTGAAGGTCATTTTGAATCAATTTCACACAACGAAGGTCGAACTTGAAACTATTTCTCTTGCGTTCACCAGCTTTCATCTCTGACGAAGTCGCTAGAGACAAGGAACTGAATTTTTGCGTGTGAATCCGTTTCTCCTTGGCAGCCGTGTGTATAGGGTCTCTCGCCTCACAGGGAGATATCTCCGTCTTCGGAGGTACTCATATTTTTTTCCGTCGATGAGAGATTGTCGGTTCAAGCCGGACCTCGCTGCTGAGACCAGGTGTTGTTAGAAATCCCAACTGGTGCAGTCGAGATTTGAACTCACAACCTTTCTGTCGCGAGCCAGGATTTTAACTCACAACCCCTCTGTCTCGAGCCGAGATTTTAACTCACAACCACTCTGTCTCGGGCAGAGATTTTAACTCGCAACCCCTCTGTCTCGTGCCGAGATTTTAACTCACAACCCCTCTGTCTCGAACCGATATTTTAACTCACAACCTCTCTGTCTCGGGCCGATATTTTAACTCACAACCTCTCTGTCTCGAACCGATATTTTAACTCACAACCTCTCTGTCTCGAACCGATATTTTAACTCACAACCTCTCTGTCTCGAACCGATATTTTAACTCACAACCTCTCTGTCTCGAACCGATATTTTAACTCACAACCTCTCTGTCTCGAACCGATATTTTAACTCACAACCTCTCTGTCTCGAACCGATATTTTAACTCACAACCTCTCTGTCTCGAAACGATATTTTAACTCACAACCCCTCTGTCTCGGGCCGAGATTTTAACTCACAACCCCTCTGTCTCGAACCGGTATTTTAACTCACAACCACTCTGTCTCGAACCGATATTTTAACTCACAACCCCTCTGTCTCGGGCCGAGATTTTAACTCACAACCTCTCTGTCTCGGGCCGATATTTTAACTCACAACCTCTCTGTCTCGAACCGATATTTTAACTCACAACCTCTCTGTCTCGAACCGATATTTTAACTCACAACCTCTCTGTCTCGAACCGATATTTTAACTCACAACCTCTCTGTCTCGAACCGATATTTTAACTCACAACCCCTCTGTCTCGGGCCGAGAATTTAACTCACAACCCCTCTGTCTCGAACCGGTATTTTAACTCACAACCCCTCTGTCTCGAACCGATATTTTAACTCACAACCCCTCTGTCTCGGGCCGAGATTTTAACTCACAACCTCTCTGTCTCGGGCCGATATTTTAACTCACAACCACTCTGTCTCGTGCCGAGATTTTAACTCACAACCTCTCTGTCTCGGGCCGAGATTTTAACACACAACCTCTCTGTCTCGAACCGATATTTTAACTCACAACCTCTCTGTCTCGAACCGATATTTTAACTCACAACCTCTCTGTCTCGGGCCGAGATTTTAACACACAACCTCTCTGTCTCGAACCGATATTTTAACTCACAACCTCTCTGTCTCGAACCGATATTTTAACTCACAACCTCTCTGTCTCGAACCGATATTTTAACTCACAACCCCTCTGTCTCGGGCCGATATTTTACTCACAACCTCTCTGTCTCGAACCGATATTTTAACTCACAACCCCTCTGTCTCGGGCCGAGATTTTAACTCACAACCCCTCTGTCTCGAACCGATATTTTAACTCACAACCTCTCTGTCTCGAACCGATATTTTAACTCACAACCTCTCTGTCTCGAACCGATATTTTAACTCACAACCCCTCTGTCTCGGGCCGAGATTTTAACTCACAACCCCTCTGTCTCGAACCGATATTTTAACTCACAACCTTTCTGTCTCGAACCAATATTTTAACTCACAACCCCTCTGTCTCGTGTCGATATTTTAACTCACAACCCCTCTGTCTCGGGCCGATATTTTAACTCACAACCCCTCTGTCTCGAACCGATATTTTAACTCACAACCCCTCTGTCTCGGGCCGATATTTTAACTCACAACCCCTCTGTCTCGGGCCGAGATTTTAACACACAACCTCTCTGTCTCGAACCGATATTTTAACTCACAACCTCTCTGTCTCGAACCGATATTTTAACTCACAACCTCTCTGTCTCGAACCGATATTTTAACTCACAACCTCTCTGTCTCGAACCGATATTTTAACTCACAACCTCTCTGTCTCGAACCGATATTTTAACTCACAACCCCTCTGTCTCGGGCCGAGATTTTAACTCACAACCCCTCTGTCTCGAACCGATATTTTAACTCACAACCTCTCTGTGTCGTGCCGAGATTTTAACTCACAACCTTTCTGTCTCGAACCGATATTTTAACTCGCAACCTCTCTGTCTCGAGACTGGCGTCTTGCCTCGAAATCAACCAATCCCCTGAATCTGACACCGCAAACAAGTCATTCTGACAGAACTACCATCCTTCAATAATTCATCGACTTTGAATTTGAAGGAGAAAAAAAAAACCAAACAAACACAGCTATATAAAAGCTTTGACATGACACATTACTATCACAAGTGAAAGATAATGAAATAAAGTAAAAATAAAGTTCTTTTGAAAGAGCATACGCAAGCACGATCGCTTGTTAATGATACTTTAGTTGTCTATTATTTTTTCTCAATTTGCGATATGCGGATGACACAATCTTACTAGCTGAGACAGAGAATGAACTACAATAAATGATAAATATAATAGTAAAAGAAAGCAAGAAGAAAGGTCTAAGTCTGAATAGTTAGAAAATAGAAGTAATGGTTTTATCAGGAGACAATCATCACCATCATGCAGCTTAAAATAAACAGGACAAATCTGAAACAATTGCAACGCGTCAAATACTTGGGCACAATAATAACATCAGATGGAAGAAGTATCTTCTTCTTCTTCTTTCCTTCCTCATTTGCCTTTCAGCGTCGAGGGGAGATATAATTTGCGGTCTTTTGTTCTTCTGTTTGCCTCTGCTGCTGTTATGTTTCCCAGTGCTTCTAATATTCCATCGATCCATCTTTTTCGTGGTCGACCCTTGGGTCTGGTGTTCTCACAACGTTTGTTGAAGCTCGTTGTGTTGTGTTTTGTTCTTTCTGCCTTGTCACATGGCCAAACCATTTTATCTGTTGTTTCCTTATATATTCTATTGCGGGAGCTATTCCTAGCTTTTTTCTCAGTTCTTCATCTCTGATCTTATCTCTCAGGCTGTTTCCTATCATTCGTCTAACACATTTCATCTCAGTAGAGGTTATTTTTCTTATTGTTCTTGCATCTGGGGTCCAGGTCTGGCATTGGTAGCACAACGTTGGGATGAAGATTTTATTATAGAGTGCTTGTTTTGCCTCCAGAGTTATTTCCTTGTTGGACACTAGTAGTGATAACTGTCCGATGATTTGAAGAAGCTTTGTTGCATCTTGATTCTATCTCTGCTGTTTGAGAATTATCGTTTGTCACTAAACTTCCTAGGTATTTGAATTCCTCTACTTGTTTTAGTTATCTGCCTTCTATAGTTATGATGATGTTCTGTTTATTTTTTGGCGACATTCATGACTTCTGTTTTGTTGATGTTGATTTTCATGTTGTATTTTGTACCTGAGATGTTGAGTTTGTTTAAGTGTTCTTGTAGGTGTTCTATTGTTTCATGTATTAGTGCCTGATCGTCTGCAAATAAAAGCTCGTTGATCTCCTCTGTCTCTGATGGGTTGGCTAGCTTGCATATATGGTCCATGTATGTAATAAACAGTAGGGGGGATAGTACGCACCCATGTCTTACACCTGATCTAACTTCGAAGTGGTATGTGTAGTCTGCTACTGTTCTGACCCTGCAGCTGCTGTTGACGTAGATACTTTTAATAAGGTTGGTTAGATGTTGGCTTACTCCGTATGTTGTTATATCTCCCACAGTTGTTCTCTGTTTACTCTGTCGAATGCTTTTTCGTGGTCATTAAAGGCTATGTATAAGTTTTGATTGTGTTCTGTCGTTTTTTCTGCAAGCTGTTTTAATGTGAATAGTGCGTCGGTACATCCTCTGTTTTTTTCGGAACCCCATTTGAGAATCGCTTAACTGTAGTTCTATTATTGGTCTCAGCCTTTTTTCCAAGATTTTGACGTATAGCTTTCCTACATGGCTGAGAAGAGATATACCTATATATTGATCGCAGTCTCGTTTGCTAGATTTCTTTTTCCATATTGGTATGATGATTGCCTGTTGCCAGTCTTCTGGGGCTTGTTGTTGGTGCCATGCTGCATTGAATGTTCTGTGCAGCCATGTCACTCCTGTTTCTCCTGCCTCTGCTATTATTTCTATTGGTATGTTATCTATCCCCGGTGCTTTATTTCTTGGTGCATATTTGATTACTTCTTCTATTTCCTCTTTCATGATGTTGGGTTCAGTATTTGTGAGTTCTAGCGTGGTTTTTGTTGTCTTATTGGTAGTTGGTATGTTTAACAGGTCTTCAAAATATTCATTCCATCTCTGTTGCATGCATTGGTTATTTGATATTGGCTGTCCGTCTTTGTCATTTATCAGCTCAGTTGGATCATGGTTTTCTTTTCTCGCTCTTGTGGCTTTTACTGCTTTGTAGAAATCTCTTGTGGCTGTCTTGAAGTCCCTGCTCATGTTTTGTCAATGTTCTGTCCAATTCTTTTGCTTAGCTTCTTTGATCAACATTTTAACTTTTTTTTCGAACTAAGGCATATTTTTTCATATTTTTCTTGGTTCTTGTTCTCCCTCCAATTTTTAAACAGTTTCTTCTTTTCTTTAATTGCTTCTCTGATTGTTTCGTTCCACCACGGAGTGCTTTTTTTCCCCCTTCTCTTGTTCTTAGCTTCGTTCCACAAACTGTTTTAGAGATGTTGGTTACTGCTTCTTTAAATTGTTTCCACTCTTCTTCTACTGTGCATACTTCGTTAGGAGTTTCTTGAATTCCTCTGTTAGTTTTTCTTCTAGGGTTTTCCTTGTTTCTTGATCTTTTAATTGTTTTATTTTTATTGTCTGTTCTTTTCGCTTCTTTTGTTTGTTTTCGTATATTCTCTTTATTTTTGGCTGCCTTAGTGTGATCATAACCATCTTGTGATCCGTATCGTCTGTAATATTTGGGATTGATCTGCTGTCGGTTACTCTTTTCTTGTTCTGTTGTCTTGTTTGTATAAAATCTATCTGGCTTCTGCATGTTGTGTCATTCCATTTGTACCAGGTGTATACTTGCGACTCTCTGTGTTTGAAGAATGTGTTGGTGATAAATAAATAATTTTGATTGCATAGTTTTCCAGCAGTCTGCTTCCATTTTCGTTTATTTCAGCTGTTTTATCGCCAAAGGGTCCTAAGATGTCACTGTTCTCACTGTTGCGTTTGCCAAGCCTTCCATTAAAATCTCCCATCACTAACATGTCTTTGCTTTCGTCAATCTTGTTAATAATTTCATTCAATGTGTCGTAGAATTCTTCGCTGTCTCTTTCATTGTTGTTGCATGGGGCATTATTTGAATGTAATTTGTTTTTCGATCGTCTTCTAGCAGTTTAATTGTGATAATTCTTTCTGAGTGGTATTTTATTTCTAGAATGTTCTTTGCGTGTTCTGGGTCGATGATAAAACCTACTCCATGTGTTGCTCTTTCTGTGTTGTCGACTCCTGAGAATATTTTCGTGTAGTTCATGTGTGTTTTCTTTATCTGTTGTCCTTTTACTCTGGTGTCCGCTAATCCTAGTATTTTAATTTTCCTTTTTGTCATTTCTTCTATAAGTTCGACTTCTTTATTTGTTATCCCGCATATATTTATCGTTGCTACTTTAAACACCATCTTCTGTGTATTTCTCTGAGCATAAAACATTTATCCCTTACCGACCTGCTGAGTCAGTCGTAAGTTAAAGGCTTAACTTAAGAAAAACACACGATGGTGGTTTAGCCCGACTGATGTTTCCTCCCACGTGTTTGATCGCTAAGGTCTCACATGCGATCTTTTACGATCTAAATATAAACCTTTAGCTGGTTATATTTAAAAAAGTACTTATCAGTTCTTATCCTCCTCCTTGGTAGAAAACTTTAAACAACTTTTCGAAAATTATATTCCGTTGAAAACAGTGGCGGCGTATAGGGAATATGGTGTTAGTGACCATAACATTTACTGACCTTCGGCACATGGAAGATGTTTCACAGAAATAAAAAGCAGAATAGCTCCGGCCAAAAAAGATTTTCAGAAAATAAAAAATATCTTATGCAACAAATCTATGTCAATAGAAGTGAGAAGGAGAGTACATCGATACAGAACAAATTCTGACCCATGGAAGCGAATCATGGACAGTAGACAAACAAATGAAAAGGCGATTAGAGGCCACAGAGATGGGATTTCTCAGAAGAATGTTGAAAGTTCCCTGGACAGCTAAAAAGCCTAATGAAGAAATTCTCAAACTTTTGCCAACACAAAAAAGGGAACTACTAAAAAACATAAGAAAGAAACAATCAACATAATTTGGACACATCATTAGAAGGGAAAAGTTGGAATACTTGGTTACAACTGGCAAAATAAAGGGAAAGAGATATCGCTGACGACAAAGAGAGAAAATACTGGATAGCTTGGTGTCATTGTATGGGCAACAGTCAACAACAGAATTGATACACTGTAGGTAGAAGATTGTGGAGGGACATGATCGCCTACGCCAACCGGTATGACACATGATGATGATTATTTTTCTCAGTTCACAAACACAGCCTGTATTTGATTGCAGTTTTGTTTTCTCAAATTCAGTTGTAGATCAAGTTTTATTAGTAAAGCTGAACTTTGAACAATCAAATCGGACAACATCTGTCAAAGAAAAGATGTCGAGACAAAACTGTTTAAGAGCATATTTTTTTCCAATAGCAAGAATTAACTGTGAAACATGAATTATCAACAAATCTAGAAGTCAATAAATGTTATAGAATACAAGTGTTGATAGGATACAATCATCATCATTAAGTACCGGGCCTGCTGGTGAAGATGATCATGTCTCTTCACAACTTTCTATCTCGACAGTTATTTATCATTTCTGTTGTTGACCATTCTGCCAAGCCATTCTCTTAAGCTGTCTGTTTTTTTTTTCTCTTTGTTTCCCTCTATCTCTTTGTCCCTCAAATTTTCCACTGGTTACAATATATTCCAGCTGTTCTCTTCTCATTACATGGCCAAACAAATATTGATTGTCTCTTCCTAATATTGGAAATTAGGGCTCTCTTTTTGCTTTGGCCTCTTTCAGAACATTTTTATTCTTCTCTTCTTAGCTGTCCATGCTCAAAAGTCTTCTGTAAAACCACATTTCTACAGACTCCAGTGGTTTTCGTATCTGTTGTCCTATTGTCCATGATTCACATCCATACAACAGAATATAGAATACAAGTGTTCTTAACATATGGATGCGGATCATAACAATAGGACAACAGACAAGAAAATCACTGGAGGCTGTACATATTTGAATTTACAGAAGAGTGTTCAAAATTAATTGAAAAGCTAAGAAGAGTAATGAAAACTTTCTGAAAGAGCTAATTTTAAATAGTAGGAAAAAAACAATCATCATTCTTTGGTCGTGCGATGATTAGCAAATAGATGGAATATATTATGATAAAAGAGAAAATTTAGGAACAAAAAGATAGCGGGAAGCAATGAGAAAAAATACCAGACAGCTTAGGAGAATTCGGCTTGGCAGAAAGTCAACAAAAGAAATGATAAATAACTGCCGAGATCAGATGTTGTGCAGAGACATGATCACCTGCGGGAACAGGCATGGCACTTGATGACAATTAGGATGATTTGTTTTTTTCCAATAGCAATATATGACTAGGAAACATGGATAATTAACAAATCTAGTTATTAAAAAATGTTAAAGAATACATGTATTAACAGAAGAATAGTCAGAGCACTGTGGACAGAGTCCCATAATAAAGAATATTCAATAAAGTGGATGACAAAGAAGATATAAACAGGGAAGCAAAATACTTTGGTCATATAAACAAAGTAAAGAGCTCCGTCACGCCAATATGGTGTTAGAGACCATAAATGTTTACAAACCCTCATCACAAGATATTTTTTGGGGTAAAGTGTCCGGTATTACGCCATCGCCCCATTTACTTTCCAGAAAAAAATAAGGTACCTATTTAAGGCTGGGTGAACTTGGAAGCCGTCGAATATATTCGCAGAAGGAAGATTGTTGTGAAGAAATTAGTATGACGTAGATGTGAGAGGAAGACCAAGAAGAAGGTTTGTACAAAAAGTCACAGATGACCTCTGATTGACCCTTGCAGACGCTGGAAATCTCGCGTGGACACAGACAACTTTATTGCAGCTGTCACGGCAGCAGAATTCCAACAAACGCCAGACGATGATGGTGATGATAATAATAAAGATGACGATGAAAACCGCGATGATAATGATGACGAGGATGTTGACGATAATTTTAACAATTTACAAAGGAAATTATTTCTTCTAATTCAAAGAGAAACAATTTAGATAATAGTTTAATATTTCCTCTCATCATTTTTCCTTCTTTTTCGCGCGCTCTCTCTCTCTCTCTCTGTCTCTGTCTCTCTCTCTCTCTCTCTGTCTCTGTCTCTCTCTATCTGTCTCTCTCGCTCTTTAATTATTCCCTTGTGACTCACATAGTCGAGGTACAATTATCGATCTACAGAAAACGTTATCACTTGTTAAGTGTGATTAATTGTGCTAATTATTTCAACCTTCATTCGAGTTTAAGATCTGCATTTCTTTATCCGCTGATTCTAAAGAAGAGGAACACATGTCCCTTAAATTACGACAAACAAAACTAATCATTTATACTAAGTCATAACCAGCACAAAGACAAGAGGTAGAGTTCGATCCCAACCGATGGCTTCCGGGGTCACCCAGGCTTAAATCGGTACTGGAATTTTTCTGGGAAAGTAAAGCGGCATGGACGTAATATCGACCACATTACCCCAAATATCATGTGCTGAAGCTCCGTAAAATGTATGGTCACTAACACCGTATTCCCTATAAGCCATTTGGTGTGAAAGGGGCTCTTTACTTTTTCTACTATAACTATCTCAACAAATCTTGTTCCTTCTTCTTTCCTTCCTCATTTGCTTTCCAGGAAATCAGAGTTGAAGGAAATGCTATATTTAATTTAAACACAATAGCTTTTACATTTTAGATACAGCTTTTTTTATAATTTCATTGAATGCTTATGTTATGGAGGGCCCCGGAATCACTGCAAACGAATTAAAATCTATAATTGCTCAACCGCCCGTGCCAGTGGAATAATTCGAATTACTATCTCATCTCCCAAACAAAGAAAGGTAGCTGTAGTCCCCATCATAGCAGTCTCAGCACACGCCAAAAGACATAAGGCGAAACCGCACAGAAAGTGAACACAGCCATCTGTTTTTCATCATGCGATATCATCATTCATCGTAAACAATCGGAATATCGAACAACGATACAACAGATGAAACGCACAGCTCACAGTGTGCACAGAGCACTTAACTCTGTTATTTAGTTATAGAAGGCCCCGGTATCACTGCAAACGAATTAAATCCATAATTGCTCAACCGCCGGTACCAGCGTAATCATCCGAATTAATATCTCATCTCCCAAACAAAGAAAGGTAACTGTAGTCCCCATCGTTGCAGTCTCAGCACACGGCAAAAGACATAAGGCATAAGGCGAAACTGCGCATATGGCAAAAGTACTTAACTCTGTAGCTCCTGCAACAAGCCGGACTTGGAATATGAGGAAACTGCAACAAGGAACACTTTTCAGACATAGCCTTCAATGGTTCCTGCCCCCTAATCACCATATTGACTGGCAGTTCACGTCATTGAATGTATAAAAAAAGACAATTGGATATATTATTTTCAAATGAGACAATCAACTTAAATTATATTATTAGTGACAATCAGCTGTTGTTAGTGTCTTATGTTGGATGTTGTTTTACAAAGACACTTGACTAACTAGACTAACTAGACTAACTAGACTAACTAGACACACTTCTACCATAATTGAATATGCTAATATTAGTTACAAAGATACGACATCGGAAAGAGCAAGACGCACGTATAGTGCCTGGCCTCACATCCTTTCTCCCTTGACTTTTGTCTCCTCATTTTGATCTCGCCATTCGCCAATTTTTTTTCTCTTCCGAATAAAAAAAATGAAAAATATGAACCATAATTTCCTTTCGCCCTTTCACTATTACATATCTAAGTCTTGAACTAAAATATCGCTTTAAGGTAGAAATGAGCTGCAGTGCTAACAAATAAAATCGTTCATTGTAGTAGTAATCAACAGGTTATCCGAGAGAGGTACATACATTTATGACACCAGACATTTGACAATTGACATGTGACACCTGACATATGACACCTAACATGTTGCAACCCTGTCCAATGACATTAGCATTAGAAGGACGACTCAACAACATATAGTGTCTGTCTTTGAAATATTAATAGGTAAGGCTTACTGCTGATCTTAATCTAATTTCTATTTTCTAAATTTCTTCACAATAGTATTACTGCTGCGGTTATGTTCGACGGACCTAAGTTCACCCAGCCTTAAATGGGTACCGGATTTTTTGTCTGGGAAAGTAAAGCGACACGGACGTAATACCCAACACATTACCCCAAAAAAAATTATGTGACGAAGGTCTGCAAAAATTTATCGTCACTAACACCATATTGGCGTGACGGAGCTCTTTACTTTTTTTAATATGACCAAAGGGGTGGACTGGTTGGTCTCGAGGCAAGACGCCGGCCTCGAGACAGAGAGGTTGTGGGTTCAAATCCCGGATACACCGGTTGGGATCTTTATTTATGATTTCTCTCTGCGGCAACCACCTCTGGTCTCAGCGACGCCCGGCTTGAAACGTCAATTACTCATCGACGGAAAAAAATATGAGTACCTCCGAAGTCGGAGTTATCTGCCTGTGCGGCGAGGGATCCCTGTGCACACAGCTGCCAGGGAAAAATGGATTAACAAACAAAATTCAGTTCCTAGTCTCTAGGGACTTCGTCAGAGGTAAAAGCTGGCGAACGATAAAAAAAATATTATATAATAGGCCAAAGCAAAAGAGAACCACTCTTCGACATCAGAAGGAAAGATCATAATTTGTTGGTCATGTAATGAAAGGGGAACCACTAGAGTGGCAACTGGAAGAATAGATAGAGAATAACACAGAAAAATACACAGTCACATCAGTTTAAGGGAATGATTTGATAGAGAATAACCAACATGAGTGGTATGAAGGTGTAGAGACAGAAAGTAATGGAGAGACATGGTCACTTACACCAGCAGGCATGGCACTTAATGATTATGATTTTTTGTCAAACTTTGTCTTCTTCGTCTTCGCCTTCGTCTTCGTTTTCTTCCTCTTCTTCTTCGCCTTCGTCTTCGTTTTCTTCCTCTTCTTCTTCGCCTTCGTCTTCGTCTACTTCTTCTTCGCCTTCGTCTTCGTCTTCTTCCTCTTCTTCTTCGCCTTCGTCTTCTTCTTCTTCGCCTTCTTCTTCTTCTCCTTCTTCTTCTTCGCCTTCTTCTTCGCCTTCTTCTTCCTCGTTTTCTTCTTCGCCTTCGTCTTCTTCGTCTTCGCCTTCGTCTTCGTCTTCTTCCTCTTCTTCTTCGCCTTCGTCTTCTTCTTCGTCTTCTTCTCTTCGTCTTCTTCTGCTTCTTCTTCGTCCTCGTCTTCTTCCTCATCATCCTCACTCCACAATCCGGAGAGTGGTTGGGGCATCACTGATATACTTCGTCTACCTTCTCCAAATCTTTCTTTCTATCTTTCTTGAGGACTCTCCAACATCAATTACTATTCATTCTTTGATGTTATCTACCCATCTAGTAGTAGTAGCCTCCGTCAGTCATAGTTGACTATAGTAGCCTCCGTCAGTCATAGTTGACTATAGTAGCCTCCGTCAGTCATAGTTGACTATAGCAGTCTCCGTCAATCATAGTTGACTTTAGTAGTCTCCGTCAATCATATTTGACTTTAGTAGTCTCCGTCAGTCATAGTTGACTATAGTAGTCTCCGTCAATCATAGTTGACTATAGTAGTCTCCGTCAGTCATATTTGACTATAGTAGCCTCCGTCAGTCATAGGTGACTATAGTAGTCTCCGTCATTCATATTTGACTATAGTAGCCTCCGTCAGTCATAGTTACTATATTAGTCTCCGTCAGTCATAGTTGACTATAGTAGCCTCTGTCAGTCATAGTTACTATAGTAGTCTCCGTCAATCATATTTGACTTTAGTAGCCTGCATCAGTCATATTTAACTATAGTAGCCTCCGTCAGTCATATTTGACTATAGTAGTCTCCGTCTGTCATATTTGACTTTAGTAGTCTCCGTCAGTCATAGTTGACTATAGTGGCTGCGGTCAGTCATAGTTGACTATAGTAGCCGCCGTCAGTCATAGTTGACTATAGTAGTCTCCGTCAGTCATAGTTTACTATAGTAGCCTCCGTCAGTCATAGTTTACTATAGTAGCCTCAGTCAGTCATAGTTGACTATAGTAGCCGCCGTCAGTCATAGTTGACTATAGTAGCCTCTGTCGGTCATAGTTGACTATAGTAGCCTCCGTCAGTCATAGTTTACTATGGAATTTCTAGCGCCCCAAGAAACATATATATTTGTTTTCCTTCCTAATGTATTTTCTTGTTCTATGAATCTGTCTGCTTCTTGTTTGAGGTGAACCTTTAGAGTGTGTTTCCAAAGATTGCGGCCTGCAGCTATGTCTTCCCAGGCTGTAGGGTTTATGTTCAGAGTCTTCATGTCACGTTTACACACGTCTACAAATCGAAGTTTTGGTCCCTAGTCTTTTTTGCCATATGCCAGTTGTCCATAGAGTATATCCTTTGGTATGCGGTCATCTTTCATACGGTGTACGTGGCCACGCCCGTGCAATCGACGCTGTTTGAGCACCGTGTAGATGTTCGGGAGGCCTGTGTGAGTCATAACCTCCACTTTTGTCTACACATCTAATTTTAGACTTTATATTGAAGGAAAGAAAAAAATAAAGGACTCGACCTTAATGCTAAAAAGACAGAAGTAATGTTAACAACAACAAAACAGACATCATCGCAATGCACAATAAAGAAAAGTGGAACTATATTAAAACAGATAAATGAATTTAAATATCTGGGAACAATGTTAACCTCAAATGGTAGATGTACAACAGAGGTGAGATGTAGAATATATCAGGCAAAACAAGCTATCTAAATAATTAGGAAGATATTTTACAGTCTATTTTTGACAATAGAAACAAGCAAAAGAGTTCTTAAATGTTATGTAGAGCCAGTCTCAACATATGGATGTGAATCATGGACAGTAAAACAACAGACACGAACATCACTGGAGGCTGTAGAAATGTGGTTTTACAGCAGAATGTTGAGAATACCATGGACAGCTAAGAAGAGCAATGAAAACGTTCTAAAAGAGGCCAGAGCAAAAAGAGAGCTAATTTCCAATATTAGGAAGAAACAATCATCATTTTTTGGCCATGTAATGAGAAGAGAACAACTGGAATATATTGTGACAACTGGGAAAATCGAGGGACGAAGAGATAGGGGGAAGCAAAGTGAAAAGATACCAGACAGCTTAAGAGAATGGCTTGTCAGAAGATCAATAACAGAAATGATAAATAACTGTCGAGATCGAACGTTGTGGAGAGACATGATCACCTACGCCAGCAGGCATGCACTTGATGACGACAATGAAAAGTCACTAGCCCAAGTGCAGTCGCCCAATGTTGTAGAGATGAGACATATTGTGTGGCATTTAACCCTAGTAAACACAAAACAAAACATTTTGATCCGAAATTGAAAAAAAAAAAAACTAAACTCATATCGACTAGAACGAAAAACGACAGGACAATTAAGCTTACCACCTGCCACGTCAATAATTAATTATGTTAAACAAAAATAGAACAACAACGCTAATTGAATAGCATAATTTTTCAATAATCACCATCATCAAGTGTCATGTCTGCTGGTTTAAGTAATCAAGTCTAAGGACAAGTTCTCCCTCTACAGCTATTTATCAATTCAGTGTTTACATTCTCATCAACTGTCCTATATCTTTTATCTTCAATTTTTCTATTGTTTTAGAATGAAATTACTTAAAATGTTCATAAATCTCAACTATTTAATTCAAAACAATTGGAGGTCATAATATAAATAATCTACGGTATGCGGGTGGTGCAGTCTTAATCGCTAAGAGAGAAAATGATTACAAGAAATGTTAGAGTTTAGAGTGAAGGGAAGCAAAAATAAAGGACTCAGCCTTAATAGCAAAAAGACAGAAGTAATGGTAACAACAAAGAAAAAGACAGAAGTAATGGTAACAACAAAGAAAAAGACATCACCTCAGTGCAAAATAAAGACAAGTGGGACAATATTAAAGCAGGTAAATGAATTTAAATATTTGGGAAGTATATTAATATCAGGTAGCAGATGTACAACAGAGGTGAGATGCAAAATGGTTCAGGTAAAAGCAGCTTTCCAAAAAAATTATGAAGATACTGTGCAATCCATTTTTGACAATAGAAACAGGAAAAAGAGTTATTAAATGTTATTTAGAGCCAGTCTTAACATATGGATGTGAATCATGGACAGTAGTACAACAAACAAGAAAATCACTGGAAGCTGTAGGAATATGGTTTACAGAAGAATGTTGAGAATACCATGGCCATCTAAGAAGAGTAATGCAAATGTTCTGAAAGAGGCCAAAGTAAGAGAAGAGTTACACAATCTTCATGTATTGGCCAAGTAATGATAAGAGAACAGCTTGAATATATTGTAGCAACTGAGAAAATTGAGGGACGAAGAGATAGAGGGAAGAAAAGAGAAAAAAAATACCAGACAGCTTAAGAGAGTGGCTTGGCAGATCAACAACAGAAATGATAAATAACTGTCGAGATCGAAAGTTGTGGAGATACATGATCACCTACCCCAGCAGGCATGGTACTTGAAGATGATGTCTTACATTATGCTAGTAAATTCAAACATAGACTGCCTGCGAAAGATAAAGGCGTGCTACCGCTTGTGTAATGAGATCTATAAGGCACGCAACACACGAGCATACTTTGTATAACTTCAGTAAACGTTGTTATTGAAATTCACTACTTGTATATCATTATCATCATGTACCATGCCGGCTGGCGTAGGCGATCGTGTCCCTCCACAATCTTCTATCTACAGTGCATCATATCAGTTCTGTTGTTGACTGTTTTCCATGTCATGACACCAAGCTATCCAGTATTTTCTCTCTTTGTCGTCCGCGATCTCTCTTTCCTTTTATTTTGCCAGTTGTAACCAAGTATTCCAACTTTCCTCTTCTCATGATGTGCCCGAAAAATGTTGATTGCTTCTTTCTGATGTTTTTTAAGAGCTCCCTTTTTGTGTTTGACCTCTTTGAGAACTTCCTCATTAGTCTTTTTATCTGTCCAGGAAACTTTCAACATTCTTCTGAGAAATCCCGTCTCTGTGGCCTCTATTCGTCTTTTCATTTGTTTGTCTACTGTCTATGATTCGCTTCCATAGGTCAGAATTGGTTCTATATAGCACCGATGAACTCTCTTTCATTATATACTATATATCATTATACTCAGGTGTATTATCAGATGCCATACCGGATACAGCAAGCGATCGTGTCGTCCCACAGTTCTCTAACAACAATGCACTGTGTCCCTTCTCTTGTTGACTGTTTACTATGCCAGGACACCAAACTTTCTTTCTTTGTTGTCCGAGAACTCTCCCTGTATTTTGCCAGTTGTAACCAGTTATTGCAACTTTCATCTTCGCACGATGTGCCCGAAAAATGTTGATGGTTTTTTTTTCTGATGTTTTAGAAGCGCTCTTTTTATGTTGGTGTCGTTGGGAATATCCTCGTTGTGATTGTCCTCGTTGTGATTGTCCTCGTTGTGATTGTCCTCGTTGTGATTGTCCTCGTTGTGATTGTCCTCGTTGTGATTGTCCTCGTTGTGATTGTCCTCGTTGAAAACGTCCTCGTTGTGACTGTCCTCGTTGTGACTGTCCTCGTTGTGATTGTCCTCGTTGTGATTGTCCTCGTTGAAAACGTCCTCGTTGTGATTGTCCTCGTTGTGATTGTCCTCGTTGTGGTTGTCCTCATTGTGATATTCCTCGTTGTGATTGTCCTCGTTGTGATAGTCCTCGTTGTGGTTGTCCTCATTGTGGTTGTCCTCATTGTGATAGTCCTCATTGTGATTGTCCTCGTTGTGATAGTCCTCGTTGTGATTGTCCTCGTTGTGGTTGTCCTCATTGTGATAGTCCTCGTTGTGATTGTCCTCGTTGTGATAGTCCTCGTTGTGGTTGTCCTCATTGTGATAGTCCTCGTTGTGATTGTCCTCGTTGTGGTTGTCCTCATTGTGATTGTCCTCGTTGTGATTGTCCTCGTTGTGATAGTCCTCGTTGTGGTTGTCCTCATTGTGGTAGTCCTCGTTGTGATTGTCCTCGTTGTGGTTGCCCTCATTGTGATAGTCCTCGTTGTGATAGTCCTCGTTGTGATAGTCCTCGTTGTGATAGTCCTCGTTGTGATTGTCCTCGTTGTGGTTGTCCTCATTGTGATAGTCCTCGTTGTGGTTGTCCTCGTTGTGATTGTTCTCGTTATGATTGTCCTCGTTGAGAATGTCCTCGTTGAGAATGCTCTATTTGAGAATGCCCTCTTTGAGAATGTCCTCGTTAAGAAAGCCCTCGTTGAGAATGTCCTCGTTGAGAATGTCCTCGTTGAGAATGCCCTCTTTGAGAATGTCCTCGTTGAGAATGCCCTCGTTGAGAATGTCCTCGTTGAGAATGCCCTCTTTCAGAATGCTCTCTTTGAGAATGTCCTTGCTGAGAAAGCCCTCGTTGAGAATGTCCTCGTTGAGAATGCCCTCGTTGAGAATTCCCTCGTTGGGAATGCCCTCTTTGAGAATGTATCGTAGAGAATGCCCTCTTTGAGAATGTCCTCGTTGAGAATGTCCTCGTTGAGAATGTCCTCGTTGTAAATGTCCTCGTTGTAAATGTCCTCGTTGAGAATGCCCTCTTTGAGAATGTCCTCGTTAAGAATGTCCTCGTTGAGAAAGCCCTCGTTGAGAATATCTCGTTGTGATTGTCCTCGTTGAGAATGTCCTCTTTGAGAATGTCCTCTTTGAGAATGCCCTCTTTGAGAATGTCCTCGTTTAGAATGTCCTCGTTGAGAAAGCCATAATTGTGATTGTCCTCGTTGAGAATGTCCTCGTTGAGAATGTCCTCGTTGAGAAAGCCCTCTTTGAGAATATCTCGTTGTGATTGTCCTAGTTGAGAATGTCCTCGTTGAGAATGCCCTCTTTGAGAATATCCACGTTTAGAATGTCCTCGTTGAGAAAGCCCTCGTTGTGATTGTCCTCGTTGATAATGTCCTCGTTGAGAATTTCCTCGTTGAGAATGCCCTCTTTGAGAATGTATCGCTGAGAGTTTCCTCGCTGGTCATATTTCCTATCCATGGAACTTCTAACATGCTGAAAAATCCCATCTCTGCACCCTCTAATCGTCTATTAATTAGTTTGTCTACTGTTCATTTTTGCATCCTTAGGTCAGATTTAGCTCTATAAAACCGATGAACTCTCCTACTTCTATCAGCATAGACTTATCTGGTTTTTTAAATCTTCATTAAATGTGAGTTTAACCATAGGTCATAGTAAAGTAAAAAGTAAAGTACCCTCGTCCCGCCATGTGGCGTATAGGGAATATGGTGTTAGTGACCATAAATTTTACAGACCTTCAGCACATGATTTTTGGGGTAATGTGGTCGGTATTACGCCCGTGCCGCTTTACTTTCCCAGAAAAACGCGGTACCCATTTAAGACTGGGTGAATCCGGAGCCGTCGGTCAGGATCGAACCCGATTTATTATCTTTTGTAGTCCAGTTCACTAACCACTGAACTATTGCGGCTCCCAAATCATAAGTCATATAAGGGATTAATTACTAACGTATTCATTCACTGGGTGCCGTCTCCACATCGTAGGTTTCATATCATAGAGCACCATTTTACTCGTTGGTTGACCTGCCAATCTTTTAATTTAATCTGTCCTCTTTAGACTTCGTCTGTCTTTCCCCCGTCTACCTTGTACCTACCCTTCCAAGATGACTTTCAGAATGATGTTATGTCTCTTCAAATGTTCAATAAATTTCAATTGTCTGTTTCGAAATATGCGATGTAGTTTTTTTTCTTATTTTCATTTGCAGCTGATCGAGAACTGTCCTGCTTGGACCGGGAGAATTGAAGAACACAGAAAGAATGGTTTGGTAAAAGCTTTACGTCATTGATAGACGACACATGTTTGAACGACGTTTCTGCTCAATAGGCCTTCAGCAGGAACAAACAATTAGCCCCTACTGAGCCGAGACGTTGTTCAAATCTGTGTCTACCAATCACGTAAAGCTTTTACCAAACCATTTTTTCTATATTTTTGGTCAGATTCTCCCTTACATTTAGCCTTACTGCAGCTTCGCATTTTTATGCTTTCATTTGCATTTCTTTGCCTTGACCCGGTGCTTGGACAGGTTGGCTAGCTGCGCTATCGTTGAAGATCGTCAACAAATGGATGGGGCGGACATCATCAGTGCCCTCCGAGATGTGGGAAGGGCACAGGACTTCGACAACCAAGTGTCCACGTCACTCCCTCGGATGAAAGAGATGGGAGATGAGATGGGCACAGCCAGAAACGAGAAACTTGGTGGACGTGTAAGAAGACTAATCAACCAAGCCAGAGCTGGAGTCGTCAGTCGCTGGACACTACGAGATTTGATGAGGAGGGGATCTGAGCATCTATGGACATGTTCGGAGTGCAATGATAATGAACCGACAATAACTCAATTCCTTATTTGTCTTCTTTGTTTTCTCATTTTCAGCTGATTCAGAACTTCTTTGTTTGTAATCTTGTTCATTCTCCACATTTTCCTATAGATCCACATTTCAAAGGCCAATTAAAGTGATTTAACAAAGTATAAAAAAGTGGCGAGAAATACATGAGATGATTACAAATAAAATTCATCACAAAGTGTGAAAGTAGCACTCTTGTCTCAGATGTGTTCATTACTGGATATCAGTGAAAAACTTGTTCATGATTTAAACAAAACCTTTCCATAAAATGAGTTCATGTAACCAACATTGTAACACCTCTTGCTGCACAATTTACTGTGTGTTGTAGAGATTAAAATTAACAATAACCGGCGGTATGGGACGGATTAATGCAAATTTCTTTATTTAGGTTATGGTTATGTTTATGGAAGGCTCCAGTATCACTGCAAACGAATTAAAATCCATAATTGCTCAACCGCCCGTGGCAGTAGAATCATCCGAATTACTATTTTATCTTTCAAACAAAGAAAGGTAGCTGTAGTCCCCATTATAGCAGTCTCAGCACACGTCAAAGACATAAGGCGAAACGCACAGAGAGTGAACACAGCCATCTGTTCTCCATCATACGATATCATCATTGATTGTAAACAATCGGAATATTGAAACACGATCAAAACGAATGGAACGCACAACTCACAGTGTGCACAGAACACTTAACTCGGTAGCTCCTGCAACAAGCCGAACTTGGAGACTGTTGACACAGCTGAGAGCCTTCATTGTAGTAGGCTGAGAACTTTTAATATGGAGATGAGAATTAACTCCCCTGTGTTATAATCATAATCAAGTACCGGGCCTACTGCCTAAGTGATCATGTCTCTCCACAACTTTCGATCTCGGCAGCTATTTATCATTTCTGTTGTTGACCTTCTGCCTAGCCTTTCTCTTAAGCTGTCTGTTATTTTTTTTTCTCTTTGCTTCCCTCTATCTCTTCGTCCCTCAATTTTTCCACTTGTTACAATATATTCCATTTGTTCTCTTCTCATTACATGGCCAAAAAATGATGATTGTTTCTTCCTAATATTGGAAATTAGCTCTCTCTTTGCTTTGACCTCTCTCAGAACATCTTCATTACTCTTCTTAGCCGTCCATGGTACTCTCAATATTCTTCTGTAAAACCACATTTCTACAGACTCCAGTGATTCCATGTGTTATAGAAATGATAAATAACTGTCGAGATCGAAATTTGTGGAAAAACATGATCACCTATGTCAGGAGGCATGGTACTTGATGATGATGATATGTTCTATACCTTTATTCCCTGCATGCCCTTATTAAGAGTAATTACAACAATTGTAGTACAGACCAACATATCCTGAATGTATATACAGCTGTTCGTGTCACGCTAATGCCCTATTGATTAAAAATAAAAATAGCTTTCCAAAGAATAAGAAAGACACACAAACACATTTTCACCAACGGAAAAAAAAATTAACAAAATATGTTTTTTTCAGTGTTATGGGAAGCCAGTCTTGGCTGAATCGGTGTGAATCATGGACAACTGGATAACACAAATTATGGAAGCAACAGAAAGGTGATTTTATAGAAAATGTTTAGAAACCTATGTACGTCTGCAAAGAGTGATAATAATGTTCAAAAATAGGCCAGAACAAACGGGTAGATGCTTTTTCTCAACACAAAAGAACCAATTATAATATTTGGGGTCTTTTCATGGGAAGAAAACAAGAAAATATTGTGGCAACTGGAAAAAATGTATGGAAGGAGAGACAGGCGGAAACAGAGAAATAAAATAGCTCTAAGAGAACGGGTAGGTCAAGAGGAGAATAAAGAAACAAATGTAGAAAACTATGGGGAGACATGGTAGCCGCGATAGATCAGTGGTTAGTGAACTGGACTACACAGGACAAGAGGTAGGGTTCGATCCCAACCTATGGCTTTCGGGTTCACCCAGTCTTATATGGGTTCCGGAATTTTTCTGGGAAAGTAAAGCGGCACGGGCGTAATACCGACCACATTACCACAAAAATCATGTGCTGAATGTCTGTAAAATTAATGGTCACTAACACCATATTCCCTATACGCCACTTGGCGTGACTGGGCTCTTTACTTTATTTTTATTTCAGGACATGATCGCCCGTGTCAGCAGGCACGATACATGATGATGATGATGACGACGATTGATTAAAGATGATGTCAAAATAATTTAGCAAAACTAACCTCACATGTACTAGCAGCCAATGTGTGTCTCTAGAATGTATCACAGTGTACTAGCAGCCAATGTGTCTCTAGAATGTATCACAGTGTACTAGCAGCCAATGTGTGTCTCTAGAATGTATCACAGTGTACTAGCAGCCAATGTGTGTCTCTAGAATGTATCACAGTGTACTAGCAGCCAATGTGTGTCTCTAGAATATATCACAGTGTACTAGCAGCCGATGTGTGTCTCTAGAATGTATCACAGTGTACTAGCAGCCAATGTGTGTCTCTAGAATGTATCACAGTGTACTAGCAGCCAATGTGTGTCTCTAGAATGTATCACAGTGTGCTATCAGCCAATGTGTGTCTCTAGAATATATCACAGTGTACTAGCAGCCAATGTGTGTCTCAAGAATGTATCACAGTGTACTAGCAGCCAATGTGTGTTTCTAGAATATATCACAGTTTACTAGCAGCCAATGTGTGTATCTAGAATGTATCACAGTGTACTAGCAGGATTGTGTGTCTCTAGAATGTATCACAGTGTACTAGCAGCCAATGTGTGTCTCTAGAATGTATCACAGTGTACTAGCAGCCAATGTGTGTCTCTAGAATGTATCACAGTGTAATAGCATCCAATGTGTATCTCTAGAATGTATCACAGTGTACTAGCAGCCGATGTGTGTCTCTAGAATGTATCACAGTGTACTAGCAGCCAATGTGTGTCTCTAGAATGTATCACAGTGTACTAGCAGCCAATGTGTGTCTCTAGAATGTATCACAGTGTACTAGCAGCCGATGTGTGTCTCTAGAATGTATCACAGTGTACTAGCAACCGATGTGTGTCTCTAGAATGTATCACAGTGTACTAGCAGCCGATGTGTGTCTCTAGAATGTATCACAGTGTACTAGCAGCCAATGTGTGTCTCTAGAATGTATCACAGTGTACTAGCAGCCGATGTGTGTGTCTAGAATGTATCACAGTGTACTAGCAGCCGAAGTGTGTCTCTAGAATGTATCACAGTGTACTAGCAGCCAATGTGTATCTCTGGAATGTATCACAGTGTACTACAGCCAATGTGTATCTCTTGAATGTATCACAGATAACATCTTAAATTAAAACAAAACGAGACTTTAACCAAAATATTATACCCACATTAAAAAATGACTCCAATATAAGATCGTGCAAAGAGAGTTACCAGCTATCTGTAGCTGTAGTCCACTAACGAAACGATCCCGGCTTTTGAACAATGTATCAAGCTCGCTGCAGGGACCCTCTACCAGCTGTGACTGGCTACTAATTCTTGTATAACTTCTTAAATACGAACTAACCTACCTGAATGGTTCTCATCTTTTTGTAGCGTACAGACAATGGAGAAATATTATTAGGAAGAAAAAAAAAGCTTGTAATCAAAGATCGAGGGAAAATCAAAACAGTTATCAAGATATGTCTTAAAAGAATACTAGGCGTGGTAAAAAGAGAACAGTCAAGCATTTTTTTTTAAATTTAATTTAATTTAATTTTATTTTATTATTTATTTATATTTATTATATTTTTTTTTTGGGGGGGGGGGGGTGGTTTCCCAGCGTTTAACTATGGGAAAGTACCTAGAGTCTAGGAAATTTTTTTAGAGTGTTAATCCGCTTTTTTGCTGCCAGCCGTGTGCACAGGAGTCCCTCGCCGAAGAGGCAGGTAACTCCGTCTTCGGAGGCACTCATCACGTTTCAAGCCGGGTCTCGCTGCTGAGCCCAGGGGTGGTTGCCGCAGAGAGAAATCAAAAATAAAAATCCCAACTCGTGCTGCCGAGATTTGAACTCACAACTCCCTCTGAGTCTGTCCCATGGAGACTGGTGTCCTGCCTCGCGACCAACCAGTCCCCAGTGTCAGGCAGATTTATCAGGATATGCCCTGCAACTACGTCAGTTTAAAAAGTTAAAAGGTCACTTTCAGCGTCGAATGGAGATATAATATGTGCTCTCATGCTCTTCTGTTCGCCTCTCCTGCTATGTTTCATTGTCATAACTATGGTTATGGAAGGCCCCGGCATCACTGCAAACGAATTAAAATCCATAATTGCCTGTGCCAGTGGAATCATCCGAATTACTATCTCATCTCCCAAACAAAGAAAGGTAGCTGTAGTCCCCATCATAACAGTCTCAGTATACGCCAAAAGACATAAGGCGGAACCGCACAGAAAGTGAACACAGCCGTCTGTTCTTCATCGTACGATATCATCATTCATCGTAAACAATTGGAATATTGAAACACGATCAAAACGGATGAGACACACAGCTCACAGTGTGCAGAGTGCACTTAACTCAGTAGCTCCTGCAACAAGCCGGACTTGGAATATGAGGAAACTGCAACATGGAACACTTTTCAGATATAGCCTTTAATGGTACCTACCGCCTATCCACCATATTGACCGGAAGTTCATGTCCTCCTGAAAATGATGATCGTCATGTTTCCTTGTGTTTCTACCTAGTGTATTCAGAAAGTAATGCACTTCATCGGTTTTCTATGTAACCGCTGGTTAAAAAAGTATGACATTTTTACACAGTATATATGGATATGTCACGTAAACATCGGTATCATTCAACATAATCCCCACCCACTTGTACAGCTTTACGCCAACGAGCAACAAGTATGTATTCCTAGCCTGTACCAGTCTTTGTCTTATTCGTGTAGCCATTTCTTCGCTGCATGATTCACTTCTTCGTCATCTTCAAACCTTTGTTCCACTGAGGGCACATTTCAGTGGACCAAAGAGATGGAAATTAGAGGGTGCTAAATCAGGGTTGTAAGGTGGATGGGGGGGGGGGGGGGTCCAACCCAATTTGTTGATTACTTCCCGTGTTGCCAGACTAGTGTGAGGGAGAGTGTGCATTGTCGTGAAGGAGAAGCAAGTCTCCTGGATTCCTATGCAGTCGAACTCTGCAAAAACGTTGAGTGAGTTTTTTTTCAATGTCTTGATGTGCAAACTTACGAATTGATTTCTCTTCTCTTGGCATAACATCCACAAGAATCATAACTACTTCAATGTCACAAAAGACAGTGACCATGACCTTTCCAGCTGAAGGAGATTTGTTTCTTAGTTTTTGAGTGCTGATGATGCTACTCCACTGACTGTTTTCTTGTCTCAGGTTTAAAATGATGTCCCCATATGTCGACCCCTGTAACAATCTTAGCCATAAAGTTCTCTCCATCAACATTGAAACGCTCCAACAGTTCAGAAGAAATTGCTTTTCTTTGCAATCGGTGCTCATTTGTGAGATTTCGTGGAACCCATCTTGTACAAACCTTTCGAGAATTCAAGAGTTTTTATAATTACATTTGCACTACTAATGTTGACTGACAACTTAAGTCCAATTGTTGAGTAGTGAAGCGCCTATCAGCAAGTATAATGCCATCAGTGCATTTCAACATCTCTTCAATGATGGTTGTGGTAGGCCGTCCACATTGCGCCGATCAAGAAGCTCCGTATCTCCGCTTTCCGAATCTTTTATTCTATTACTTCCATCGACCTACTGTGCTCCTGTCGACTACAAAACTTCCAAACACACCAGGCAAGCGCTTGTGAATGTTCACAAACTTCCAAACACATCACGTAAGCGCTTGTGAATGTTCACAAACTTCCAAACACATCACACAAGCGCTTGTGAATGTTCACAAACTTCCAAACACACCAGGCAAGCGCTTGTTAATGTTCACAAACTTCCAAACACATCACGCAAGCGCTTATGAATGTTCACAAACTTCCAAACACATCACGCAAGCGCTTGTGAATGTTCACAAACTTCCAAACACATCACGCAAGCGCTTGTGAATGTTCACAAACTTCCAAACACATCACGCAAGCGCTTGTGAATGTTCACAAACTTCCAAACACATCACGCAAGCGCTTGTGAATGTTCACAAACTTCCAAACACACCAGGCAAGCGCTTGTGAATGTTCACAAACTTCCAAACACACCAGGCAAGCGCTTATGAATGTTCACAAACTTCCAAACACACCAGGCAAGTGCTTGTGAATGTTCACAAACTTTTAAACACACCAGGCAAGCGCTTGTGAATGTTCACAAACTTCCAAACACATCACGCAAGCGCTTGTGAATGTTCACAAACTTCCAAACACATCACGCAAGCGCTTGTGAATGTTCACAAACTTCCAAAACACATCACGCAAGCGCTTGTGAATGTTCAAAACTTCCAAACACACCAGGGCAAGCGCTTGTGAATGTTCACAAACTTCCAAACACACCAGGCAAGCGCTTGTGAATGTTCACAACGATTTCCTCTGTTAGACGATAAATTCGTTCACAATTCGCTACTATCAACGGAAGTTGCAAATTGATTCTATTTCAACAGTTTAGTACAGTTTTATTACTTGACCGATTCCGATGTAATTTGGTGCACACAATCGACATATTCCATGTTTAAATTCTGCAAAATGTCATGCTTCTATGTTCATTATTAGTTGAGAAAAACCGATATGGTGCATTATCTTTAAACAACTCTAGTGACATTTTTCGTTGTCAGCCCTTGAGTCTAGTGTTCTCGCTCGTTGTGTTTACAGCTACTGCCATTAGATAATGAAGTGGTATGATGATGTATAGTAAGTGGAGATGGATTGGGTAGACAATAAAGACATGTTATGGAACCCACAGAGATAAAGAAAGCAAGGCCCAAGATTATTTAGCGAAAAGAAGCCATGGAAACACTCAGTGCATCAGCTTAGGCTAGAAAGAAGTAGAGGAAATGTCCAAGAATAGGGATTGGTAGAGAGATCTTGTCCGTGGTATGTGCTCCAAATCTTAACGGTTTTGTTTTAATGGAGAAATGGAAAAAAAAATTGGTAAGGTTAGATCTTTACGTAATTAATGGACGACACACATGTGATCGGCGTTTCAGATCAGTGGCCTTTCAGTAGGAACAATAAACAACACACACAGAGATACTTAAGTAAATAAAATAAGCGCTACATAGCTAATTAATAATGAAGTATCAAAAATAAATTCTAACCACTATAATTAACATGTACGACGATACACAAAATTTGTTAGTTACCTATGTTTGGCTAATTTTATTTATTTACATATCTGTGTGTGTTGTTTACTGTTCCTGCGGAAGGCCGTTTGAGCCGAAACGTCGTTCACATTAACATTTGTGCCATCTATTAATTACGTAACAATTTAACTATAACATTTTTTTTCATTTCTCTTTTACAATCACCTTTACTGCAGCTTCGCATTTTTATGTATTTCTTTGCCTTGACCCCTTTGTCTTAATGGTTTTCTCTTAATGGCTTTGTCTTAATGGTTTTCTCTTAATGGCTTTGTCTTAATGGCATTGTTTTAATAGTAAAGTAAGTAAAGAAACCCGTCACGCCAAGTGACGTATATGGAATAGGATGTTAGTGATCATTAATTCTACAGACCTTCAGCACATGATTTTCGGGGTAATGGGGTTGGTAATACGTCTGTGCCGCTTTACATTCCCAGAAAAATTCCGGTACCCATTTAAGGCTGGGTGAATCCGGAAGCCGTCGGTTGGGATAGAACCCTACCCCTTGTCCTTTGTAGTCCAGTTCAGTAACCACTGAGCTATCGCGGCTCCCGCTTTGTCTTAATGGCTTTGTCTGGGGGACTGGTTGATCTCGAGGCAAGACGACCGCCTCGTTGTGGGTTCAAATCCTGGCTTCATCAGTTGGGATTTTTATTTGTAATTTCTCTCTGCGGTAACCACCCCTGGTCTCAGCAGTGAGGCCCGGCTTGAAACGTCAATTACTCATGGACGGAAAAAAAATTATGAGTACCTCCGAAGACATAATTATCTGCCTATGCATCGAAGGACAACTGTGCACACGGCTGCCAGGGAAAAACGGATTAAAACGCAAAATTCAGTTCCTAATCTGTAGGGACTTCGTCAGCTGGTGACCGGAAAAAAAAAAGTCTTTTGTCTCAATAGCTTCGATTGACTGAATAAAGCGTGAGTGACTTCATTGTACTGAATCTCAGGTTTCGTAAATTGGAGCAGCCAGTTCCCTTCCTCGTTGCCTTTCCTTCCAGATAATATCTTTGATACCCATTTAAAGTGGCTGGGTGAACCACAGGAGACTTTTTGGTGGCTAAAATGGTTGCTATAACTGGCATTTGAACCCAGACCTTACTTCACCAATTGTTAAATTGTTTCCGATTATCTCGATAAGTGTGCTGCCGACTACTCGTTTTCATCGTCCGCCCTTAAAGACGTTGAGAGGGCGTAGCTACGTTGTTCATCCATCAAATTACCTACCAACCTACCTACCTGCCTACCTACCTACTTACATACCTACCTACCTACCTACCTACCTACCTACCTACCTACCTACCTACCTACCTACCTACTTACATACCTACCTACCTACCTACCTACCTACCTACCTACCTACTTACATACCTACCTACCTACCTACTTATACCTACCTACCTACCTACTTACATACCTATCTATCTATCTATCTATCTATCTATCTATCTATCTATCTATCTATCTATCTATCTATCTATCTATCTATCTATCTATCTATCTATCTATCTATCTATCTATCTATCTATCTATCTATCTATCTGTCTGTCTGTCTGTCTGTCTGTCTGTCTGTCTGTCTGTCTGTCTATCTATCTATCTATCTATCTATCTATCTGTCTGTCTGTCTGTCTATCTATCTATCTATCTATCTATCTATCTATCTATCTATCTGTCTGTCTGTCTGTCTGTCTGTCTGTCTGTCTGTCTGTCTGTCTGTCTATCTATCTTTATGTATGTCTGTAAGTAAAAAAAAAAGTAAAGTACCCCCGTCACGCCAAGTGGCGTATAGGGAATATGTAGATAGTGAACATACATTTACAAACCTTCGGCACATGATTTTTGGGGTAATGTGGTCGGTATTACGCCCGTGCCACTTTACTTTCCCAGAAAAAAATCCGGTACCCATTAAAGGCTGGGTGAACCGGAAGCGGTCGGTTGGATCGAACCCTACCTCTTGTCCTTTGTAGTCCAGTTCACTAACCACTGAGCTATCGCGGCTCCCATGTATGTCTGTCTGTCCATATATTTATCGTTTTTTTCTTCGAAAGGAAGCTGATGCATCTTGTTTTTGCTTCTCGCCCCAACGTTCGTTTCAGTGTTTCTCAAGGTCGACTTTTCTGTGTTTTACCCGCTGGTTCCCATCTGAGGACTTGCTGTGAGGCTCTCTTGTTTTGTTGACTCTTCTCATCACAAGACCAACATATGACCACTTCTTCTCTTGATTATATGTGATACTCTTTAATGCCTTGTCATTCCTCTTATCTCTACAACAGTCTTGAACTCATTCCATGGTATTGCTGCAATATAGTTGATAGTTAAATGATTAAACATTTTTTATTTGAGCAATTTCGTTACACGGAGCAGAATTTTAGTTTTATTGTTATCATTTCTTGATGAATTCTCTTCTTATTCTACCCTTTTTTAGCTCCCAGTGGAGCATAGGTCTTCAACAAACACTTTCCAAGTCGTTCTGTTTATTACCATTCTTTTAAGATCATTCCATGTCTTCCCCATCATCTTCATCTCTGCTTCTATCTGTCTTCTCCATTTCTTGTCTTCCTCTTTGTCTTTTCCCCTGGGGATTCCAAAAAGGGCCTGTTGTGTAATACTCTCAGTTGGCTTCCGTAGTGTGTGTCCTATCCAGCGCCATCATCTTCGCTGTATCTCTTTATCCACTGGTATTTGACTGGTACATTTCCATAATTCTATGTTAGTGATTTTGTCCTGCCATTTCCATCCTTTTATTCTGCGTAAGCATCCATTAATGAAAGTCTGTATCTTCGTGATTGTCAATTTTGTTATTCTCCATTCTTCACAGCTATATGATAGGACCGACTTAACATTGGAGTTGACAATTTTTTATTTTGTATTTAACCTAATTTCTTTGGATTTCCATATGTTTCCCAGTGCAATGAAAGCTCCTCTTGCTTTTGATATCCTTATTTTGGTATCCTTTTCTGTTCCTCCCTCTTTATCTATATTACTGCCCAGATATATGTAAGATTGTACGTCTAGTAGAGGTATTTCTCCTAGTTTTATTTGGTTATTGCCAACTGTATTAATTCTCATAATGTTGGTCATATCTCTATTAATCTTCAGTCCTAGCTGTTGTGATCTCTCATCAAGTATGCTCATTTTATCATGCATCTGTGTCCATGTTTGTGAAGTTTTTTTCGGCTTATTTTTTTTTTTACAGTATGGGATAGCCAGTCCCATGCCCAACCCTCCTTTCTCGCCTCTTACGAACATACCTGGTAGGGTACAGCTCCGCTATTCTTTACTCCACTTTCGAGTCCGGCAGCGCACGGGCATCTTGATGAATTACACCATTGAAAGACCGAGTCTCAAGTTAGCTTCTTGATTGGGGATTCCAGACCACTTGTCATTCCGTTGTACACAATCAAGGAAATGATTGCTTACATTGCCTGTATTTTGCCAATTGAAACAAGTATTTAAAATTTCATCTTCTCATAATGTGCCCGAACAATGTTGATTATTTCATTCTGCTGTTTTTTTTATGAGCTCCCTTTTTGTAATGGCCTCTTTTAGAATTTTCTCATTAGTAGACTTATCCTCAGCTGTCGAGAGAACTCTCAACAGTTTTCTGAGATATCCCACATCCGAGGCCTCTATTCGTCTTTTAATTTATTTGTCTACTGTCCATGATTCGCTTCTATAGGTCAGAATTGGCTCTATCTATCACAAATGATCTCTCTGTTATTACCCATGCTCCCCATTGCACAATAACATGGACAATAATCATTGTATCCAATCCTGAAACAATTTATATTTTCCACGATAAAACGCATATTGGAGATGAAAACAGAAATAAAGAGTTTGAAGAAAGGGAGTATCTCAAATATCTTTCTCTCCATAAATTACTTCCTCTTGTTTTATTTGAACATTCTAATCAAACAAAGACAAGTTTCAAGATGGTCCGACTCTATTTCAAGAAAAAAATATATATATAAATAAAATATAGTTATAAAACCACTATAACGTTACAGCCTCATAACATCAACAATTGTAAAGTTAGACGAGATTATTTATACGGTTTAAGACCTTCTGCAGGGAGTATCGAGAGAAACTAAACCATAAAAAGGTATTCTTATTTTTCTCTTTTGTCACGTACCGAACATAGCCGTCAGTTGTTTGCATACCTTGTGACGTCTTGTAGTGTATTATCAAGGATTCCTCAAATTACCTGGTTTGGGGGCACACAGTTCTGTAAGTGTGGTCCTTATTTTAATTTCTGTTTGTTTCGTTGTTTGGGACACAAACTTCAGTAAGTTTAGTCCATATTTTCATTTCTGTTTGTTTCGTTGTTTGGGGCACAAACTTCAGTAGTTTAGTCCATATTTTCATTTCTGTTTGTTTCGCTGTTTGGGACACAAACTTCAGTAAGTTTAGTCCATATTTTTCATTTCTGTTTGTTTCGTTGTTTGGGACACAAACTTCAGTAAGTTTAGTTCATATTTTAATTTCTGTTGTTTCTTTGTTTGGGACACAAACTTCAGTAAGTTTAGTCCATATTTTCTTTTCTGTTTGCTTCGTTGTTTGGGACACAAACTTCAGTAAGTTTAGTCCATATTTTCTTTTATGTTTGCTTCGTTGTTTGGGACACAACTTCAGTAAGTTTAGTCCATATTTTCTTTTCTGTTTGCTTCGTTGTTTGGGACACAAACTTCAGTAAGTTTAGTCCATATTTTCTTTTCTGTTTGCTTCGTTGTTTGGGACACAACTTCAGTAAGTTTAGTCCATATTTTATTTTCTGTTTGCTTCGTTGTTTGGGACACAAACTTCAGTAAGTTTAGTCCATATTTTCTTTCTGTTTACTTCCTTGTTTGGGACACAAACTTCAGTAAGTTTAGTCCATATTTTCTTTTCTTTTCCCATGGTGGTGTATTAAGTTATGTTTGATCTGTGTCTTGTGGCCTTCAGTTCGAAGGTCATTCTGTGGGTAGTTCTTGTGACTCTGGATTCATCTGAACTCGACAAACCCAGCACAGGAATTATCTTCTTATTTGTGTTTACTTAAAACGTTCTAACCCTTAATACAATCTGGAGAAGAAAATACTAGCTGTGGAGATAACATGTCGTAAGATTTGGAGCATCTCTTTCTTAGATCGTATCACAAATAAAAAGTGAACTTCAGGTCAATATGCCGGATAGGAAACAAGAACCGTTGAGGCATTGCGTAAAAAAGTGCTCCTTGTTGCAGTTTGCTCATATTCCAAGTTTGAATTGCTGCAGAAGCCACTGAGTTTAGTTCTCTGTGCATACTGTGAGCTGTGCTTTTCATCAGTATGGTGAATGATGATATCGTTTGACGATGGACAGTTCAGCTGCGTTCACTTTCGGTGATAATACGCTTTATGTCTTTTTACGCGTGCTGTGCTTGCTATGATGGGGACTGCAGCTGTCTTTCTTTGTTTGGATATTCGATGAGATGTTAATTCGGATGATTCCACTGGCACGGGACAGTGGGTTTCAAATATGGATTTTCATTCGCTTGCAGTGATACCGGGACCTTCGGAAAACTATAATTACAACTATAACAAATGAAAAGTTTCGCAAATAGATAGAGCAAATAATCGGAGAACATACTGATTTTGTGGCTGTTGTGAAGAAAATGTAAATGTAAAATGAAATGTTTTGGCCACGAGTCTCGATTGTCTTGTCTAGCAAAGATCATTCTGTAATGAACTGTTATGGAGGGAGAACAACTACAGGTAGGCGGAGAAAGAGATGGGACGATAACATCAAAGAATTGAAAGACTTTTGCAGAAACCCAAAGAATGACTGAAGATAGAAAAAGGAGACGGTTAACAAAGTTCTGAAAATGGCGTAAAAAAAACACCCAGGTTTATGGGAGGAGGAAGAAGAGGAAGAAGCATAGATAGTATAGGAAGAAGAAGAAGCATAGATAGAATAGGAAGAAGTAGAAGAATAGATAGAATAGGAGGAAGAAGCATAGTAGTATAGGAAGAAGGAGAAGAAACATAAGTAGTATAGGAAGAATGACAAGAAGCATAAGTAGTATAGGAAGAAGGACAAGAAGCATAAGTAGTATAGGAAGAAGGAGAAGAAGCATAAGTAGTATAGGAAGAAGGAGAGAAGCATAAGTAGTATAGGAAGAAGGAGAGAAGCATAAGTAGTATAGGAAGAATGACAAGAAGCATAAGTAGTATAGGAAGAAGGACAAGAAGCATAAGTAGTATAGGAAGAAGGAGAGAAGCATAAGTAGTATAGGAAGAAGGGCAAGAAGCATAAGTAGTATAGGAAGAAGGAGAAGAAGCATAAGTAGTATAGGAAGAAGGACAAGAAGCATAAGTAGTATAGGAAGAAGAGAAGAAGCATAAGTAGTATAGGAAGAAGGACAAGAAGCATAAGTAGTATAGGAAGAAGGAGAAGAAGCATAAGTAGTATAGGAAGAAGGACAAGAAGCATAAGTAGTATAGAAAGAGAAGAAGCATAAGTAGTATAGGAAGAAGGAGAAGAAGCATAAGTAGTATAGGAAGAAGGAGAAGAAGCATAAGTAGTATAGGAAGAAGGAGAAGAAGCATAAGTAGTATAGGAAGAAGGACAAGAAGCATAAGTAGTATAGGAAGAAGGAGAAGAAGCATAAGTAGTATAGGAAGAAGGAGAAGAAGCATAAGTAGTATAGGAAGAAGGACAAGAAGCATAAGTAGTATAGGAAGAAGGAGAAGAAGCATAAGTAGTATAGGAAGAAGGAGAAGAAGCATAAGTAGTATAGGAAGAAGGACAAGAAGCATAAGTAGTATAGGAAGAAGGAGAAGAAGCATAAGTAGTATAGGAAGAAGGACAAGAAGCATAAGTAGTATAGAAAGAGGAAGAAGCATAAGTAGTATAGGAAGAAGGAGAAGAAGCATAAGTAGTATAGGAGAAGGACAAGAAGCATAAGTAGTATAGGAAGAAGGAGAAGAAGCATAAGTAGTATAGGAAGAAGGACAAGAAGCATAAGTAGTATAGAAAGAGGAAGAAGCATAAGTAGTATAGGAAGAAGGAGAAGAAGCATAAGTAGTATAGGAAGAAGGAGAAGAAGCATAAGTAGTATAGGAAGAAGGAGAAGAAGCATAAGTAGTATAGAAAGAGGAAGAAGCATAAGTAGTATAGAAAGAGGAAGAAGAGAAGAAGAAGAAGCATAGATAGTATAGGAAGCAGAAGAAGAAGCATAAGTAGTATAGGAAGATGAAGAAGAGGCATAAGTAGTATAGGAAGAAGAAGAAGAGGTAGAAGAAAAAAAATAGATAGTATAGGAAGAAGAAGAGGAAGCATAGATAGTATAGGAAGAAGAAGCATAAGTAGTATAGGAAGAAGAAGAGGAAGCATAGATAGTATAGGAAGTGGAAGAAGCATAAGTAGCATAGGAAGAGGAAGAAGAAGAAGAAGAAGAAGAAGAAGAAGCATAAGTAGCATAGGAAGAAAAGAGGAAGAAGAGGAGAAAAAGCATAAGTAGTATAGGAAGAAGATTAAGCAGAGAGGAAGAAGAAGAGACATAGGTAGTAGAGGCAGAAGTAGAAGAAGAAGCATAAGTAGAGAAGCAGAAGAAGAAGCATAAGTAGAGAAGCAGAAGAAGAAGCATAGGTAGAGAAGCAGAAGAAGTAGTATAGTAGTAGAGGAAGAAGAAGAAGAAGAAGCATAAGTAGAGAAGCAGAAGAAGAAGCATAGGTAATAGAGGAAGAAGAAGAAGAGGAAGCATAAGTAGAGAAGCAGAAGTAGAAGAAGCATAGGTAGTAGAGGAAGAAGTAGAAGAAGAAGCATAAGTAGAGAAGCAGAAGAAGAAGCATAGGTAGAGAAGCAGAAGAAGAAGCATAGGTAGAGAAGCAGAAGAAGTAGCATAGGTAGTAGAGGAAGAAGAAGAAGAAGAAGCATAAGTAGAGAAGCAGAAGAAGAAGCATAGGTGGTAGAGGAAGAAGAAGAAGATGAAGTAGAAGCATAGGTGGTAGAAGAAGAAGAACCTTTCGTGATTTTTGTTGTTGAAAGAAAATATAGCTGTTAATAGACAAATATAGAAAGTTATGACTTTTTCTTCAGCTTTATTCATCATGTATATATCCTTCCACAATTCTGTGTTCCAGTGCATCGTATCCATTCTGTTGTTGACTGTTTACCGTGCCACGACACCAAGATTGCCAGTATCTTCTCTCTTTGTGGTCACCGATCTCTCATTTCTTATATTTTTGCCAGTTGTACCCAAATATTCCAACATTTCTCTTCTCATGATGTGCTCAAACAATTGTTTAATTGTTTCTTTCTGATGTTTTTCTTATTAGCTCCTTTTTTGTATTTAGCTCTTTTAGAACTTCATCCCATTAGACTTGTCAGCTGTACAGGGAACTCTCAGTATTCTTCAGATAAATCCAATAACTGTGGCATCTAATCAACAATCTTCTATCTACAGTGCATCGTGTCAGTTCTGTTGTTGACTGTTTTCCATGACATGACACCAAACTATCAAGTATTTTCTCTCTTTGTCGTCCGCGATCTCTCTTTCTTTTTATTTTGCAAGTTGTAACCAAGTATTCCATCTTTCGGAGACAAATAATAATAAATGAATATTATTATCGAGGGAAACTTCCGATGCTATAATCAGCGAATCAATTCAAAGGAAGAGGTATGTTTACCTAACTTAGCTGAGTGGCAGTATTCCCTAGCGTTTGACTGTTCGTGGCAAGGCGCTGTGCCACTGAGTACGCGTTCGATCCTGCTACGGTCCGTATATTGTTCTGTGTTTTTTTTTCTGTTGTTGATTATTTGTCATTTTTTCCGAGTGCTGTAAACATACCTCTTCCTTTGAATTGATTCTCATTCCAACGTTCCTCTTCTCTTGATGTGCCCGACAAATGTTGATTGTTTCTTTCTGATGTTTTTTAGGAGCTCCCTTTTTGTTTTGGGAATTTCCTCATTCGTCATTTTAGCCGCCCAGTGAATTTTCAATATTCTTCTGAGAAATCCCATCTCTGTGGCTTCTAATCGTATTTTCATTTGTTTGTCTACCGTCCATGATTCGCTTTTATATGTCAGAATTGGTTCCTCGACACAAGATATTCAATTAGGGGACGTGAAGGTGAGGACCTGTAGAAGATGATAATTACATAATAGTACCAAAGCTGTCGATGCTCACTGTTCATTTTAAAAATACAAAATATTTCTATTATCTGTCTGCTGTTAGCTTGAAGAGCCGCATGAGAAGGGAGAAATGTGTAACATGACCTGATGTCTGAAAGTGCTGTATTCTATGTTTTTATTTTGATCGCTTCTCTTTTAGATGTATCGCCGTTCTTGGTAACATTCTCCTATTAAGATATGTTTTTGTATATGTCTTTAATTCCATCTATCTATCTCTCCATTAATCTCTCTCTTGCTCTCTATCCTGATGTTTTGAGAGAGAAAGCTTTTGATGTTGTTTGTTCTGGTCACATTCTTACCCACTATCCGAACCATTTCATTTGTTTGTTTGTTTGTTTATATATTCCAGGCACGGTTTAATTTTGATCTGTTCTCTGAACTTCACATTGAATATTCGATCTGTCTTTATTTTGTTTGTTATCTTTCTCAAACACCTCATTTCGCAGGTTGCGATCATCATCTGTGTGTGAGCTTTGTTCAATGTGCATGTTTAACGTCGATAACATTAGGTTGGTTAAAAAATGCTATTTATAATTTAATTTGTACCTGTTAATGAGACGTTCGGATGTTTCAAAATTGGATCTATATGTTAGTAATTGATAATGTTTGCTGAACCAAAAATTATTGTTGAAGGCATAATGTGGATAAATATTGTTGATAACCTTAATGATTGAGATATTGCAGCTACAGAGTTTTCTGCTAAACGTAAACATAAAGACATGACTCTTTGGAGAGCAAAGTCCAGACTTCCCTTGGACACGTCATTAGAACAGCCTGGACCGATTCTTTCTTTAACGATGCGACGTGTCCCACCCAATCAGGGTTTTCTCATGAACGATGAACCCTTCAATTTGGCTCTGCAAAGAAAAAGGTCCTACAGTGTTTGTAATAGGTAGCACATAAGAGCCCTTGTTGAGCTCTTGCTTGTGGACACGATGTTCCCCCTACACTTATTTCGAGAATCCTTGAGTCACGTTATGCACAATCAGGTTAGACAATTATTTACGGGTAGTAGAAAGTCCTTAACACAAACTTACATTATCGTTCCTGAGGTATTGTCAGAATGTAACTACTTACCGTAAATATTACCAGGGGTCTTTCTTCTGGATTATTCCAGTGTGGCTTTTGATCAACAAGTACAGTATTTACAAGTACTTACCTTGTACGTAAGAGCTTCCGTTAGATAGAACGGAATAGTTTAGGGTTTTAGTGCTCATATTTTAAAAAAAAATCACCAACAGATTTATGAGTTCAGTGGTCAATGTCACGCCAGGCCGCTATTATTTCAAAGAGAAATACTCTGGTATTTATTTTGTTTGTTTGTTTACAGTTCAGGTAACACTGATAACATGAGTTCACTGTAAGTGTGCTACTTTTATCTCAATGCAACAACAAACAATTACAACCTATACACAACGAATATAAACATTTATATATGTTTCTTTGTTTGTTTTTGAGGATCATCATCTATGCACAGCGGATGTACCCATAGGTGATCCACTACTCCCCACGCGATCTCGCGAACATCTCAGAAGATTTAGGGTCCAAGTGCACAAACTCCGTAACAATGTCAATCATTTCAAGGGGTGTGTTTACAACACTTGGAAAAATCATAAATAGTCAACATTAGGAAAAAATCATAAATAGTCAACATTAGGAAAAAATCATAAATAGTCAACATTAGGAAAAAATCATAAATAGTCAACATTAGGAAAAAATCATAAATAGTCAACATTAGGAAAAAATCATAAATAGTCAACATTAGGAAAAAATCATAAATAGTCAACATTAGGAAAAAATCATAAATAGTCAACATTAGGAAAAAAATCATAAATAGTCAACATTAGGAAAAAATCATAAATAGTCAACATTAGGAAAAAATCATAAATAGTCAACATTAGGAAAAAATCATAAATAGTCAACATTAGGAAAAAAATCATAAATAGTCAACATTAGGAAAAAACAAAGATCAATAGACAGCCCGAACCAGGAACAACCTCGTACTCCTGGATACAGCGCCTCGCCACGAGAAAAAAAACGCTATTGCATAAGGCCAACTAAGCTACCTAAAAAGCGCGGCTATCATTGGTGATGTCTTTTTCGCATGTGCACTCATGACTATAGCACAGGGTTATGTACATGAGGCCTTCTGGTTATCGCTGCTATCCGATAGGGCTAGACATCGTATCCCACTATCAAAATATCAGGGGAGTTTATCCATCATTAAAAAACCACGGATTAATTTTTCCTATTTTTGAAAAAATCACCACCGCTTCTGGTGGGCTGTGAACACAGGCCTTTCTGTCCTGAGGCTGAGGCTGTGCCTCTAGACCACCTCGCCCCCAGATATATGTAAACAAATAAAAAGTAAAGTACCCCCGTCACGCAAGTGGCGTATGGGGAATATGGTGTTAGTGACCATAAATTCTATAGACCTTCAGCACATTATTTTTGTGGTAAAGTGGTCAGTATTACGCCCGTGCCGCTTTTACTTTCCCAGAAAAAAATCCGGTACACATTAAAGGCTGGGTGAACCCGGGAGCCGTCGATTGGGATCAGACATATGTGGACATGCATTAATGGACAAACATTGGAAAGCTTAGACAATTTTGTGTACAGTGGATCACAAAGTTATGGAATGACTATCTGGGGAAATAGAAGAAAGCTGAACACAGTTATCAATAACTTATAACATATCGCAACATATCACAACATATCGCAACATATCCCAACATATCGCAACATATCGCAACATATCACAACATATCACAACATATCGCAACATGTCACAACATATCGTAACATATTCCAACATATCCAAACATATCACAACATATCACAACATATCACAACATATCACAACATATCGCAACATGTCACAACATATCGCAACATATTCCAACATATCACAACATATCCCAATATATCACAAAATATCACAACATATCGCAATATATCCCAACATATCACAACATATCACACATATCACAATATATCACAGCATATCCCAACATATCACAACATATCACAACATATGCCAACATATCCCAACATATCACAACATATCCCAATATATCACAACATATCCCAACATATCACAACATATCCCAACATATCACAACATATCCCAATATATCACAATATATCCCAACATATCACAACATATCCCAACATATGCCAACTTATCCCAATATATCACAACATATCCCAATATATCACAACATATCGCAACATATGCCAACATATCCCAACATATCACAACATATCCCAATATATCACAACATATCACAACATATCATAACATATCCCAACATATCCCAACATATCACAAGGAACTCATATTTAAAAACGTTATCTGAGATGTTTAAAGCACGTGAAACATGGACAACCGATAGATCTGCTGGACAATGCATCAATGCATTTGACAGTGTTACAGATCATTATTCATCGTAACCAATTTTAATATCGAAGCAAGATCAAAACGGATGAAACACACAGCTCACGGTGTGCACAGAGCACTTAACTCAGTAGCTCCAGCAATAACAGGTTGAAATTGTTCTAGTTTAGTGTTGGTTGAGGTCAACCATAATGATGGACAGTCCAACTTTATGACCCAGATTGAAAGTATGTCACTAGCGTACTTGAACTTACATGGACAACATTTCGATTAAGACAAGACAAAACACTGGAACTCTAGGACACCTCAATTTGAGTTGATGAGTTATTTGCTGGTCATCATCACTGCAGTCCGAACATGTCCGTAGCAGTGACGTGGACTCATAGTTGTCGAAGTCCTGTGCCCTTCCCACATCTCGGAGCGCATTGATGACATGCGCCCGATCCACTGTTTGACCGTCTTCAATGATAGCGCAACTAGTCAACCAGTCCGCCTTTTCATTTCCCCGTACTCCCGCATGTTCAAGGACGTAGACAAAGGTATCCCTACGTATTTCATATTTCTGCAATGAATATACCCATTGACTGCGTACAGAGCCGACCTCGCAACAGGTGGAAATCTGATTATCTGAAAAGACCCATCGAACAAGTTTTTTGACATTTTAGCTTCCTGCCACTCTAGAGATCTTAATTCGAATGATGCCACTGGCACGGACGGTTGAGTTATTATGGATTTTAATTCGTTTGCAGTGATACCGGGGCCTTCGACTAACTGCAACTACAACTTTAGTAACCTAATTAATTAGATGTCGACAAACATTCCGAAATGGACTCTAAACATAGTCCAATGTTGTCCATATTCATCAGCACGAAGATACGTTTGTATCCCAAACCAACCATACCCCGGTACTACAATTAAAACTACGCTCGATACTAGAATATTATCTAAACCAAACTATATATAACCTTCTAGCTGTTCTGATCTTGCCCTAAACTTCTGACTGCCTACACACTACGAAATTGCCTCACCTGAAACCATCAGCAACATATATCTGTATATATACTAATATATAACTAAAGTATTAATATATAACTAACTATATTAATTATATAATAAAAATACTTAATAAGGTAAAGTACGAGACTTAAACCGGCGTCTTAGCACGCGAGTTTCCACCCATATCTGCGCGGCCGCCTATCCAGATGTGTTCGGAGACTTCTGGATAGTGTCGTTTCAAGCAACGAAACTCACGATGCGAGGCGACTTTCCTCACCTTCCCAAATTACTACCCTGGTACCCATTTCTGCCATCGGCTGGGTCAACCGCGGGGGTATTTTTTTCCAACCACGAGCACAACTTACACTGCCTCCAGCGGGAATCGAACACGGGTTGTCCGAAAGTCGGTAGCCCAGTCGGGTTGTTTTCCCAACTAGTCTACCGAGGTCCCCATCTGTCTGACTAGTTTGATTTAGCTCAACAGTCATTTGTTAACTTAAAAAACTGCCGCTGGAGTGGTGGATACCAAACCTATGTCATTTAAGGGGACTTTCTCGTGTATTGTCACACTCGACAGGAAAGTAGGGAACAGAACCCGGTCGTGGTTAATGCTGAGGTCAACGGTCTCATCTGCGATAACACCGATGAGAAAGATGCAGTCATCTATACAGACGGTTCTGTAATTCGACACCAAAGAAGTGCATGGGCATTTACAGCACGCTCGGCAGGCAGAATAGTCAAAAAAGACAGTGGTTCATACGTCATGACCACGAGTAGCATGAAAATGGTGGTGATGGCAGTTACCAAGGCATTCAAATGGTTAGAGTCACAAGACTACACCCACGCATGTATACTGAGTGATTCGATGAGCATGATAAGAAAAGTGGAGGCGAGGTCTGTACGAAAACAATGGATAGAGTCATTGCTGAGGTCAAAAATGCGTAAGGTCACCTTTTTCTATGTCCCTGGACATGCGGGAGTACGGGAAATGAAAGAGCGGACAGGTTGGGTAGCTGCGCTGTCGTTGAGGACGGGCAACCAATGGATCAGGCGGACATCATCAATGCCCTTCGAGATGTGGGAAGAGCACAGGACTTCGACAAACACAGATCAACGTCGCTTCTTCGGATGATGGAAATGGGAGTTAAGATGGGCACGGCCAGAAATGAGAAACTTGGTGGCCGTGTAAGAAGACTTATCAACCAACATAGAACTGGAGTCGTCAGTCGCTGGACACTTCGAGACTTGCTGAGGAGGGGATCTGAGCGCCTATGGACATGTTCGGAGTGCAATGATGATGACCCGCAAATAACTCAATAACTCAACAACTTAACCTCTGCCTTGTCTTAAGATCGTTTCTTGCGCTGTGTCCAATCATCGGTGACCAATGTCAGTTTCGCGAAGTTTTGTTCATGCTTCCTGCCTTGTCCTAGACCAGCTAAACTCATCGTTTTCTAGCTACTTTTAGTTTCTCATTTCAGTACTCAACAACTTTTAAAAAAAATGTATATCCCACCATTGTCAATCCCTCCGTTCCTCTTTCCATGCCTGCGTTTTCTCTTCTAAACCTTTCACATTAGAGGAAGTCGGAAAAGGGGTGGGGGTGGTGGTGAAGAGGCAAAATATCACTGAGTAGCTGGGATTGACTGCTGCAAAGGCTGGGCATCTTGTACACGTCAGAGATAACTTCATATAAAACCGTCATAGAAATCAAATCCAAACAATGACAACTAAGAAGTTGTTGATACATGGACGCCAAGTCTGAACAAATGCAAGCAAGAGGTTCTGGACACTTGGGTGCTACGTCCCAACAATGACAAGCAAGAAGGTGATGATACATGGACGTCAAGATCCCAAAAGTGACAAGCAAGAAGGTGATGATACATGGAAGCTACGTCCCAACAATGACAAGCAAGATGATGATGATACATGGAAGCTACGTCCCAACAATGACAAGCAAGAAGGTAATGATACATGGAAGCTACGTCCCAACAATGACAAGCAAGAAGGTAATGATACATGGAAGCTACGTCCCAACAATGACAAGCAAGAAGGTGATGATACATGGAAGCTACGTCCCAACAATGACAAGCAAGAAGGTGATGATACATGGAAGCTACGTCCCAACAATGACAAGCAAGAAGGTGATGATACATGGAAGCTACGTCCCAACAATGACAAGCAAAAAGGTGATGATACATGGAAGCTACGTCCCAACAATGACAAGCAAAAAGGTGATGATACATGGAAGCTACGTCCCAACAATGACATGCAAGAAGGTGATGATACATGGAAGCTACGTCCCAACAATGACAAACAAGAAGGTAATGATACATGGAAGCTACGTCCCAACAATGACAAGCAAGAAGATGATGATACATGGAAGCTACGTCCCAACAATGACAAACAAGAAGGTAATGATACATGGAAGCTACGTCCCAACAATGACAAGCAAGAAGATGATGATACATGGAAGCTACGTCCCAACAATGACAAACAAGAAGGTAATGATACATGGAAGCTACGTCCCATAAATGACAAGCAAGAAGATGATGATACACGGAAGCTACGTCCCAACAATGACAAACAAGAAGGTAATGATACATGGAAACTACGTCCCAACAATGACAAGCAAGAAGGTGATGATACATGGAAGCTACGTCCCAACAATGACAAGCAAGAAGGTGATGATACATGGAAGCTACGTCCCAACAATGACAAGCAAGAAGGTGATGATACATGGAAGCTACGTCCCAACAATGACAAGCAAGAAGATGATGATACATGGAAGCTACGTCCCAACAATGACAAGCAAGATGATGATGATACATGGAAGCTACGTCATAACAATGACAAGCAAGAAGGTAATGATACATGGAAGCTACGTCCCAACAATGACAAGCAAGAAGGTAATGATACATGGAAGCTACGTCCCAACAATGACAAGCAAGAAGGTGATGATACATGGAAGCTACGTCCCAACAATGACAAGCAAGAAGGTGATGATACATGGAAGCTACGTCCCAACAATGACAAGCAAGAAGGTGATGATACATGGAAGCTAAGTCCCAACAATGACAAGCAAAAGGTGATGATACATGGAAGCTACGTCCCAACAATGACAAGCAAAAAGGTGATGATACATGGAAGCTACGTCCCAACAATGACATGCAAGAAGGTGATGATACATGGAAGCTACGTCCCAACAATGACAAACAAGAAGGTAATGATACATGGAAGCTACGTCCCAACAATGACAAGCAAGAAGATGATGATACATGGAAGCTACGTCCCAACAATGACAAACAAGAAGGTAATGATACATGGAAGCTACGTCCCAACAATGACAAGCAAGAAGATGATGATACATGGAAGCTACGTCCCAACAATGACAAACAAGAAGGTAATGATACATGGAAGCTACGTCCCATAAATGACAAGCAAGAAGATGATGATACACGGAAGCTACGTCCCAACAATGACAAACAAGAAGGTAATGATACATGGAAACTACGTCCCAACAATGACAAGCAAGAAGATGATGATACATGGAAGCTACGTCCCAACAATGACAAGCAAGAAGGTGATGATACATGGAAGCTACGTCCCAACAATGACAAGCAAGAAGGTGATGATACATGGAAGCTACGTCCCAACAATGACAAGCAAGAAGATGATGATACATGGAAGCTACGTCCCAACAATGACAAGCAAGAAGATGATGATACATGGAAGATACGTCCCAACAATGACAAACAAGAAGGTAATGATACATGGAAGCTACGTCCCAACAATGACAAGCAAGAAGGTGATGATACATGGAAGCTACGTCCCAACAATGATAAGCAAGATGATGATGATACATGGAAGCTACGTCCCAACAATGACAAGCAAGACGATGATGATACATGGATGCTACGTCCCAACAATGACAAGCAAGAAGATGATGATACATGGAAGCTACGTCCCAACAATGACAAGCAAGAAGGTGATGATACATGGAAGCTACGTCCCAACAATGACAAACAAGAAGATGATGATACATGGAAGCTACGTCCCAACAATGACAAGAAAGAAGGTAATGATACATGGAAGCTACGTCCCAACAATGACAAGCAAGAAGGTAATGATACATGGAAGCTACGTCCCAACAATGACAAGCAAGAAGGTAATGATACATGGAAGCTACGTCCCAACAATGACAAGCAAGAAGATAATGATACATGGAAGCTACGTCCCAACAATGACAAGCAAGAAGGTAATGATACATGGAAGCTACGTCCCAACAATGACAAGGAAGAAGGTGATGATACATGGACGCCAAGACCCAACAATGACAAATAAGAAGGTGATGATACATGGACGCCACGTCCCAACAATGACAAGTAAGAAGGTGATGATACATGGACGCCAGTCCCAACAATGACAAGCAATAAGGTGATGATACATGGACGCCAGTCCCAACAATGACAAGTAATAAGGTGATGATACATGGACGCCACGTCCCAACAATGACAAGTAAGAAGGTGATGACACATGGAAGTTACGTCCCAACAATGACAAGTAAGAAAGTGATGACACATGGAAGTTACGTCCCAACAATGACAAGTAAGAAAGTGATGACACATGGAAGTTACGTCCCAACAATAACAAGTAAGAAAGTGATGACACATGGAAGTTACGTCCCAACAATGACAAGCAAGAAGGTGATGATACATGGAAGTTACGTCCCAACAATGACAAGTAAGAAAGTGATGACACATGGACGCCATGTCCCAACAATGACAAGCAAGAAGGTGATGATACATGGAAGTTACGTCCCAACAATGACAAGTAAGAAAGTGATGACACATGGACGCCATGTCCCAACAATGACAAGTAAGAAGGTGATGATACATGGAAGTTACGTCCCAACAATGACAAGTAAGAAAGTGATGACACATGGACGCCACGTCCCAACAATGACAAGCAAGAAGGTGATGATACATGGAAGTTACGTCCCAACAATGACAAGTAAAAAAGTGATGACACATGGACGCCACGTCCCAACAATGACAAGCAAGAAGGTGATGATACATGGAAGTTACGTCCCAACAATGACAAGTAAGAAAGTGATGACACATGGAAGTTACGTCCCAACAATGACAAGTAAGAAAGTGATGATACATGGACGCCACGTCCCAACAATGACAAGTAAGAAAGTGATGATACATGGACGCCACGTCCCAACAATGACAAGTAAGAAAGTGATGACACATGGAAGTTACGTCCCAACAATGACAAGTAAGAAAGTGATGATACATGGACGCCACGTCCCAACAATGACAAGTAAGAAAGTGATGACACATGGACGCCACGTCCCAACAATGACAAGTAAGAAAGTGATGACACATGGAAGTTATGTCCCAACAATGACAAGTAAGAAAGTGATGACACATGGAAGTTACGTCCCAACAATGACAAGTAAGAAAGTGATGACACATGGAAGTTACGTCCCAACAATGACAAGTAAGAAAGTGATGACACATGGAAGTTACGTCCCAACAATGACAAGTAAGAAAGTGATGACACATGGAAGTTACGTCCCAACAATGCAAGAATATGTTGACGTCGGTCCTGATATATACCAAAAGCTGACAGCTTCAAACGAAGCTTTGAAGAAGCTCACAATGGAACCAAGTCACAGAAAAAGCTCTATCCCTCTATCGTGTGTCATCATCATGATGTAGACTACTGGCTGGCGTAGGCGATCATGTCCTTCCACAATTCTCTATCCACAGTGCATCGTATCAATTCTGTTGTTGACTGTTTACCACGTGTTCACCACGACACCAAGCAGTCTAGTTTCTTCTCTCTTTGTCTTCCACGATATCTCTTTCCCTGTATTTTACCACCTGTAACAAGTATTCTTCTAGGCATGTCGTAAGAGGCGACTAAGGAGGTTGATCGATGGCTTGACAAGCTGTCATTGCAAAAAGTATTGTTATGGAAACAGAACCATAGGTTTTATAAGCAGTGATCTCTGCAATATCTGCCATTTTGGCACGCAAGGTTTCTGTTTTTGAAATTACGGTTCTGCCATATGTGCCGTCTTCGGCTCGAAAGGACAATATATAGAACCAAGTATTCCAACATTCCTTATCTCACGGTGTGCTCAAAAATATCAAATCTTACTGTTTTAGGAGCATAATTGTTTGTGTTAACCACTAAAAATTCCCTTGTTCGTCTTTTCCACTGTCAGTAATCAGCAATCAGTGCGTCAAATAAATGGATAGATAAGGATATGAAACATAAGTGACTCGATAGACACAAGTTTGAAAACCACTCTTCTAAATGCTGGTATATTTTAGATTATTATACAATAAGGTATTGCCTCTAATTTGCCCGTGCGCTGCCGGGGCCCGAAAGGGGAGTAAAGAATAGTGGCGCTGTACCCTACCAGGCATGTTCGTAAGAGTCGAGAAAGGACGGTTAGGCATGGGACTGGCTATCCCATACTGTAAACATATAAGCCGAAAAAACTTCACAAACATGGTAACATCGAATTATGAAAATGTACCAGTCAAACACCAGTGGATAAAGAGATACCGCGTAGACGATGACGCTGAACAGGACACACACTGCGGAAGCCAACTGAGAGTATTACACAACAGGCCATTTTTGGAACCTCCAGGTGGAAAACACAAAGAGGAAGACCAAAGAATTCTTGGAGAAGACAGATGGAAGCAGAGATGAAGATGATGGAGAAGACATGGAATGATCTTAAACGAATGACAAGAAACAGAACGACTTGGACAGTGTTTGTTGAAGACCTATGCTCCACAGGGAGCTGAAAGGTAGAAGAAGATGAAGATTTACCTCTCACTTTTCTACCTTGTTATCTTCTCTCATAAACTTGTCTCTCTATGTTATCTTCCTTGCAGATATATTTGCTGGTTGTGGTGTACAGGTTATGGGGCGCGTCTCATGCCTATAAATTACCCAGTTCAAAAGTTGCTTTCAGCGTTCTACGTTCATTTCTCAGTGATCCTCGGTTTCAAGATATGTGAGTCCTATCGGATACGGAGCACGTGAGTTCTTATTTACAGAGACAATGCGTTCTTGTTTTCTTTTCCTGGTTCATTATACGACTGTTCCTTCTCATCATCCGTTCTTGAAAGGGCGTTAAATGGGCGTAGATGTGTCCTTTGTTGTTGTTGTTGTTGTTGTTGTTGTTGTTGTTGTTGTTGTTGTTGTTGTTGTTGTTGTTGTTGTTGTTGTTGCGTTAGCCAGCTTTCAACTCTGACGAAGTCCCTAGAGACTAGGAACTGAATTTTGCGTGCTAATCCATTTTTCACAGGCAGCCGTGTTCACAGGGGTCCCTCGCCGCACAGGCAGATAACTCCGACTTCGGCTCATGTTTTTTCCGTCGATGAGTAACTGACGTTTCAAGCCCGGCCTCGCTGCTGAGACCAGGGGTGGTTGTCGCAGAGAGAAATCATAAATAAAAATCCCAACCGGTGGAGCCGAGATTTGAACCCACAACCTCTCTGTCCCGAGGCCGGAGTCCTGCCTCGAGACCAACCAGTCCTCCATGGACTTGGAATATGAGGAAACTGCAACAAGGAACACTTTTCATGCATAGCCTGCAATGGTTCCTGCAGATGCGTCGTTTAAACACACACACCATCATTATAATCAATGTCATCAGGTTACTTCCCTTTTGCTGTTGCTCATCATATCCCAGCACTACTTTTAGTTCTACATTGATTACCTCTATTATTTGATTATTTATGTTGCAGATTCCCTGGTAAAATAATCAAATAAAAATATGGAGGCAAAGTCGCCTCACAGAAGCAGAGCAGGAAGTGGACAGCGACCATCAGCTGATGGCTTGCCACAGGGTCGGTAAATCAAAACCATCCAGACCCTACTCCACCTCTCTGTGGTGGTTCCAGTAACAGACTAACCTGTCTAGTCTGGCCAAGCGAGTAGGGATCAAAGAGGGAAGACAACCCGGTACTCAAAAATAAAATGCTGAAGTCGGATGTGTTGGGCCGGAAGGCTGAAATATCACCTTTTTAATGCAAAACCACAACACAACGCAGACACGCCTACTTAACGTCCTCTTAAGGGCGGATGATGAGAAGTTGTATTCCTTTAGTTATCGGGCGAACGCGAGCAAGCAAATACAAATATTGTTGCCTTTTCCATCATTTCTCATTCTTTACTTCCCCTTTTTTTCATCGTTTCTCATTCTTTACTTCCTCTTACATTAATGCCTGTTTCCTAATATTTTTTTCGGTTTTGTCTGAACATCTATTAGAACTTTGACCGTACTCTCTTCGGATGTCCATTATTTTCAATATTTGTTGGATCAAGGTATTCTAAACATTCTTCAGTAAAACCACATCTCTTTTATCTCATCTGTTTCCTTGTCCACTCTCAGATTGTCTCTGGTTTATTTTATATTTCAGGGCTGGTTCCTCATTTGCGTTTCCGCATCTAGGGAAAATATAATTTGATGTCCTTTGCGCTTCTGTTGGTCTCTACTGCTATGTTTCCTAGTTTTTCTTTAGCGTGTTTTAGTCTTTTTTTTCAGTGCACTATTTGGCGGGAATTATTCCTCGCTTGTTCTCAGTTCTTCATTTCTTATCTTCGCTCTCAAGCTGTTTCCTGTCATGCTTTTAACACATGACATCTCAGTGGTGGTTATTTTTCTTATAGATCTTGAGTCTGTGCAATTGGTCGTGCAATGCCAAACATGGAATGGTTAGTTGGTTGGTTGGTTGGTTGGTTGGTTGGTTGGTTGGTTGGTTGCGTTCGCCCGATGACTAAAGTATTTTAGAGTATTCCTAGACTGTAGAATTCCTCTTCATCATCCGTCCGTAAAAGGACGTTAAGTGGACGTGTCTGCGTTGTGTTGTGGTTTGCAGTATAACTGTTATATTTGCGCCTTTCGGCCCAACACATCCGACTTCAGCACGCCATTTTTGAGTACCGGGTTGTCTTCCCTCTTCTATCCCAACTCGCTTGGCCAGACTAGACAGGTTAGTCTGTTACTGGAGGCATCACGGAGAGGTGGAGCAGGGTCTGGATGGTTTTGGTTCACCGATCCTGGCGCAAGCCATCAGCTGTGGGTCGCTGACAACTTCCATCTCTGCTGCTGGTAGGCGCGCCTAAACATGGAATGAACATATTTCACGACGAGCGTATTCTACAGCATTGTAATCAGTGACAAACAACACAATCCCCAACAAATATTCACCGACACTCGTTCTTAAACATTTGATCACTAGCAGAGTAATCCTATCCACATATACCAACATGTCTATATGACAATTGGGAGCCGAGATAGCTCAGTGGTTAGTGAACTGGACTACAAAGGACAAGAGGTAGGGTTCGATCCCAACCGACGGCTTCCGGTTCACCCTGCCTAAAATGGGTACCGGATTTTTTTCTGGGAAAGTAAATCGGCACGGGCATAATACCGACCATATTGCCCCGAAAATCATGTGCCGAAGGTCTGTAAAATGTATAGTCACTAACACCATATTTCCTATACGCTACTTGGCGTGACGGGGGCTCTTTACTTTTTTTTACTTTTTACTATATGACCATTGTCGCTTTGAAAGACAGTTGGTAGCAAGCAATCATGATAAGTCAGCAGTTTGGCCAAGCATTAGTGTCTTATGCTGGATGCTGCTTTGCCGAACAGCTGAACCTGACAATTCTGGATAAACAGATCCGGCTACAGAACGAGGAACATGTACTTGTGGTGCCTGGCCTTGTCTCCTTTCTCATGCTCGTTTTGCCTTCTGAGTTTGATATCAGCGCTGCCTCGAATGTTGATGTGCCATTTTCTATTTTTTTTCTCCATGTGCAACATTCTGCAGCCACATGTTCTTTAGTTTCTTACACTGATTGAGAATTCCCTCAAGGAAGCCCTGCAAATATCCTTATATCTCAGCACTGGTCTGCCCTCTGGTCTCTTTCCGATCTTAAGTTTGCCATAAAATAATTGTTCAGGAATACGGTTGTTGTCATTCTTCTTACATGACCCAGCCACCTTAGTCTACGAATCCTAAGTGTTTCCATGATCGATGGGAGTTTGGCTCGTTGTAAGACATTAGAGTTAGTTACTTTGTCCTGCTATTTGATGTTCATAATCTTTCTAAGGCATCGCATATGAAAGCTGTTTAACCTTTTCTCCTACCCTGCATAGATTGTCCAAGTGTCTGATCCGTACAGAAGTGTACTAAGCACACAGCTTTTGTAAGTTTGATTCACAGATAAAACTTCACCTAAAATTATTCACACACATTCACCCAAGATACAAATTCACAACAAATACACCAAACAAAATATCAGTGGATGTTATCGTATCTGTTTAATAAAAACGTATTGCATGCTTCTTTAGTCAAAGGCTGTGAAGTAATCACAAGTTTGTATTACCGAGCAGTAACACCAAAATAATAACAGTAATAATAACAACAAATGGTGTTGACTCCAACACCAATAACAACAAGTGAATAGAAAAGTGTATAACCAGGAAAAGCATGCATAATTGACCGCAAAACTGGTGGTTCGTAGGCAAACATAAGAAAGAGCAAAATATTTACAGGTTATTTTATACAGTATTTTATGATAAATGTATATGCAAACGAATAATACTAATATTATTAATGTTGCTATGGTATCATTTACAAACATCATTGCTAGATGTTATACTAACCAATGCTTATTGTGTCTTGGCAGACTGAAGCATGCAGACATTGCCTGTTACTAGTTTAGTCATATATTAGCACATTTGGTCAGGTGCTTGTTTGCTGATCAGTTTCTCTCTTGGATGATTCTGCTAATATTAAAATCAGGTGTCCACTTAAGACTGGGTGAAATAAGAATCGGTCGTTAAGTGTCGAGCGCGACTCCTTGTCATTTGTAGTGCAGGTAGTTAAGCACCAATCTACCCAGTCTATACAACATTATGTTTCCCTGGAGTGTAAACAGAATGAGATCCCGCGTGATAAGAGCTTTCTTTCTTTCTTTCTTTCTTTCTTTCTTTCTTATAATCTTTCTTTCTTTCTTACTTTGTTTGTTTGTTTTTTTTTTCTCTTAATCTTCCATTCTTCTTTACTTTCTTTCTTTCTTCCTTTCTTTCTTTTAATTTTTCTTTATTTCTTACTATCTTTCTTTCTTTAATTTTCTTTTAATCTTCCTTTCTTTCTTTCTTTTTTTAATCTTCCTTTCTTTCTTACTTTATTCCTTTCTTTCTTGACTTCCACTTTTACAGGTTCAGGTGTCCTACGAAAGTTCAGCTTCTCACCTCTACCGAGAACAGTAACCTGAGAAAAGTAAAGGTAGTCCCATAGAAATTACCTTTGGGTTACCAAGTGTTAGTGACGTCATTGCACTAAGTATTAGTTTTTTGATGTTGCCTGGTCAATTCCCGCCTTCGCTTCCCAGATAATAGATCTGGTACCCATTTAAAGTGGCTTGGTGGACCTCAGGCGATTTTTTTTGTATGCAGGAGACACTTTTGTTGCTAGGATTTGAACTCCGAGCTGTCTGGTCTACGAGCGAATCCACCAACCACAACGCCAGACTCACAACAATATTCTAGTAAAATATAAGCACAAAAATGAATGAAACAACAAAAATGTATGTTATCAATAGCGTTTACCTTAGTTTGAATGTGGTGCACCTGCCCATATTATCCTCTAAATGATTACACACATTTACAGGTTGAGTTGATCAGCTTCACGCCAAGTCGCAATCTTTCAACCCAAATATCAACACAGTAAGTAAAAGTATAGCAATTCTGCCCGGGCAACGGTCACATTTATGGTCTACTCTTTTCGATTTCAACTGCTAAGGGTTCTTTAACGTGCGCAAGTACACACGGAACCTCCTGTTTATCGCCGTTATCAGAGATAGCTAGCCATCGGATCTAACTAGCCAGAGAGCTAGATATCGGATCTAACTAGCCAGAGAGAGATAGGCATTGGATCTAACTAGGGAGAGATAGCTAGACATCGGATCTAACTAGCCAGAGAGAGCTAGATATCGGATCTAACTAGCCAGAGAGAGATAGGCATTGGATCTAACTAGGGAGAGATAGCTAGACATCGGATCTAACTAGCTAGAGAGAGCTAGACATCGGATCTAACTAGCCAGAGAGAGATAGGCATTGGATCTAACTAGGGAGAGATAGCTAGACATCGGATCTAACTAGCCAGAGAGAGCTAGATATCGGATCTAACTAGGCAGAGAGAGATAGACATCGGATCTAACTAGGGAGAGATAGTTAGATATCGGATCTAACTAGCCAGAGAGAGATAGACATCGGATCTAACTAGGCAGAGATAGCTAGATATCGGATCTAACTAGGCAGAGATAGCTAGACATCGGATCTAACTAGGCAGAGATCAGCTAGACATTGGATCTAACTAGGCAGAGATCAGCTAGACATCGGATCTAACTAGGCAGAGATAGCTAGATATCGGATCTAACTAGGCAGAGATAGCTAGACATCGGATCTAACTAGGAAGAGATCAGCTAGATATTGGATCTAACTAGGCAGAGATAGCTAGATATCGGATCTAACTAGGCAGAGATAGCTAGACATCGGATCTAACTAGGCAGAGATAGCTAGATATCGGATCTAACTAGCCAGAGATAGCTAGACATCGGATCTAACTAGGCAGAGATCAGCTAGACATTGGATCTAACTAGGCAGAGATCAGCTAGACATCGGATCTAACTAGGGAGAGATAGATAGACATCGGATCTAACTAGGGAGAGATCAGCTAGACATCGGATCTAACTAGGCAGAGATCAGCTAGACATCGGATCTAACTAGGGAGAGATCAGCTAGACATCGGATCTAACTAGGGAGAGATAGCTAGACATTGGATCTAACTAGGCAGAGATCAGCTAGACATCGGATCTAACTAAAGAGAGAGAGCTAGACATCGGATCTAACTAGGCAGAGATCAGCTAGACATCGGATCTAACTAGGCAGAGATCAGCTAGACATCGGATCTAACTAGACAGAGATCAGCTAGACATCGGATCTAACTAGGCAGAGATCAGCTAGACATCGGATCTAACTAGGCAGAGATCAGCTAGACATCGGATCTAACTAGGCAGAGATCAGCTAGACATCGGATCTAACTAGGCAGAGATAGCTAGACTTCGGATCTAACTAGGCAGAGATCAGCTAGACATCGGATCTAACTAGCCAGAGATCAGCTAGACATCGGATCTAACTAGGCAGAGATCAGCTAGACATCGGATCTAACTAGGCAGAGATCAGCTAGACATCGGATCTAACTAGGGAGAGATCAGCTAGATATCGGATCTAACTAGCCAGAGATAGCTAGACATCGGATCTAACTAGCCAGAGAGAGATAGGCATCGGATCTAACTAAGCAGAGATAGCTAGATATCGGATCTAACTAGGCAGAGATAGCTAGATATCGGATCTAACTAGCCAGAGAGAGATAGACGTCGGATCTAATTAGGGAGAGATAGGCATTGGATCTAACTAGGGAGAGATAGCTAGACATCGGATCTAACTAGGCAGAGATCAGCTAGACATCGGATCTAACTAGCCAGAGATCAGCTAGACATCGGATCTAACTAGCCAGAGATCAGCTAGACATCGGATCTAACTAGGCAGAGATCAGCTAGACATCGGATCTAACTAGGCAGAGATCAGCTAGACATCGGATCTAACTAGGCAGAGATCAGCTAGACATCGGATCTAACTAGGCAGAGATCAGCTAGACATCGGATCTAACTAGGCAGAGATAGCTAGACATCGGATCTAACTAACCAGAGATCAGCTAGACATCGAATCTAACTAGGCAGAGATCAGCTAGACATCGGATCTAACTAGGGAGAGATCAGCTAGACATCGGATCTAACTAGGCAGAGATCAGCTAGACATCGGATCCCCTACACAGGGAGTGTAACCTCATAAAGAAACCACGGATTAATGTTTCCTATTTTGAAAATAAACACACACTGCTTCCTGTGGGTTTTGAACCCTGTTCCTTCCTGTCCTGAGGCCGACCTCTTACTTATAGACCACCCAACCGTCTAAAATTTTGAGGCTGAGAGAAGCCAAGATATTTCCTTATAATAAAGCAGTAACTATTCACCTTTTATCCCAACGACGGCTTCCATGTTCACCCAGCCTTAAATGGGTACGGGATTTTTTTCTGGGAAAGTAAAGCGGCACGGGCGTAATACCGACCACATTACCCCAAAAAATCATGTGCTGAAGGTCTGTAAAAGTATGGTCACTAATACCATATTCCCTATACGCAAGGGGGCCTCAGTTGCCTAGTTGGGAAAACCACCCGACTGGACTACCGACGTTCGGACAACCCGTGTTCGATTCCCGCTGGGAGCGGTGTGAGTTGTACTCGTGGTTGGGAACAAAAATACCCCCACGGTCGACCCAGCCGTTGGCAGAAATGAGTACCAGGGTGTTACCCTGGGAAGGTGAGGAATGTCGTCTCGCATCGTGAATTGCGATGCCTGAAGCGACACTATCCAGAAATTTCCGAACATTTCTGGATAGGTGGCCGACCACATATGGGTGGAAACCCGCGTGCTACGACGCCGGTTCAAGTCTCGTACTTTACCTTATTTTTACCTTTCACTATACGCCACTTGACGTGACAGGGCTCTTTACTTTTTTTTTTCTATTCGCCTTTTACTATCCCTTTTAGCCTAACGTACATCAGATGAAAATAAGTAACGTAAGGTATAATGATGACACTGTCTTAATCGCTAAGAGTGAAAATGATTTTAAAAAATGTTAGACATTATAGTGAAGGAAAGTAAAAATATAAAGGACTCAGCCTTAATAGCAAAAAGACAAAAGTAATGATAACAACAAAGAAAAAGACATCACCACAATGCACAATAAAAATAAAGACAAGTGGAACAATGTTAAAACAGGTCAATGAATTTAAATATCTGGGAACAATGTTAACCTCAGATGGTAGATGTACAAGGGAGGTGAGATGTAGAATGGCTCAGGCAAAAGCAGCTTTCCAAAAATGAGGAAAATACTATGCAATCTATCATTGAAAATAAAGACAAGGAAAAGAATTCTTAAATGTTAAGTAGGGAAAATCTTAACATATAGATGTGAATCATGGACAATAGAACAACAGACAAGAAAATCACCGGAGACTGCAGAAAAGTGGTTTTACAGAAGAATGTTGAGAATACCGTGGACAGCTAAGAAGAGTAGTGAAAGCGTTCTGAAAGAGGTCAAAGCAAAAAGAGAGCTAATATCCAATATTAGGAAGAAACAATCATCATTCTTTTGCCATGTAATGAGAAGAGAAGAGCTGTAATATATTGTAACAACTGGGAAAATGAGGGACGAAGAGATAGAGGGAAGCAAAGAGAAAAGATACCAGAGAGCTTAAGAGAATGCCGTGGCAGAAGGTCAATAACAGAAATGATAAATAACTGTCGATACCGAATGTTGTGGAGAGACATGATCACCTGCGACAACAAGCACGGTACTTGATGATGATGATGATGATGACATCAGCATGCAGGTTGTACACCTATTTCTCCCCCTCATTAGTAATTACCTTGAAAGGTAAACCTATGATCTGCTGTATAAAAACAGGGATACTTCATATTAACCACACCCACGCCTTAAAAACTCGTGCGCTGAATCAAATTAAACAAACTGATGAGATGCTTTCTCTTAGTTTTGGAAGGAAGCAATATTTTAGCCAATGAAACATCAGATTATTGATAAGATTTGAGCCCGTATCTTAAACTATATGTATACCCCTCTCTCTCTGCGATCAGGACTCAATCAGAGTAGGATCCCAGACTCTCACATGAAGTCAGCTGACAGGTTAAGTGTGCTGATCGCCCCCACAGACAGAACATCACAATTAGAGTCTGCCAGACCCACTCTGATTGAACACCCATTAAAACGCTGCACTGTGTTCTGCGCCATATGTATACAAATTCACGTTAAAAAAAGAGAAGGCACACAAAATAATGGGTAAATTATTTACATTCGCTGGATTGTTGTCACATCAATTCTGATAAATAAGTAAACATAATGATTAAAGAATTAACTGTTGTGGTAACAGTGAAATACAATGCCTTTGATTACATTCATTCTTACAAGTATTATATTGAGCAGCTTATGTCAAGATACCAAAAAGATCTAAATGTAGACATCATCAGCAGGTTCTATAAATCAGACATAACCAATCATATTCTGCCACGTCATTTTGTCCGCTACGTTCCTTATAAAATCACTCTTGATTTTGTTTCATCCCAGACCGTTCAAACACAGCCAACACTAGACTAACTTAGGCCTCCAGGCTGAGAGGGAACTCCTGGAAAGCAAACAACTAGCGTGACGGTTCCAGTTTTGCGAGCAATGATGGTTCTTAGGTAGACAGTCAGCCATGCATATCTACTATATGTAAACACGTCACACCAGTTAAGGAGAAATGAAAATAAAATATATAAAGGAAAAAATAATATGGTTAAAGCTTCACGTAACAAGTGGACACTACAAATTAGAACGACGTTTCGGCGCAAAGGTCTTCAACAGGAACAAACAACACACGCACAAATATGTATTTAAAATTAAAAATAAATAATAAAAAAATCGAACTAGAAAGAAAAATGAAAAGTAAAGGAGAAGAAAATGTGAATAAAACGTTCCCTGTAAGATGCAAGAAGAATCTTTCTTCTGAAAGAATGGAAGTGCCTACACATGCAGCTTTGCATTTTGATACATGTATGTGCATTTGTTTGCCTTGATCACACTAGTTAATGGGTTTTTCGGATTTTATTTTCTGTCCCTGGCCTTAGAGAATTGAAGCCTTTGAAATGTGGAAATATAGAAGAATAGGTAGAATTGGATGGAAAGAAAAGAGAACAAACGAAGAAGTTTTAAAACAACTAAAAATGAAAAGAGAACTACTAAACACAATTAGAACAAGACAAATGAAATTTTGGGAGCATGTTAAAAGACACAACAGCCTACTTCAAGCAATCTTGGAAGGCAAAGTACAAGGTGAAAGAGGCAGACCAAAACTAACATGGACGAGTAACATCAAAAGATGGACAAGTCAGCCTATGGCAACCTGTACCATCAAAGCAAGAAACAGAGCGGAATGGCGCTTTATGGTGGCCAACTTTCGATGCGGAGACGGCACTCAATGATTATGATGGCCTTATAAATCTATAGTTGACTGTGGTTAAACTATTTTCTGTGACTGTATTTCTCTGTCTCTTTTTCCTTGAAATATAAATAAACTGCATTCTCTTAACGCGCTTCAAGTTTTGTGTTTATAATTGTTTAATTCAAAACGTTAATTCACTCCTCTTTGCTGCTTATGTTTGATGTTGTTGCTTGCGTGTGCCAGCTTTATATCTCTAGAGCCAAGTCTTTATATCTCTAGTGATAAGTCTTTATATATCTAGAGTTACGTCTTTATAACTCTAGGGCCACATCTTTATATATCTAGAGCAAAGTCTTTATATATCTAGAGCCAGGTCTTTATATGTCTATAGCCAGGTCTTTATATCTCTAGAGCCAAGTCTTTATATATCTAGAGCCAAGTCTTTTTATCTCTAGAGTCAAGCCTTTATATATCTAGAGCCAAGTCTTTATATCTCTAGAGCCAAGTCTTTATATATCTAGAGCCAAGTCTTTTTATCTCTAGAGTCAAGTCTTTATATATCTAGAGCCAAGTCTTTATATCTCTAGAGCCAAGTCTTTATATATCTAGAGCCAAGTCTTTTTATCTCTAGAGTCAAGTCTTTATATTTCTAGAGCCAAGTCTTTATATCTCTAGAGCCATGTCTTTATATCTCTAGAGCCAAGTCTTTATATCTCTAGAGCCGTCTTTATATCTCTAGAGCCATGTCTTTATATCTCTAGAGCCAAGTCTTTATATCTCTAGAGCCGTCTTTATATCTCTAGAGCCACGTCTTGATATCTCTAGAGCCAAGTCTTGATATCTCTAGAGCCAAGCCTTTATATCTCTAGAGCCAAGTTTTTATATCTGTAGAGCCAAGTCTTTATATCTTTAGAGACACGTCTTTATATATATGTATCTAGAGCGAAGTCTCTTGGGACTTAAATGTATGTGATTATCACTTAATTCTATTTTACACAACGATAACCGTGAGCTCTGGTGTCCCTCGTCATACAGGCATTTATTCTTCAACATCAGTAGCACTCTCACATGTTTTTTATCGCTGATGAGTTTGGCGATTTTTGGTAGATTTCTTATCTAACAATTTTGTCGGGTGACTCATTATCGTACCCAGTTGTCAGGGGATTTCTTGTTGTCAACATGCGCATAATGCACACAGTAGCTTCTGTTTATTCTCCCTATATAAGACGAGACTATAAATCGGATCTCACTGCCATGATATCGAGGAAGGTAAAGCCACGAAGAAACTCAGGGTTCCAAGTTGAAAACCCCTGCGCCCTGTTGATATCGATCGCGTACGTTTCGCCGCACAGTGCGTTACTCTCAATTTGATATGGTGAACCGTCATCAAACCATATTCCTTTTACACGTCTTGTATCATCTTGGTATTGGTGAATCTAATACCTTGTTCAGTTATCTAACAATTCATATATAAAATGGTATATGTTAGATAAATATAAATATGTAACTTGATTCTTAGAACCATCAAAAATTGTGTCTGATATTTCTTTCCCTTTGCATTGATAAAAAGCTTCCGACCCGAAAGAGTTATTTTTTTCCGTTATTAGACCGACACGATCTACGCGAACTAAAAGTAAAGAGGAAATTTACCGACACGATCTACGCGAACTAAAAGTAAAGAGGAAATTAGACCGACACGATCTACGCGAACTAAAAGTAAAGAGGAAATTAGACCGACACGATCTACGCAAACTAAAAGTAAAGAGGAAATTAGACCGACACGATCTACACAAACTAAAAGTAAAGAGGAAATTAGACCGACACGATCTACACAAACTAAAAGTAAAGAGGAAATTAGACCGACACGATCTACACAAACTAAAAGTAAAGAGGAAATTAGACGGTCTTAATTTTCTTGACATAGACATTTCGCAAATAAGTTTTACGTACTTAGTTCAGTCATAGACTGGACTAAAAAAAAAGTATGATCTTACAGCAGGAAACATGATGGCAGATGTTCGGATCGTGCTAACGTTATCTGTTATATCAAAGTACAGCACGGTTGTTGGCATTGATAATTTAATTGCATTTTTGTGTTGCTCAGTTGAGAATTGCAACCAGAATGTGGTTGCTCTAGGGTTGGTCGAGGTTAAATAGAACAAGCGAGAGCTGCTTAAATTCTAGTGACATTCGTTTTGATAAATTGATGTATCAACGTCAGAAAATAAACAAATTGAACACAATGTTATTATTTATTGACATGACTAACATTACTAACATTATCAGAAGACAAAACATCATCAAAATAACAAAACAATCAATTATTGACAATTTACTGTAAACTAGAACTAGCTGAAATATGTTTACATAAATGGAGATCTGCTAGGACAATAAAAGAAAAAGTAAATTACTCCACGTCACGCCAAGTGGCGTATAGGGAATATGGTGTTAGTGACTATAAATTTTACAGACCTTTGACACATGATTTTTGTGGTAATGTGGTCAGTATTACGCCCGTGCCGCTTTACTTTCCCAGAAACAAAATCCGGTACCCATTTAAGTCTGGGTGAGCCCGGAAGATAACTACTGAGCTATCGCGGCTCCCTGCTATGACAATTGAAGCTCTTAAAATGAGGATTTCTAGAAGATTTAGATCATCATCAAGTGCTATGTTTGTTGGCGTAAGCGATCATCTTTCTCCACATATCTCTGTCCTTCATGCATGTCATAATTTCAGTCGGTGATCTTTTAATATACCATTTGAATTTGGTTCAATATTTTTGTTCTCTTGGTTTTATCTGCTTTTCTTTCCTTTCCCTCTGCCCGTTGTTAAAGTATTCTCAATGCCTTCTCTTCTCATCACATGCTTAATATAAATATAGATTGTCTCTTTCTGATGATATTTCTGGTTTCTTCAGTAAGTTTTAAACATTCTTTATTTGTCATTTTCGCTATCAATAGAATTCGTATCATTCTTCTCATAAACCACATCTCTTCTGCCTCTAATGTTCTCTGTGTTGTCTTGCTCATCGTTCATGACCCACTTTCAATATAGTAGAAAAGGTTCGATGTAGCACTTTAGACCACGTTATCTAACATTAATTGACAATGATTTATTACATTGGAAGTTTGTCATTCGGTAAAGCTCTGTCCTTTCTTGTCTGTTTAACTAGATGAAGCAGAACATAATTATAGTGACGCATTGAAACAACAGAACAATGATGTCAGAACTATTAACCTGACAGTTATACTCACAATATCACAAATAACACTAGAACTAACACCAAGAAAAATGAAATGGTATAGCTACTCAATATTTCTGTATGGCGCAGAAACATGGACACTGAGTAAGACAACAGTGAGAAAAAATTGAATTCCTTTAAATGTAGATTGATTGAAGAATAAACAGGATTGCGTGGACCAAAAGGAAAAGAAATAATTGAGCTTTGAAAAAGGTGAAAATGATAAAAAGAACTAGGTAATACATTCTGAACAAGACAAAAATAATATTTAGAGCACGTAGACATACCGTGCACAAAGTTAAATTGGAGGGGAAAATACGAGGCAAACGAGGCAGAGGTAGACTAAAGTAGGTAGACAACACTATAGATGGACAAGAGAATTAGTGACAGAGTGCACTATCAGGACAGGAGAACTAGTGACAGAGTGCACTATCAGGACAGGAGAACTAGTGACAGAGTGCACTATCAGGACAGGAGAACTAGTGACAGAGTGCACTATCAGGACAGGAGAACTAGTGACAGAGTGCACTATCAGGACAAGAGAATTAGTGACAGAGTGCACTATCAGGACAAGAGAATTAGTGACAGAGTGCACTATCAGGACAAGAGAATTAGTGGCGAGTGCACTATCAGGACAAGAGAATTAGTGACAGAGTGCACTATCAAGGCAATGGAATTAGTGACAGAGTGCACTATCAAGGCAAGGGAATTAGTGACAGAGTGGACTATCAAGGCAAGAGAATTAGTGACAGAGTGGACTATCAAATGGACTGAAATCTGTTGTGCAAACCTTTAGTTTTGATCAGAAATTGGACTGAAATATGTTGTGCAAACCTTTAGTTTTGATCAGAAAATGGTCTGAAATCTGTTTTAAACCTTTAGCTTTGGTTAGAAAATGGACTGAAATCTGTTGTGCAAACCTTTAGTTTTGATAAGAAAATGGACTAAAATCTGTTGTGCAAACCTTCAGCTTTGATCAGAAAATGGACTGAAATCTGTAGTGCAAACATATAGCTTTAATCAGAAAATGGACTGAAATCTGTTGTGCAAACCTTTAGCTTTGATCATAAAATGGTCTGATATCTGTTGTGCAAAGCTTTAGCTTTGATCAGAAAATGGTCTGAAATATGTTGTGCAAACCTTCAGCTTTGATCAGGAAATGGTCTGAAATCTGTTGTGCAAACCTTCAGCTTTGATAAGAAAATGGACTAAAATCTGTTGTGCAAACCTTTAGCTTTGATCAAAAATGGACTAAAATCTGTTGTGCAAACCTTTAGCTTTGATCAGAAAATGGACTAAAATCTGTTGTGCAAACCTTTAGCTTTGATCAGAAGGCTGCTGTCTTCAGGTTTTACGACACGTACAAAGCCTTGCCTTGTTCAAGTACAAAATGGTGTCGGTACTCACATCGAGGCAGTTATTTTCAATTCATCAGATGTGTACTTTTGTCTTTTCTAGATCATTATCATCATGTGCCTCACCGGTTGGCGTAGCGATCATTTCCTTCCACAATTTTACTACATTCACAGTGTATAAATTATGTTGACTGCATACTGTGCCATGACACCAAGCTATCTAATTTTATCACTTTGTCGTCCGCGGTCTCTTGGTATTTTGCCGCTTGTAACCAAGTATTCCTCTTTTCATAATATGCTCGAAGTATGTTGACTATTTCTTTCTGGTGGTTTCTTTTTAGGAGCCCCAATTTTTGTTTTGGCCTCTTTGAGAATTTCCTCGTTGGTCTTTTTTTTAGCTGTCCAGGAAACTTTCAGCATTCTTCTGAGAAATCCCATCTCTGAGACTTCTAATCGTCATTTCATTTATTTCTCTCCTGTCCATGATTCGCTTCCATAGGTCAGGATTGGCTTTATTGGGCACCGATGAACTTTCTTTCTCACTTCTATAAAAATAGATTTGTTGCATAAGATGATTTTAGTCTTACAAAATAAAATTTTCCTGAGCTGTTCAGCTTTGTATTTCTGTGGTGCATCTTCCATCTGACATAATTATTATGTCCATGCTTTTGACGTTTCACACTTGTTTCAGATCTGTTCTGTTTATTTCGTTCGCCAGCTTTTACCTCTGACGAAGTCCCTAGAGACTAGGAACTGAATTTTGCGTGTTAATCCATTTTTCCCTGGCAACCGTGTGCATAGGTGTCCCTCGCCGCACAGGCAGATAACGCCGACTTCGGAGGTACTCATATTTTTCCCAACGATGAGTAATTGACGTTTCAAACCCCGCTGCTGAGACCAGGGAGGGGGGTGGTTGCCGCAGAGAGAAAACATAAATAAAAAACCCAACCGGTGTAGCCAGGATTTGAACCCACAACCTCTCTGTCTCGAGGCCGACGTCTTATCTCGAGACCAACCAGTCTCCAATGTAGGATATTGAAATTGTGCTTAAAGTGTTTTGAAGACAGTTGTTTATCTCGGGGACTTATTTTTCTGAAAATATTCAGTGAAGCTACTCAACTGTTTTCATTATAAGAAAAATAAGATGCGGTATCTGTAAGATATACATTCGTCTTATTATTTATTAAACTTTGCTTGTTAAAAATAAAATTAAGTCAAATATCATTGACTGCAGCAGAGTTCGTGCAATGTAACATGACTGTCATGTGCAATCAGTGGAAAGATTACAGTGGTGCTGGGTACTGCCAGAGTGCAGTAGTAATGGTTACTTGTAAGAAATGTGATGTAAAATACAATATCTTAAGAAAGTGAAGAATTAAAACTTTATCGCACTGAGGCAAACCATTTGAGAAAGAGGATCCTCTGTCCTAACTGCCAGCTCAAACCACCATTATGATGCCAAAATATTATGTTGGAGTAGTATATACCATATTAACAAGTATTATACCATATTAACAAGTATTATACCACATTAACTAGTATTATACCATATTAACTAGTATTATACCATATTAACAAGCATTATACAATATTAACTATAATAAGATACTATACCATATTAACAAGTATTATACCATATTAACAAGTATTATACCATATTAACAAGTATTATACCATATTAACACGTATTATACCATATTAACAAGTATTATACTATATTAACACGTATTTTATCATATTAACAAGTATTATACCATATTAACAAGTACTATACCATATTAACAAGTACTATACCCTATTAACAAGTATATACCATGTTAACAAGTACTATGCCATATTAACAAGTACTATACCAAATTAACAAGTACTATACCATATTAACAAGTGCTATACCCTATTACCAAGTATATACCATATTAACAAGTACTATACCAAATTAACAAGTACTATACCATATTAACAAGTACTATACCAAATTAACAAGTACTATACCATATTAACAAGTACTATACCATATTAACAAGTACTATACCATATTAACAAGTACTATACCATATTAACAAGTACTATACCATATTAACAAGTGCTATACCATATTAACAAGTATTTTACTATATTACCATTATTCTTTTTCTGTGTCACACTGACCTCTTTGATCTATACAAGGTGAGGTACAAGGTAAGCATCAATACAATGTAAACTTTAATGAGAAAGCCAAAACTCATACAGGTGTTTTAGCTTGATGAAGTTAAGTACTCTACATTCTAAATAGAAAGAAATATAATTAAAGAAGTAAACTAATTAAAGTGCTAATGAGTTAATTCATTCAAAAATTCAGTGATAAATGGTGCAATTTTTCCCCTCCAACTGGATATCGCCAAGTTGCAACTATAAACAAGTTCACTTTCTTATCAATGTAAGATGTTAACAAATATGCATATAAATTTATATAAAAACAACCAAGTTTATAATTATATCTACGTGTGGTTGAATCTAATATACAAATGCTGTCGAATATGTGTGTTCTCATAAAGCATATAGGAAGACATATACTTTGTACGATTTTCAGGTAAAACTACGAACAGCAGTAGGAAAACAGAAAACAATATTAATGAATGAACAATTATAAAAAAGAAAAACAATTAGTATGTTAACAGCTGTACGTAGGCGAGAAGCAAAACAAAAGTGGAACAACGTTTCGCCCAAATAGGTCTTCAGCTGCAACAATTGAACAAAGACACAAAAATATATATAGGGACAAACAACACAAATATATATGAATATATATTTTGTGTTGTTGCTTCTTGTTCCAGCTGAGGGTCTTTTTGGACGAAACGGTGTTCCACTTTAGTTTTGTTTATCACCTACGTAAAGCTGTTACCATACCACTTTCTTTCTTTTTCTATTTAAATTTTTCATTATCGTCAGCTTTACAGCAGCTTCGAATCTCTGTGCATCATTGTGTGTCTATGTGCATCTCTGTGCATCACTGTACATCTCTGTGCATCATTGTGTGTCTATGTGCATCACTGTGCATCACTGTGCATCATTGTGTGTCTATGTGCATCACTGTGCATCACTGTACATCTCTGTGCATCATTGTGTGTCTATGTGCATCTCTGTGCATCACTGTGCATCATTGTGTGTCTATGTGCATCACTGTGCGTCACTGTACATCTCTGTGCATCACTGTGCATCATTGTGTGTCTATGTGCATCACTGTGCGTCATTGTGTGTCTATGTGCATCACTGTGCATCACTGTACATCATTGTGTGTCTATGTGCATCACTGTGCATCTATGTGGATCTCTGTGTATCACTGTACATCTCTGTACATCTCTGTGCATCTCTGTGCATCTATGTGCCTCTATGTGCATCTATATGCATCTCTGTGCATATCTATGCATCTCTGTGCATCTATGTGCATCTCTGTGCATTTTTATGACGTTCCCAAACAATATTGAGTTTGGCCTCATACCCACCTTCTCAGTACAGTCAATATAAAAGTAGTTTTAACGATAATCTTAAAAAAAATATTTGCACTTACGGTCCAAATATAATCTAGAAGACATAGTTTGAGGCTTCAATGGATCGTCTTCTTTTGTCTTGGAATTGGGAGCTGTCCCTGTGGAGCATAGGTCTACAACAACCACTTTCAGATCCTTGTGGAGCATAGGTCTACAAATAACACTTTCAGCTCCCTGTGGAGCATAGGTCTACAACACACACTTTCAGATCCCTGTGGAGCATAGGTCTACAACAAACACTTTCAGATCCCTGTTGAGCATAGGTCTACAACAAACACTTTCAGATCCCAGGGGAGCATAGTTCTACAACAAACAATTTCCAAGTCGTTCTGTTTCTTGCCATTCTTTTAAGATCATTCCATGTCTTTACCATCATCATATCCTCTGCTTCTGTCTGTCTACTCCAAGAATATCTTGGTCTTCCTCTTTGTCTTTTCCCTGGGGATTCCAGCAAAGGGCCTGTTGTGTAATACTCTCAGTTGGCTTCCGCAGTGTGTGTGCAGATACAGAGTGTATCTCTTTATCCACTGGTATTTTATTGGTACATTTCCATAATTCTATGTTAGTGCTTTTGTCCTGCCATTTCCATCCTTTTATTCTGCGTAAGCATCTATTAATGAAAGTATGTATCTTCATGATTTTCATTTTTGTTGTTCTCCATGTTTCACAACCATATAATAATACCGACTTAACATTGGAGTTGAACATTTTTATTTTTGTAATTAACCTAATTTCTTTGAACTCCATGTTTCCCAGTGCAACAAAAGCTCCTCTTGCTTTTGATATCCTTATTTTGGTATCATTTTCTGTTCCTCCCTTTTTATCTATATTACTACCAAGATATATGTAAGATTGTACGTCTAGTAGAGGTATTTCTCCTAATTTTACTTGGTTGTTGCCACACTGCGTGTTCTATATATATATATGGCCCTTTTCGTCTTGTCAGACGGTCTAGTGGAGGCTATTGCGTATTTTTTTGAGGTATTGTTTTTGCCGAACAGCTTCTCTTGTGGCTAATTCTACCAATGTTTGACAAACACACGCGGTCACATAATGAACATGTCAGGCTCGCTGATCCACGGGGTTTACCATCCTTTTTCATGAGTCTCTTCTCTTCTAAGTCCTGTCTTAGCACAGTCTCAAATGTTGTTATACCGTTCCTTATACATGCTCTCCATGATGTGCGATCACTTGCCAGATGTTGCCAGTCGTTTTCATAGATGGAGAAGTCTTTCAGAGATGATTTGCAGATATCTCTATATCGTAGTTTAGGTCTGCCGATTTGTCTTTTTCCGTGTTTTAGCTCACCATATAGTATTTGCCTAGGAATGCGTTTTTCTTCCATCCGTTGGACATGCCCCAGCCATCTTAGTCTTCGACTTCTATATAGCACACACATATATTACACACTAATAATACTAAGGACACCCAATAATACCATTTTCCCCTTAATCAATGCGTGGAGAGATCCTTGTTTCTCCCTCTGTTCTTCTAACTCGCTTCAATATAAAAACATTGTTCTGATAAAAGACAAATGAGCAGAATAATTAGAATAAATTAACACAAACATTGTGACACTCAAGGTAAGGGTCAGCCTGTTCAACCATGATATACACTTCGTGTGGCTACCGGACCATGGTGATGGGTGAAAAGAAAAGAGCCACTTTTTTCGTATGTTTGCCAGTTTCAATGTATCTTGCCTCTCCAATAATAACAAAAAGCTTAGGGCAGCTAATATTGTCTTGCCACTAGATGAAACTGGAGCAGCAGTGAATTGTGGGTTCGTTACTTCAGGAGGCCTGGACGTAAGGCAGAACTATTAATTAAGTGAGCTTAATTTAAATTGACAATTTGGGATATAAAGGTTAATGTCATCTACACTATGTAAAATAGTTCAATTATTTCCCTAAATTATGATTTTTTGTTTATATCTTACTTGTTCGCCATAGACAGTTATGGAAAATAAGCATGATTTTGCTGTTAATGAACATCTCGTATAGTTTTGCTCAATATTATAAACATATATAATATTTAAATATATGTGGGTACAATGTTAACCTCAGATGGTAAATGTACAACAGAGGTGAGACGCAGAATAGCTCAGGCAAAAGCAGCTTTCCAAAAAATGAGGAAGATACTGTGCAATCCATTTTTAACAATAGAAATAAGAAAAGGAGTTCTTTAATGTTATGTATAAGTCTTAATATATGGATATGAATCATGGACAATAGGACACCAGATAAAAAAAAATTACTGGAAGCTTTGGAAATGTGGTTTTACAGAGGAATGTTGAGAATACCATGAACAGTTAAGAAGAGTAATGACAATGTTCTGAAAGAGGTCAAAGCAAAAGGAGAGCTAATTGCCAATATTAGGAAGAAACGATCATCATTTTGTGGCCATGTAATGAGAAGAGAACAACTGGAATATATTGTAACAACTGGGAAAATTGAGGAGCGAATAGATAGAGACAAGAAATAAAAAAAGATACCAGACAGATTAAAAGCAAATGGCTTGGCAGAAGGCCAACAATAGAAATGATAAATAACTGTTACGATCGAAAATTATGTCGAGACATGATCACCTACGCCAGCAGGCATGGCACTTGATGATGATGATATATATATATATATATATAAAATAGGCAGCGCTGTGATTTCATGAGTTATTAGTTAAGTCAGCCTCCCTCTTGCTATACTTCTATATGTTACGAACAAGAATGAGAAAACCATCTTATTAGTTAAACCACTGTTGTCATGGGAACTAGGGAGGTGGTTGCTGATATGGTTTACCTAGGTCTCATACACATTATAATGCCGATATATGTCTTTGTATTATATAGGATTTAATTTCATCGACACTCAATCCTATCTATTAGTAACGGCTCGCATTTTATATATCTATCTATTATTCTTTCGAGCCGTAGCCGGCCCATAGGGCATAGACCCAGATACTCTTTTTTCTTATCTAAATTTTTGTTCTAGCAGTTTTCAATCCTTCTAAAGATATTTTATCAAATCTTGCCATTTGTCTCCGTTCTGTGCAAGCAACTCTATCTCATTGAGGGAGCCGATTGCTGCTGCTCTTGCTTCTCTCATCAGTGTTCTTCTCAGTGTCTCTCTGGGTCGGCCTCTTTTACTCTTACCTGTTGTTTTCTACATGAGGGCTTGCTTTTTTATTTGGTTATTATCTCTCCTCATCACATGTCCAACATATGACCATCGTCTTTTCTTGATTACTGAAGATATTAGTGGTTGATTGGTGATTTCTCTAATTTCCTCGTTTGTTTTGAATTCGTTCCACGCTATACCAAGTATTTTCCTTAGACATTTATTTTCGAATGCGTCCAACTTTGTTTCTATGTCTCTTGTTGTTTTCCAGCTTTCACATGCATATGTAAGGGTAGATAGTACATTTGATTTGAATAGTTTAAGTTTTGTGTTTGTGCTGATGAGTTTTGATTTCCACAACTTTTCGAATAACTTGAGTTTTATCAGGGAAGATTCTGGAATTCATTAGCTGGTTATTTGTTATGGAAGGCCCCGGTATCACTGCAAACGAATTAAAATCCATAATTGCTCAACCGCCCGTGCCAGTGGAATCATCCGAATTACTATGTCATCTCCCAAACAAAGAAAGGCAACTGTAGTCCCCATCATAACAGTCTCAACCCAGGCCAAAAGACATAAGGCGATACTGCACAGAAAGTAAACACAATCTTCTGTTCCCTGTCAAACGATATCATCATTCATCGTAAATAAACGGAATATTAAAACACAATGGATGTACACATATTGAAACACAATGGATGTACGCATATTTAAACATAATGGATGTACACATATTGAAACACAATGGATGTACACATATTGAAACACAATGGATGTACACATATTGAAACACAATGGCTGGATGTACACTGACATTTAACTCTGGATACGACTTTGTCGTGTCAGAGAACTGAATCATTTGAAATGTGGATATATAGAAGAATAGGTAGAATTTGATGGAAGGAAAAGAAAACAAACGATGAAGTCTTAAAACAACTAAAAAGGAAAAGAGAACTACTAAGCACAATTCAAACAAGACAAATGCGATGTTTGGGCCATGTTAAAAGACACAACAGCCTACTGAAAGTAATCTTGGAGGGGAAAATACAAGGTAAAAGAGGCAGAGGCAGACCAAGACTAACATGGACGAGTAACATCAAAAAATGAACAAATAAGCCTATGACAACCTGCACCATCAAAGCAAGAGACAGCAGAATGGCGCTCCATGGTAGCCAACCTTCGTTGCGGAGAAGACACTCGATGATGACGATGTCGTATATTCTGATATAAAATTGGAGAAGCCCTGGCCTCTGTTGTCTCTAAATATCCGCCGCTGGATTGAGGCAAATTGGTAACGGAAAGTTCAGTTTACAATCTACCTACTTACAAAACGTGACTTTACTTTTATATCGTGCTCACGTATGTCGTGTCTGCGTGGCACGAGAAAATATCAACTGTTGAACTGTTGTTGCACTGTGCGTTTGACTGATTATGGGCGTGTCCAAAGTGAAATGACGATGATCATTCGACTAAACTAACGATAAGAACAAATATCAAAGATACAAACTATTAAACACTATGTGTGGCAGTGAGTAGGGCTGCAGAGTAGACATAAAATAGACACAAAATAGTATAGAGCAGCTGAACTAATAGTTTGTTGTCTTTTGTCTTGTCTTTCCCTTATTTTAGCTGCTACATACCATTTTATCTGTATTGTATATATAAACTAAAGTTAAACTGAAATATACTAAACTAAACTAAACTAAAATTAAATTGAAATACACTAAACTAAACTAAGTTATACTGAAATATACTAAACTAAACTAAATGAAACTGAAATTTACTAAACTAAACTGAGTTATACTGAAATATACGAAACTAAACTAAGTTAAACTGAAATATACTAAACTAAACTAATCTAAACGAATGTTTAATATAAACACAATCGCGGGTTATGGAGGAATATGAAAGGAGGAAATACTCGGTATCGAACATGAGTGGAGGAAGGTCTAGGAAGGGAACATGGGAGGAGTAACTTCTGGGCATAGAACATGGGAGGAGTAACTTCTGGGCATAGAACATGGGAGGAGTAACTTCTGGGCATAGAACATGGGAGGAGTAACTTCTGGGCATAGAACATGGGAGGAGTAACTTCTGGGCATAGAACATGGGAAGAGTAACTTCTGGGCATAGAACATGGGAGGAGTAACTTCTGGGCATAGAACATGGGAAGAGTAACTTCTGGGCATAGAACATGGGAGGAGTAACTTCTGGGCATAGAACATGGGAAGAGTAACTTCTGGGCATAGAACATGGGAGGAGTAACTTCTGGGCATAGAACATGGAAGGAGTAACTTCTGGGCATAGAACATGGGAGGAGTAACTTCTGGGCATAGAACATGGGAGGAGTAACTTCTGGGCATAGAACATGGGAGGAGTAACTTCTGGGCATAGAACATGGGAGGAGTAACATCTGGGCATAGAACATGGGAGGAGTAACTTCTGGGCATAGAACATGGGAGGAGTAACTTCTGGGCATAGAACATGGGAGGAGTAACATCTGGGCATAGAACATGGGAGGAGTAACTTCTGGGCATAGAACATGGGAGGATTAACTTTTGATCATAGAACATGACAGGTGTAACTTCTGAGCATAGAACATGAGAGGTGTAACTTCTGGTCATAAAACACGAGAGGTGTAACCTCTGAACATAGAACATGAGAGGTGTAACTTCTGGTCATAGAACATTAGAAGTGTAACTTTTGATCATAGAACATGAGAGGAGTAACTTCTGATCATAGAACATGAGAGGTGTAACTTCTGGTCATAGAACATGAGAGGTGTATCTTTTGATCATAGAACATGAGAGGAGTAACTTCTGGTCATAGAACATGAGAGGAGTAACTTCTGGTCATAGAACATGATAGGTGTAACTTCTGATCGTAGAGCATCAGATAAGTAACTTCTGATCATAGAACATAAAAGGAGTAACTTCTCTGCTTGGAACATGAGAGAAAGAGTGGAATGTTACGTCACAAGATTTGAACTTATTAACCTGTGCACGTGCTGTTACATTATTTGGCATCAACGTGAGCCGTCTCCGCAGCTAAATTGGTTACCATTCAGAGTTACTTCTGTCATGTCTTTGTGCTCTCTGGCCACTTTAGTCTTTGTCTGGAGCGTGTCTAGTTTACCTTGACTTATCCTTCCAGTATGACGTTCAGTAAGTTAATATATGTCTCTTTACAAGATATGTGTCTCGTCACAAGATTAGTCCGGTTCCAACTGAGTTAAACAATCCTTACTCACAGAAGTAAAATGACAGAACTCAACTGTGGTCAATGTGGAGGTCAACGGTCTCTTCTGGAATAAAACCAATGAGAAAGATGCAGTCATCTATACAGACGGATCTGTAATACGACACCAAAGGAGTGCATGGGCATTTACAGCATGCTCGGCAGGTAGAATAGTCAAAGAAGACAGCGGTGCATACGTTATGACCACGAGTAGCATGATGATGGAGGTGATGGCAGTGACCAAGGCATTCAAATGGGTAGAGTCACAAGACTACAACAACGCATGTATACTGAGTGATTCGATGAGCATGATAAGGAAAGCTGGATCTGTACACAGGCAATGGGTAGAGTCATTGCAGAAGTAAACAAATATGTATGGTCACCTTTGTCTACGTCCCAGGACATGCGGGAGAACGGGGAAATGAAAGAGCGGACAGGTTGGCTAGCTGTGTTATTATTGAGGATGGTCAACCAATGGATCGTGCGGAATTGATCAATGCCCTCCTGGAAGTGGGAAGGTATCAATGCCCTCCGAGGGAAGTGGGAAGGTATCAATGCCCTCCGAGGGAAGTGGGAAGGTATCAATGCCCTCCGAGGGAAGTGGGAAGGTCACAGGACTTCGACAACCATGAGTCCACGTCACTCCGTCGATGGAAGAGATGGCAGTTAAGATGGGCACAGCCAGAAACGAGAAACTTAGTGGGCGTGTAAGAAGACTTATCAACCAACACAGAACTGGAGTCGTCAGTTGCTGGACACTTCGAGAGTTGTTGAGGAGGGGATCTGAGCACCTATGGACATGTTAGGAGCGCAATGATGATGACCTGCTAATAACTCAATAACTCAATAACTCAATAACAACTCAATTCTTACTCTATATTCAATTGTTTAAAAATTGTGTTAATTGTTTTCTTCTCTGACCGCTCAATTCTCCACATTCTTTTATAAATGCAGATTCATTGCAAATAATGTATGTTTTTTGTTCGTATCTAATGTGATTGTTTTATTTCTGGACCATACAGGATTTGTTCTGTAGATATACGATTTTATTATTCTCACTACCATTGTGTATGTTTTCTGATTTGAAGTAAGTTTATACTTTGTTACTAGTCAGCCGACACAGAACTGGAGTCGTCAGTCGCTGGACACTTCGAGACTTGTTGAGGAGGGGATCTGAGCACCTATGGACATGTTCGGAGTGCAATGATGATGACCTGCTAATAACTCAATAGTTCAATAACTCAATAACTCAATATACTTCGTTTCTTTGCTACATTTCACATCTATCTGCCTACGCAATCGCCATCGATTAACAGAGTTGCCAAACTTGAGAATTTAACAATAATCGTTTCTTCTCTACGCATGCGCATTGATTCGAAGTCTTCTATTTCCGGTTGATTCTCTACATGAATTATGACAATACATAAATGTGATCCTTGACCTACAAAAGATGAAAGGGATTGACTGAATAGATGATAAATGGTTTGTGATATAAAAATAAACACGTTCTGAATATTCATCAAATGATCCCAAGCCTTCACGGATAGTTTTTGATGATCCGATTTTTAATTCTGTAGAAAACGTGTTGACGACAATGAAGTAAGTTTCCTGAAGTCGGCACACGTATCTGACAGCCTTAATAACAGGAGAACGATGAGGTAGGTAAGCATATATGTAAACAGGTGTATTAAAGGTACCATTTAATTTTTTTTCTTAGCATCATATCCATTATGAGGACTGGGTGGTCTCGATGCAAGACGCTGGCCTCGAGATAGAGAGGTTGTGGGTTCAAACCCAGGCTGCACCAGTTGGAATTTTAGTTCATGACTTCTCTCTGCGGCAACCACCCCTGGTCTCAGCAACAAGGCCCGGCTTGAAACGTCAATTACTCATTGATGGAAAAAATATGAGTACCTCCGAAGACGAAGTTATCTGCCTGTGCGGCGAGGGACCCCTGTGCACACGGATGCCAAGGAAAAATGGATAAACACGCAAAATTCAGTTCCTAGTCTCTATGGACGTCGACAGAGATCAAAGCTGGTGAACAAAAAAAAATACACGTGCTTGTTCTATTTTATATGGCCTGTGACGTTTTAATAGATGGTTGTTAGCAAGAAATCATGATACGTCAGTAGTCTAGTAAAATGTTAGTGTCTTATGTTGCATGCTACTTGGCTGATCAGCTTCTCTCGTGGCTGAATCTGCCGATATTGGATAGACAGATCCATTCGCAGAATTAACACAATACAAAGTGATTCGATGAAGCTGTGTCGCCAAATTTGAAGAAATATAGACTTGAGTAAGTAAATAAAGAGCCCCGTCACGCCAAGTGGCGTTTAGGGAAAATGGTCTTAGTGACCATAATTTTTACAGACTTTCGGCACCTGATTTTTGGGGTAATGTAAAAAAAAAAAGAAAAAAAAAAACTTGTGTGGCTTAACATTAAAAATTACATTTCCCAGAACTCACAGAATCGCCAATATTTTGTATTTTTTATTATGAAAATGTATCTCTTGCCGAACGTCTCGCCGCAATGTGTGCCATGCTGATTTCGGTCGCATACTTTTCGCCGTCCAGTGCGTCACTCTCAGTTTGATTAGTCTGAACCGTCTTAAAACAATAAGCTTTTTACACGTCTTGTACCATCTTGGTATTGGTGAAATATAATACCTTATTCAATTATCTTAAATTTCATATATAATATTAATATATGTTAGATAAATCACATTATATGGATTTATTCGTAAAATCATGCAAAATGTTGTCTCTGAAATCTCTTCAGTTACATTTATAAAATGTAGTTTATGATGGTGAAATGTAATACTTCACTCTCTTGCTACTGAATTCCATTTTACGTGACTATATTACATGTTCTATAAAGGGTAAAGAAAGTCTGTTTTTCCTTTTGATAATGAAGTGTGAAGTGAACACACACTGCGAAAGCCCTAGAAGAGTTATCGAGGTTATTTGCGAGTCATCATCATTACACTCCGAACATGTCCATAGCTGCTCAGATCCCCTCCTCAGCAATTCCCTCAGTGTCCAGCGACTAACGACTCCAGTTCTATGTTGGTTGATAAGTCTTCTTACACGGCCACTAAGTTTCTCGTTTCTGGCTGTGCCCATCTTAACTCCCATCTCCATCATCCGAAGAAGTGACGTAGATCTGTGTTTGTCGAATTCCTGTGCTCTTCCTACATCTCGGAGGGCATTGATGATGTCCGCCCGATCCATCGGTTGCCCGTCCTCAACGACAGTGCAGCTCACCAACCTATCCGCTCTTTCATTTCCCCGTACATGTCCAGGGACATTGACAAAGATGACCTTGCGTATTTTGGACTTCTGCAATGGCACTAACCATTGCATGCGTACAGAGCCCGCCTACACTTTTTTTAACATGCTCATCGAATCACTCACTTTACATGCGTGGGTGTAGTCTTGTGACTCTAACCATTTGAATGCCTTGGTCACTGCCGTCGCCTACATTGTCATGCTACTCGTGGTCATGACGTATGCACCACTGTCTTCCTTGACTTGCCTGCTGAGCGTGCTGTAAATGCCCATGCACTTCTTTGGTGTCGTCTTACAGATCCGTCTGTATAGATGACTGCATCTTTCTCATCGGTGTTATCGCAGATGAGACCGTTGACCTCCGCATTAACCACGAACGGGTTCTGTTCCCTACTTTTCCTGTCGAGTGTGACAATACACGAGAAAGTCCCCTTGAATGACGTAGGCACCAGTATCCACTCCTCACCAACGCTGATATTAGTAAGCCCACAGACCTGTTTGATGACATCTTCTGCTCGGTCCATCCATGATTTGCCTTTTTTTAGCCTGGCACATTTCCCTGTGTTGAGCACGTGGTGAAATGGAGAGTGTTACTCGACAAGCCCTTTTGTAATTCCCAAGGGAAAAGATGAAGAGGAAGCCAAAAATCTAGAGAATACAGGCGGAAGCAGAATGATGAATAGAATGGGGACGACATTGAGTCATCTTAAAAAAGTTACATTAAAAAGGACAGCTCGGAAACTATTTGCTGTAGATATATGATCCACATGGAGGTGGAAGTGAGAAGAAGAAGATGAAGAATGAATTGTTAGTTACGTCAGTGTTCTAGTCTCAGCTTTATGAGGTGAGGTGGCCAGTTCTTTTTTTCGCTCCCTTTCTTTCCCAGAAAGAATCTTGTGGTACGTTAACACGCAAAGACCTGACCAGGGACAGGTTGATGACGTACCTCTTAGTTTAGTTTGATCACAGCCTGTGTTTTCGGGACCATGTGAGAACAGAAGTCCGCAAAGGATTAGCCGCCTTGAAGGTCATGGCAGCTGCCAACATCGAGTAGAGGCTACTTACGCTTCTGTACCAGGCACTAATCCTCGCATAAATTGAGTATGCCCTGGCAATTCTTAATGTCAGTAAGACGCAAATTGACAAGCTGGAGAAAAAACAGAATGAAGCTATGCGCATTATCTTGAGATGTACGAGGGACACTCCCTGTGTAACAATGAGATATCTTCTTGACTTTCCAACAATGGGTGACAGAATCAAGATCTGGAGGGTACGTGCATACCTGAAGTGCAGATAAAGAGCATCCATTGTAACACGAGCTCAACACAGTGAAAAGTGTCAGGCTAAAAAGAGGCAAATCATAGATGGGACGAGCAGAAGATGTCATCAAACAGGTATGTGGTCTTACCAATTTCAACGCTGGCGAGGAGTGATTACCGGTGCCTTCGTCATTCAAATATTTGAAGATAGGAGTTAAGATGGGCACAGCCGGAAACGAGAAACTTAGCGGGCATCAACCAACACAGAACTGGAGTCGTCAGTCGTTGAGTCAGAGGTACTTGCTGAGGAGGGGATCTGAGCACCTTTGGACATGTTCGGAGTGCAATAATGATGACCCCGCAAATAATTCAATAACTCAATAACTCAATAACTCAATAACTTAATAACTTAATAACTTAATAACTCAATAACTCAATAAATTAATAACTCAATAACTTAATAACTCAATAACTCAAAAACTTAATAACTAAATAACTTAATAAATCAATAACTTAATAACTTAATAACTCAATAACACAATAACTCAAAAATGTAATAACTCAATAACTTAATAACTCAATAAATTAATAACTTAATAATAACTCAAAAACTCAATAACTCAATAACTTAATAACTCAATAACTTAATAACTTAATAACTCAATAACTTAGTAACTCAATAACTTAATAACTCAATAACTTAATAACTCAATAACTCAATAACTCAATAACTTAATAAATCAATAATCAATAACTTAATAACTCAATAACTTAATAACTCAATAACTTAATAACTCAATAACTTAATAACTCAATAACTTAATAACTCAATAACTCAATAACTTAATAAATCAATAACTCAATAACTTAATAATTAAATAACTTAATAACGCAATAACTTAATAACTCAATAACACAATAACTCAATAAGGTAATAACTCAATAACTTAATAACTCAATAAATTAATAACTTAATAACTCAATAACTCAATAACTTAATAACTCAATAACTTAATAACTTAATAACTTAATAACTTAATAACACAATAAATTAATAACTCAATAACTTAAAAACTCAATAACTTAATAACTCAATAACTTAATAACTCAATAACTTAATAACTCAATAAATCAATAACTTAATAACTCAATAACTTAATAACTTATTAACTCAATAACTTAATAACTCAATAACTTAATAACTCAATAACTCAATAACTTAATAAATCAATAACTCAATAACTTAATAACTCAATAAATCAATAACTTAATAACTCAATAACTCAATAGCTTAATAACTCAATAACTCAATAACTTAATAACTCAATAACTCATTAACTTAATAACTCAATAACTTAATAACTTAATAACTTAATAACTCAATAACTTAATAACTCAATAACTCAATAACTTAATAACTTAATAACTCAATAACGTAATAACTCAATAACTTAATAACTCAATAACTTAATCTCTGGTACCTGTCTAGGAAGCAGGATGGACTTGGAGAATCTTTAATGTCGGAAAACAATTCTTTTCTCAACCGGCATTTAAACCCCAAACCTTCAGGTCGACAGGCGAGTGCACTGACCACAACGCTACCGAACCATGTCCTTGAACATTACTCCGAAAAAAATACAATAGAACAACTGATGTGTGAAGAATATATTGATGGTGAATTTTTAACATGTCAAAAAAGGATGTTTAATAATAAAAAAAAAAATAAACTGATAGAAACACATATAAGGAAGAACGACTTTTAGATAGACTAAGTTGCCGTGTGCTCTAGAGGTTGGTTTCTCGTGGCAAGGCGTTGTGCCGAGGAATACCGGTTCGATCCTGCATCGGACCATCTATTGTTTTTTGTTATGTTGTTGATTATTTGTGATTTTTTCTTCCGAGTGCTGTAAACATACCCGTTCCCCTGAAATGATTCGCTGCTCTATCGCCTCGGAAGTTTCCCTCTATGATAATAATCATTTATTTGTATCTGTCTCAAATGTTTAATTAAGCTTATTTGATTATGGAAGGCCCCGGTATCACTGCAAACGAATTAAAATCCATAGTTGCTCAACCGCCCGTGCCAGCGTAATCATCCGAATTAATATCTCATCTCCCAAACAAAGAAAGGTAATGTAGTCCCCATCGTTGCAGTCCCAGCACACGCCAAAAGACATAAGGCGAAATTGCGAAGAATGTGAACACAGCCAACTGTTCCCTGTCATACGATATCATCATTCATCGTAAATTGGAATATCGAAACATGATCAAAACGGATGAGACAAGCCGCTCACGGTGTGCAAGGAGCACTTAACTCAGTAGCTCTTGTAACAAGCCGGACTTGGAATATGAGGAAACTGCAACAAGGAACATTTTTCATGTTCCCGCCGCCTATCCACCATATACCCTAATCAAGCTTGTTCTAATGAAAAAGATCTCCAGGAATCTTGCCAAACAAACTGTTGAAGAGTTTAAATAATTTTAGGATATATCAAATATAACAGACACATAAATAACTATGGCAAAGGTAAAAATATTGTAACATTTAAACTCAAGAATTTTCTAATTGATTAAACATCATTAATCAGATCAAAATCAAGGATGTCACATTTAATTGATGTACCCATCATTAATGTCGTCATCAACATCATCAAGCACCATATCTGCTGACGCATGTGACCATGTCTCTCCACAACTCCATGTCCCTGTAACTATTTTTCAAATTCTTCCACTACATTTCTAACATGTGAAAATCTTAAGCTCTGTTGTACCATTTCTTCCCTTGATGTGTATAATTCTAGTTAAAATAACGTCGTTAAACATCATTAAGTATGACATTACAAAATTGACTTCATTATAAATTACCCCCACATATAAACAATAAAACAATAAAACATAAAAAAAACAATAGCTTTTACCTATAACGTTGTAGACATATTTTTAGTTGTAGTCTCTTTGTGTTGGCTTCAGTTTCATTGAAATATGACAAAAAAACATACATTATAAATGCTGATGATCAGACCTGATAATAAAACATAAGATCAACACGAATTAGCAGATAATGAAACATGAACAAGAATGAACTAAAACAGAATTCTAAACATTTAACACAATTGGTACTAACTCGTAATACATGTTTTAATTTAACTTAGACATTTAAAAAGAAATGGGTTTTTAAATAAAATTAACATTACAGGTAACGGAATTAACACTAGACTGGCGCGTGATAAATGATGCCAGTTCCACTTTTTGGTTCAGTTATTTTATCACTAGTTCGATGTTAATCACATTGTTATCTCCCCTGCAGATGTTATTAGCGACGTGGTTATTAATGCTGGTCATTATCATCATGTGCCATGCCGGTTGGTGTAGGAGATCAGGTCCTTCCACAATCCACAGTGCATCGCATCAGTTCTGTTATTGACTGTTTTGCGTGCCATGACACCAAACTATCTAATATTTTCTCTCTTTGACGTCCGCGATCTCTCTTTCCCTGCATTGTGCCAGTTGTAACCAAGTGTTCCAACTTTCTTCTTCTCATGATGTTCCCGAAAAATCTTGATTGTTTTTTCTGATGTTTCTTAGGAGCTCCCTTTATGTGTTGGCCTCTTTGAGACTTTCCTCATTGGTCTTTTTAGCTGTCCAGGGAACTTTCAATATTCTACTGAGAAACCCCATCTCTGTGGTAATCGTCTTTTCATTTGTTTGTCTACTGTTCATGTCTCGCTTGCACAGGGCAGAATTGGCTCTATATAGCACCGATGAACTCTCTTTCTCACTTATATTAACATATTTGCGTTGCATAAGATGTTTTAATGCTGATGCTGTACCTTAATGTTGGAAATGAGGGAAAGGGGTAAGGGGGGGGGGGGAGATTGGTAACTTACATCTGACACAGGTAGAAACGGATCCAAAGAGAGATCCCTAAACAGGGTTCTCCACTTAAGAAAATGTAAGACTCTACAAACCACACTCTACTCTACGGCCACATATAATGCTATGTGGTACATTTACCTTTTATTATGTCTAGATATAGATAATCCCGTGTGTTACCGGGGCCTCATTATGAGGGAGGTAAACAATAGTGACACTGTGACCTTCGAGGCATGTCGTAAGAGGCGACTAAGGAGATTGATCGATGGCTTGACAAGCTGTCATTGTAAAAAGTATTGTTATGGAAACAGCGCCATAGATTTTAGAGCAGTGATCTCTGCAATATGTGCCATTTTGGCACGCATGGTTTATGTTTTTGAGATTGTGGTTCTGTCCTATGTGCCGTCTTCGGCTCGAACGGAGAATGTATAGATAGATAGATAGATAGATAGATAGATAGATAGATAGATAGATAGATAGATAGATAGATAGATAGATAGATAGATAGATAGATAGATAGATAGATAGATAGATAGATAGATAGATAGATAGATAGATAGATAGATAGATAGATAGATAGATAGATAGATAGATAGATAGATAGATAGATAGATATATAGATTGATAGATTGATAGATAGATAGATAGATAGATAGATAGATAGATGGATAGATAGATAGATAGATAGATAGATAGATAGATAGATAGATAGATAGATAGATAGATAGATAGATAGATAGATAGATAGATAGATAGATAGATAGATAGATAGATAGATAGATAGATAGATAGATAGATAGATAGATGGATAGATGGATAGATGGATAGATGGATAGATGGATAGATGGATAGATAGATAGATAGATAGATAGATAGATAGATAGATAGATAGATAGATAGATGATAGATAGATAGATAGATAGATAGATAGATAGATAGAGATAGATAGATAGATAGATAGATAGATAGATAGATAGATAGATAGATAGATAGATAGATAGATAGATAGATATATGTAACATAGTTCAGTGAACATTGACAACAGTGATGGTCTTCTCAAGGAAAGATAAGCTACAGACTAAGGTTGTACAGTGATTTGTCGTGCTCATGTAGTTGGGTCAGGTAATAGGCAGGGCACAGTAAGAGGAAGAGGAACAAGCAGAGTTATAAGTAGAGCTAGAAGTAGTAGAGCTAGAAGTAGTAGAGCTAGAAGTAGTAGAGCTAGATGTAGTAGAGCTAGAAGTAGTAGAGCTAGAAGTAGTAGAGCTAGAAGTAGTAGAGCTAGAAGTAGTAGAGCTAGAAGTAGTAGAGCTAGAAGAAGAGGTAAAAAAGGTAGAAGAAGATATAGCAAAAGAAGAGATAGAAGAAGAAGGGATAGAAGAAGAAGAGGTAGAAGTAAAAGAGTTAGAAGGAGAAGAAATAGAAGATGAAGGGATATAAGAAGAAGAGGTAGAAGCAGAGATAGAAGAAGAAAAGGTAGAAGAGGAAGAGATAAAAGAGGTAGAAGAAGAAAATGTAGAAGAAGAAGAGATAAAAGAGGTAGAAGAAGAAAAGGTAGAAGAGGAAGAGATAAAAGAGTAGAAGAAGAAAAGGTAGAAGAAGAAGAGATAAAAGAGGTAGAAGAAGAAAATGCAGAAGAAGAAGAGATAAAAGAGGTAGAAGAAGAAAAGGTAGAAGAAGAAGAGATAAAAGAGGTAGAAAAGAAAACGTAGAAGAGTAAGAGATAAAAGAGGTAGAAGAAGAAAAGGAAAAGAAGAAGAGGTAGAAGAAGAAGAGATAAAAGAGTAGAAGAAGAAAATGTAGAAGAAGAAGAGATAAAGAGGTAGAAGAAGAAAAGGTAGAAGAAGAAGAGATAAAAGAGGTAGAAGAAGAAAATGTAGAAGAGGAAGAGATAAAAGAGGTAGAAGAAGAAAATGTAGAAGAGGAAGAGATAAAGAGGTAGAAGAAGAAAATGTAGAAGAGCAAAAGAGATAAAAGAGGTAGAAGAAGAAAATGTAGAAGAAGAAGAAATAATATAAGTAGAAGAAGAAAAGGTAGAGGAAGAAGAGGTCGGAGAATAAGAGATAGAAAACGAGATAGCATCTTTGAGAATTTCCTCATCGGTCTTATTAGCTGTCCAGGGAACTTTCAACATTCTTCTGAGAAATCCCATCTCTGTGGCCTCTAATCGTCTTTTCATTTGTTTGTCTACTGTCCATGATTCGCTTCCATAGATCAGAATTGGTTCTATAAAGCGCCGATGAACTCTCTTTCTCACTTATATTAACGTAGATTTGTTGCATAAGATATTTTTCATTTTCTGAAATGCTATTTTGGCCTGAGCTATTCAGACGAGGTACAAGAAGAGAAACTAGCAGAATAATTATGTAAAAAGTCTAGCTTAACTTTACAAGGAACAATTCAAAAACAACGCAATGATTTATCATAACTGGTATTTACATAACACTACAGAAACATTTCAAATATCAAATTGTGCATAAATTACTCATACTTCACAAAATAATTAAATTACTATGTGATCTATATAACATACTATACATTTTAACAAATAAAAGATGTCAATGCGTAATGTGAACCCGCAACAGTTACTAATTATACCTTGTGTCATAAGATGATTATTTGGTTTATTATAGAATTAATTCAAAACTAGTGCACGAATTAGATAAATTACAAAGCATAACAAATATTACATGTAATCAAGAGAAAATGGGTGGTCATGTGTTGGAAATGTGACGAGAAGAAGAAACAACAAAAATAAAAGAAAAAAATGGTTTGGTTAAAGTTGTATATACTTGATGGACGACACAAACTTGAACGACGTTTCGGCTAAAAAGGCCTTCTGCGGGGACAACCAAACAACACACACAAACAGATATGTAAGTAAGTTAAGCTATTGGTATATTCTCTTCTCTTCCTATTCTCTTACATTTTTTAAAATATATATTTTTCAGGTCTCCATCACATTCAGTTTCACTTCAGCTTCATAATTATATGCATTTATTTACTTTGATCCCTAATGAGAAGTAACAACAAGAGAATCTCAAAGCAAGTTCTCACATTGGAATCAGATGGTAAAATAAAAACACCCCAATCTGGAGAACAGTAAAAGGACACTGAGGCGGGAAGCAACACAGCAGGCATTATATACCTTGTCGAATTTTAGAGGGTCGTCAAGAACGGGAATCTGTGGCGAGATACACTGCGCGTACTAGAAGAACTGGTAGTAGAAGAAAATTTTGAAGAAGAAAAAAGTAGAAGAAGAAGAGGTAGAAGAGGTAGAAGAAGAACAGTTAGAGGAAGAAAAAGTAGAAGAACAATTAGAGGTAAAAGAAGTAGAAGAACAATTAGAGGTAGAAGAGGTAGAAGAAGAACAATTAGAGGAAGAAAAAGTAGAAGAACAATTAGAGGTAAAAGAAGTAGAAGAACAATTAGAGGTAGAAGAGGTAGAAGAAGAACAGTTAGAGGAAGAAAAAGTAGAAGAACAATTAGAGGTAAAAGAAGTAGAAGAACAATTAGAGTAAAAGAAGTAGAAGAACAATTAGAGGTAGAAGAGGTAGAAGAAGAACAATTAGAGGAAGAAAAAGTAGAAGAACAAGAGGTAGAAGAGGTAGAAGAGGTAGAAGAAGAACAATTAGAGGAAGAAAAAGTAGAAGAACAATTAGAGGTAAAAGAAGTAGAAGAACAATTAGAGGTAGAAGAGGTAGAAGAAGAACAATTAGAGGAAGAAAAAGTAGAAGAACAAGAGTAGAAGAGGTAGAAGAGGTAGAAGAAGAACAATTAGAGGAAGAAAAAGTAGAAGAACAATTAGAGGTAAAAGAAGTAGAAGAACAATTAGAGGTAGAAGAGGTAGAAGAAGAACAATTAGAGGAAGAAAAAGTAGAAGAACAATTAGAGGTAAAAGAAGTAGAAGAACAAGAGGTAGAAGGAGTAGAAAAAGAACAATTAGAGGAAGAAAAAGTAGAAGAACAAGAGGTAGAAGAGGTAGAAGAAGCACAGTTAGAGGAAGAAAAAGTAGAAGAACAAGAGGTAGAAGAGGTAGAAGAAGAACAATTAGAGGAAGAAAAAAGTAGAAGAACAATTAGAGGAAGAAAAAGTAGAAGAACAATTAGAGGAAGAAAAAGTAGAAGAACAAGAGGTAGAAGAGGTAGAAGAAGAACAGTTAGAGGAAGAAAAAGTAGAAGAACAATTAGAGGAAGAAAAAGTAGAAGAACAGTTAGAGGTAAAAGAAGTAGAAGAACAAGAGGTAGAAGAGGTAGAGAAGAACAATTAGAGGAAGAAAAAGTAGAAGAACAATTAGAGGAAGAAAAAGTAGAAGAACAATTAGAGGAAGAAAAAGTAGAAGAACTGTTAGAGGTAAAAGAAGTAGAAGAACAAGAGGTAGTAGAGGTAGAAGAAGAACAATTAGAGGAAGAAAAAGTAGAAGAACAATTAGAGGAAGAAAAGTAGAAGAACAATTAGAGGAAGAAAAAGTAGAAGAACAATTAGAGGAAGAAAAAGTAGAAGAACAATTAGAGGAAGAAAAGTAGAAGAACAATTAGAGGAAGAAAAGTAGAAGAACAATTAGAGGAAGAAAAAGTAGAAGAACAATTAGAGGAAGAAAAAGTAGAAGAACAATTAGAGGAAGAAAAAGTAGAAGAACAATTAGAGGAAGAAAAAGTAGAAGAACGAGAGTAGAAGAGGTAGAAGAAGAACAGTTAGAGGAAGAAAAGTAGAAGAACAAGAGGTAGAAGTAGAAGAGGTAGAAGAGGTAGTAGAAGAACAGTTAGAAGACGAAAAGGAAGAAGAAGAAGAGGTAGAAGAGATAGAGATGTAGTAGGAGAACAGTTAGAAGAAGAAAGGAAGAAGAAGAAGAGGTAGAAGAGATAGAGATGTAGTAGGAGAACAGTTAGAAGAAGAAAAAGAAGAAGAAGAAGAGGTAGAAGAGATAGAGATGTAGTAGGAGAACAGTTAGAAGAAGAAAAGAAAGAAGAAGAGGTAGAAGAGATAGAGATGTAGTAGGAGAACAGTTAGAAGAAGAAAAAAGTAGAAGGAGAAGAGGTAAAAGTGGTTGAAGAAGTAGAGGTAGAAGAGGCAGTAGAAGTAGAGGTAGGAGAAGAAAAAGTAGAAGAAAAAGATGTTCCTTTAACCTATTCGTCTCATAATTCTTCTTCTACCTTACTGTCAGTACGACTCAAATTGATAGGCTGGAGAAATACAAAATAAAGCCATGCGCATTATCTTTGGATATACAAGGGACACTCCCTGTGTTGCAATGAGATATCTTCTTGATTTTCCAACCATGTTAAACAAAATCAAGATTTGGAGAGCACGAGCATACCTGAAGATTAGTACAGATAAAGAGCATCCATTGCACCACGTGCAAAACAGGGACAGGTGCCAGGCTAAAAAGAGGCAAATCATGGTGGGCCGAGCAGAAGATGTCATCAAACAAGTCTGTGGGCTTACCAATATCAGCGTTCGTGAGGAGTGGATACCGGTACCTACGTCATTCAAGGGGACTTTCTCATGTATTGTCACACTCGACAGGAAAAGTAGGGAACAGAACCCGGTCGTGGTTAATGCTGAGGTCAACGGTCTCATCTGCGATAACACCGATGAGAAAGATGCATTCATCTATACAGACGGATCTGTAAGACGACACCAAAGAAGTGCATGGGCATTTACAGCACGCTCGACAGGCAGAATAGTCTACGAAGACAGTGGTGCATACGTCATGACCACGAGTAGCATGACAATGGAGGCGATGGCAGTGACCAAGGCATTCAAATGGTTAGAGTCACAAGACTACATCCACGCATGTATACTGAGTGATTCGATGAGCATGATAAAAAAGTGGAGGCGGGCTTTGTACGCATGCAATGGGTAGAGTCGTTGCAGAAATCCAAAATATGTAAGGTCACCTTTGTCTATGTCCCTGGACATGCGGGAGTATGGGGAAATGGCAGCTAGCTGACATGTTGGCTAGCTGCGCTGTCGTTAAAGATGGTCAACCAATGGATCGGGCGGACATCATCAATGCCCTCCGAGATGTTGGAAGAGCACAGACTTCGACAAACACAGATCAACGTCACTTCTTCGATGATGGAAATGGAGTTAAGATGGGCACAGCCAGAAATGAGAAACTTGGTGGCCGTGTAAGAAGACTTATCAACCAACATAGAACTGGAGTCGTCAGTCGCTGGACACTGAGGGAATTGTTGAGGAGGGGATCTGAGCACCTATGGACATGTTCGAAGTGCAATGATGATGACACGCAAATAACTCAATAATTCAATAACTCAACACTCAATAACTCAATAACTCAATAAATCAATAATTTAATAACTCAATAACTCAATAATTTAATAACTCAATAACTGCGCGTAGTGTGGGAAAGTCTGACACTTTAATGCAAAGATCTTTGGACACAGATAATCTAGAATGTCTACCCTGCGTGACGTCCTCCGCTTCGAAGGAGAATACATAGATTACAATGACATTGCTAAGCTTTCGTGAATAGACATAACAAATATACTATATATCTTCATCATCAAGTACCATGCCTGCTGGCGTTGGTGATCATGTCTCTCCACAACTTTCGATCACGACAGTTATTTATCATTTCTGTTGTTGACCTTCTGTCAAACCATTTTCTTAAGCTGTCTGGTATCTTAAGAAATCCTAGATGCTGAATTAGAGTAACGAAGGCATATTAAAATATTTAAACATGAAAAAGAACTGGCTTATAAATATAATTCTACAGAGGAAATTAAAATATTATTGGCACGTCAAAAGACACAGTGGACTGGAAATAAACAATAATGGCAGGCACGGTTCCCGGGAGACGAAACAGGGAAGACCAAGAGAAGGGGGTTTCAAGACACCAAGGAGACCTTGATCGTGACAACAGAAGATGTGGGGGATCTGGTTGGAGATAGAGATTCTTTAATAATGGCTGTGATAAACGTAATGTGCTGTGGGAGATCTAGCTAGAGACAGAAATACTTTCAAACTGGCTGTGATAAATGTAATGTTCTGTAGGAGATCTAGCTAGAGACAGAGATACTTTCATAATGGCTGTGATAAATGTAATGTTCTGTAGGAGATCTAGCTAGAGACAGAGATACTTTCATAATGGCTGTGATAAATGTAACGTTCTGTGGGAGATCTAGCTAGAGACAGAGATACTTTCATAATGGCTGTGATAAATGTAATGTTCTGTAGGAGATCTAGCTAGAGACAGAGATACTTTCATAATGGCTGTGATAAATGTAATGTTCTGTAGGAGATCTAGCTAGAGACAGAGATACTTTCATACTGGCTGTGATAAATGTAATGTTCTGTAGGAGATCTAGCTAGAGACAGAGATACTTTCATAATGGCTGTGATAAATGTAACGTTCTATGGGAGATCTGGCTAGAGACAGAGATATTTTCAGACTGACTGTGATAAATGCAACGTTCTGGAAAGGATATTTCTCCCTCTCTCCGTCTCCAGAACATACAGTACAGATCCCCCGTCCTGCAACGTGCACAAGCTAATGCCAGAGATAAACAGACTAGAAGGTCCCACTCCTAGGAACAAGACCAACCTCATTCTGGAAGACCTATAAGACCACGCTGCAGTGTATCACGATGGATAGACACCAGTTACTGAGTCCCTCAACTGGAAAGCGAAATAAAAGTATTTTAAGAATGAAGAAAGAGGGATATTAATTAGGAAAGAAGAAAGAGGTGTATTAATTAAGAATGAAGAAAGAGGTATATTAATTAGGAATGAAGAAAGAGGTATATTAATTAAGAGTGAAGAAAGAGGTATATTAATTAGGAATGAAGAAAGAAGTGTATTAATTAAGAATGAAGAAAGAGGTATATTAATTAGGAATGAAGAAAGAGGTATATTAATTAGGAATGAAGAAAGAAGTGTATTAATTAAGAATGAAGAAAGAGGTATATTAATTAGGAATGAAGAAAGAGGTGTATTAATTGAGAGTGAAGAAAGAGGTATATTAATTAGGAATGAAGAAAGAGGTATATTAATTAAGAATGAAGAAGAGGTATATTAATTAAGAATGAAGAAAGAAGTATATTAATTAAGAATGAAGAAGAAAGTATATTTATCAATAATGAAGAAAGAGGTATATTAATATAATATGGAAATACGTATTTTAATTAGTAATGAAGAAAGTGATATATTATTAATAATGAGGAAAGAAGTATATTAATTAATAATGGTGAAAGAGGCATATTAATTAATATAAACAAGTTGTAGATTAATAAATAATGAAAAAAGATTTATGTTAATTACTAATGAAGAAACGATGCCTTTTTTTTCTTTTGAAATAAAAGAAATCAAGAAATTAATATTAAAAGTATGAAATTATAACCTAGCACAGAAATGTTTATCCTATCTTAATATTCACAAGTCGATAACGGTTGTTCGTTCTTTTTTTTTTTTTTTTCTTTTTTTGAAAATGACATTATAGTTACAACCCAAAAAATGTAACGTCCTCTATATTCGAACTTACCCAGAATCCTCCAGATTTGGCCCGTTTGTGCAGTTAATATTTGCGGACAGTAGAAATTCTGATCCCAGACACAAAATATAAACTTTGTAACTTAATTCATGTTTGTGTTATTTCAGTATCTGAATGAATGTGACATGAAACATTGTAACTGTTATCTAATTTCATACTTTCTTCTTCTTCTTTCTTTCTAGATTTGCTTTTCAGCGTCAAGGGGAGGTACAATTTGCGATCTTGTTCAATTATGTTGATCCTCTCATGTTGTACCGTTTCCTAGAGTTCCTAATTTTTTCATTAATCCATATTTCTCTATATCTGCCCATCAGCTCTGCAAGTAAGTATGAAAACATAGTTTAATATAGCTCAGTACGTCTTGAAGTGAAGGAACGCAAATACATAGGACTCAGCCTCAATAGTATAAAGACAGAAGACAGGTAACAACAACAACAACAACAAAAAGACATCGCTGCAATGCACAATAAGGACAAGTGGAAAAATATTAAAACAGGTAAATACATTTAAATATCTGGGAACAATTTTAACCATAGATGGTAGATATAAAACAGAGGTGAGATGCAGAATGGCTCAGGCAAAAGCAGCTTTCCAAAAAATGAGAAAGATACTGTTCAATCCATTTTGACAATAGAAGCAAGAAAAAGAGTTCTTAAATGTTATGTAGAGCCAGTCTTAACATATGAATATGAGTCCTAAACAATAGGATAACAGACAAGAAAATCTCCGGATGCTGTAGAAATGTGGTTTTACAGAAGAATGTTGAGAATACCATGGACAGCTAAGAATAGTAATAAAATCACTGAGAAAGCGGACAAAACAAAAGAGAACTAATTTCCAATATTAGAAATAATCAATCATTTTTTGGCATGTAATGAGAAGGGAACAGCTGGAATATATTGTAACAACTGGGAACATTGAGGGATGAAGAGATAGAGGCAAGAAAGAAAAAAAGAAACCAGACAGCTTGTGAGAATAGCTTGGCAGAAGGTCAAAAAGAGATAAATAACTGTCCAGATCGAGAGTTGTGGAGAGACATGATCACCAACGCCAGCAGGCATGACGCTTGATGATGATGACGACATGGAGCAGAAGGAGGTAAGGGAAACAAGAGGAAAAGACAAAAAAGAAGAGAAAATAGAAGTGGAAGAATAGAATAAAACGTGAAATAGAAAAATCAGAAATTGAAGATGATGAAAAAGAATAACAGCGCAAAGAAATAATCAAAATTTTTCGCGCACATAAGAAGATAAAAGATGGAATAATTGGTTATAACTGGCAAAATAGAGTAAAGAGAGATCGCGAACGACAAAGAGAGAAAACTTGGTGTCATGGAGCGGGAAATAGCCATCAACAGAATTGATAACATACACTGAATTCAGAGAATTGTGGAAGGACATGATCGCCTACGCTAACCGGTACGACACACGATGATAATGAGGAAGAAATACAAATTAATTAGAAAGCTAATATGATAACGTTGGACAGAGTATGATAAGGAATACAGGAAAATAGACATTATTTCAAATGATATTAAGAAACGTATGCTATAAATATATTTGGAGATGTGTAGGATAAGTTTTGGAAATTAATGGAAAAGAATAGCCGAGAGAAGGATCAAGACTAACATGGACTAGTAACATCAAATGATGGACAAACCACCCTATGACAACCTGCACCATCAAAGCAAGAGACAGAGCAGAATGACGCTCCATAGTAGCCAACCTTCGTTGCGGAGATGGCACTCGATGATGCTGATGAATAGTCGATAAGAAAGAAAAAATGGATGCAAAATAAACTTACAAGTAGTAATATTCATTTCAGTAATAGCGGGATTCGTTGTTATAGCAGCAGTAGTAGTAAAATCAACAGTAGTACTAGTAGCAGTAGTAGTAAAATCAACAGTAGTACTAGTAGCAGTAGTAGTAAAATCAACAGTAGTACTAGTAGCAGTAATAGTAAAATCAACAGTAGTACTAGTAGCAGTAGTAGTAAAATCAACAGTAGTACTAGTAGCAGTAGTAGTAAAATCAATAGTAGTACTAGTAGCAGTAGTAGTAAAATCAATAGTAGTACTAGTAGCAGTAGTAGTAAAATCAACAGTAGTACTAGTAGCAGTAGTAGTAAAATCAATAGTAGTACTAGTAGCAGTAGTAGTAAAATCAATAGTTACTAGTAGCAGTAGTAGTAAAATCAATAGTAGTACTAGTAGCAGTAATAGTACTATCACAGTAGTATTAGTAGCAGTAATAGTACTATCAACAGTAGTATTAGTAGCAGTAATAGTACTATCAACAGTAGAACTAGTGGCAGTAATAGTACTATCAACAGTAGAACTAGCAGCAGTAGTAATAAAATCAACAGTAGTACTAGTAGCAATTGTAGTGCAATCAACAGTAGTACTAGTAGCAGATATAGTACAATCAACAGTAGTACTAGTAGCAGTAGTAGTGAAATTAACAGTTGTACTAGTAGCAGTAGTAGTGAAATTAACAGTTGTACTAGTAGCAGTAGTAGTAAAATTAACAGTAGTATTAGTAGCAGTAATAGTACTATCAACAGTAGTATTAGTAGCAGTAATAGTACTATCAACAGTAGAACTAGTGGCAGTAATAGTACTATCAACAGTAGAACTAGCAGCAGTAGTAATAAAATCAACAGTAGTACTAGTAGAAACAACAGAAATGGGATCCAGTGGTCACTGACCAAACAACTTGATGATTTAGACTTTGCTGATGACATAGCTCTCATATCACACAGCCATCAACAGATGCAGGATAAAATGAGTATATTAGATGAGAGATCACAACAGCTAGGACTAAAGATTAATAGAGATAAGACCAATATTATGAGAATTAATGCAGTTGGCAATAACCATATAAAACTAGGAGAAATACCTCTACTAGACGTACAATCTTATATATATCTGGGCAGTAATATAGATAAGAGGGAGGAACAGAAATGATATCAAAATAAGGATATCAAAAGCAAGAGGAGCTTTCATTGCACTGGAAACATATGGAAATCCAAAGAAATTAGGCTAAATACAAAAATACAAATTTTCAACTCAAATGTTAAGTCGGTCCTATTATATGGCTGTGAAACATGGAGAATAACAAAATTGACAATCACGAAAGTACAGACTTTCATTAATGGATGCTTGCGCAGAATAAAGGGATGGAAATGGCAGGACAAAGTCACTAACGTGGAATTATGGAAATGTACCGGTCAAATACCAGTGGATAAAGAGATACAGCGAAGACGATGGCGATGGATAGGACACACACTACGGAAGCCAACTGAGAGTATTACACAACAGGCCCTTTTTTGGAATCCCCAGGGGAAAAGACAAAGAGGAAGACCAAGGAATTCTTGGAGAAGACAGATAGAAGCAGAGATGAAGATGATGGGGAAGACATGGAATGATCTTAAAAGAATGGCAAAAAACAGAACGACTTGGAAAGTGTTTTGTTGAAGACCTATGCTCCACCAGGAGCTAAAAGGTAAAAGAGAAGAGTACTAGTAGCATTGTAGTGCAATCAACAGTAGTACTAGTAGCAGATATAGTACAATCAACAGTAGTACTAGTAGCAGTAGTAGTGAAATTAACAGTTGTACTAGTAGCAGTAGTAGTGAAATTAACAGTTGTACTAGTAGCAGTAGTAGTAAAATTAACAGTTGTACTAGTAGCAGTAGTAGTGAAATTAACAGTTGTACTAGTAGCAGTAGTAGTGAAATTAACAGTTGTACTAGTAGCAGTAGTAGTGAAATTAACAGTTGTACTAGTAGCAGTAGTAGTGAAATTAATAGTTGTACTAGTAGCAGTAGTAGTGAAATTAACAGTTGTACTAGTAGCAGTAGTAGTGAAATTAACAGTTGTACTAGTAGCAGTAGTAGTAAAATTAACAGTTGTACTAGTAGCAGTAGTAGTGAAATTAACAGTTGTACTAGTAGCAGTAGTAGTGAAATTAACAGTTGTACTCGTAGCAGTAGTAGTAAAATTAACAGTTGTACTAGTAGCAGTAGTTGTAAAATCAACAGTAGTACTAGTAGCAGGTGTAGTAAAATCAACAGTAGTAATAGTAATAGTAGTAATAATAAAATGACTGCTAGTAGCGGTAATAATAGTAATATTAACAGCTGTAGCATCATTAGTAGTTCCATTATCGGTTGTAACTCTAATAGTGGTAGCAGCAACAGCAGTATTGGTCGTAATATTAGTGTAGTAGCAGTAACAATTGTAGTAATACTAATAGTAGTAGTAGCATTATTAGAGGTAGTGTATCAAACTAGCAATATTTTTGCTTTTATTTCTTCTAGACTATATGTGGCTACAAGCAAACAACGCTAGTTCAGACAAGGACATAATTCAACATTTCTGTTTCTGGGTATTATAGTAGAGAGTATGTTTTTTTCTTTATGATTCTGGTATTCCAGTAGAGGAAATATTTTTTTTTTTGTTTTTGGGTATTTCCGTAGAGAGAACATTTTTCTCATTCTGTTTTTGGGTATTCCGGTAAAGGGTATATTTTTCCTCTTTTTGGTATTCCAGTAGAGGGAATATTTTTTGCATTTCTGGGAATGTCGTCGAAGTCGGTCAGCCATGATACAGGCGAACGCCATTAATGCCCTTTCAGACGTGGGGAGGACAAAGGACTTCAACGAGGACGAGTCCACGTAACTCATTCTGATGAAAGAGATGGAAGTAAAGATTGGCACAACCAGAAACGAGGGGCTTCATGGGAGCATAATAAGACTCATCAAACAACACATAACTGGAGTCGTCAGTCGCTGAATGCTGCGGGACTTGCTGAGGAGGGGATCTGAGCAACTGTGGGTATGTTCAAAGTGCAAAGATGAAACTCACAAAGAACTCATAGCAGCCATAAAGCTCAATGCAGTACCTTGAACTAAGCTGTAAAAAGAGCGTCATCAACAGCTACCGGGCCTGCTGGCTAGGTGATCATGTCTCTCCACAACTTTCGATCTCGACAGTTATTTATCATTTCTGTTGTTGACCTTCTGCCAAGCCATTGTCATCAGTTGTCTGATGATTTTTTTCTCTTTTCTTTCCTCTATCTCTTCGTCCCACAATTTTCCCAGTTGTCACAATATATTCCAGTAGCTTTCTTCTCATTACATGGCCAAAAATGATGATTGTTTCTTCCTAATATTGGAAATTAGCTCTCTTTTTCCTTTGACCTCTTTCGGAATATTTTCATTACTCTTCTTAGCTGTCCGTGGTATTCTCAACATTCTTCTGTAAAACCACATTTCTACCGACTCCAGTGATTTTCTTGTCTATTGTTCTATTGTCCATGATTTACATCCATATGTTAAGACTGGCTCTACATAACTTTTAAACTCTTTTTCTTGTTTCTATTGTCAAAAATAGATTGCATAGTATCTTCCTCATTTTTTGGAAAGCTGCTTTTGCCTGAGCCATTCTGCATCTCACCACTTCCGTCTGAGGTTAACAATGTTCCCAAATATTTACATTCATTTACCTGTTTACCTACCCTAATAGAGAGTATTAAAAGAAGATATCCCCCAAGGAAAGGCTATCTACATACACACCCAGGTAGGAACGTTTCGTTCCTCTAGCAAGGACTCTTTCTTTGAGAGGCAACCACGATAATAAATAGCTGCTGCCTTGAGCAATGTTCAAGGAACTTAATGGCTGTAAGGGAAATAATCCAGAACAAATGTCTACTGAGACGGACAGATGCACAATAGAAAAGTGAAATGCGACCTATAATAGTAAATAAAGATGAAGAAAAGGAGGAAGAAAAAAGATAAAGTGAAGAACGATAAGATGAAGAATAAGAAAATGAAGAAACAGAAGACGAAAAAGAAGAAAGAATGAAGAGAAGAAGAAGAAGAAAGAAAGAAAGTAAGAAAGAAAGAAAGAAAGAAAGCAAAACAAGAGGAAAAAAGACGAAGAAGCGAAAAAGAAGAAGAAGAAGAAAAAGAAAAAGTAGGAGGGAAAAAAGAAGAAAAAGATGAGATAAAGAAGAGAAAAAAGAAGAGAGTATTTTTAAAATGTCATTTAATTTCATCTGTCGGACACGCTCTACCCTTTCACGTCCCACTCTTCCATCTTGCCACTCTCAATAACACTCGCCGCTCTATCTATGCATTACAGAACGTAACAATTCGCTTATATCTCTCTTACATTAACAACTCAATAATCGTCACAGGTTGTTAATTGCGCTGTTTTCGGTTTTTGCGCTGATGTTTACGCCTAATTAAACACGTACATGATATAAATTAAAAACATCATCAATACAAAACGTTGCTAATTCGATGTACCAGAATAATGAATAATTTCGTGAAAGCGTGGGAGAACCCAATTACTGTAATGCTGAACAAGGGAAGTAAGTACGTTAGAAATAATAAGCTCGCAATGATGATAAATGATAAATTGCATTAACAGTCCCATATGTCTTATATCGCTTCGATATCTCTTTCGTTTTTATTTATTCATTATTTCTTTCTGTACTTTTTCTCATATTATACACACACATATATATACATATATATATATATATATATATATATATATATATGTATATATATATATTATCATCATCAAGTATCGGGCCTGCTGGTGTAAGTGATCATGTCTCTCCACAACTTTCGATCTCGACAGTTATTTATCATTTCTGTTGTTGACCTTCTGCCAAGCCATTCTCTTCAGCTGTCTGGTATCTTTTCTCTTTGCTTCCCTCTATCTCTTCGTCCCTCAATTTTCCCAGTTGTTACAATGTTTTCCATCTATTCTCTTCTCGTTACATGGCCAAAAATGATGATTGTTTCTTCCTAATATTGCAAATTTGCTCTCTTTTTGCTTTGGCCTCTTTTTGAACGTTTTCATTACTTTTCTTAGCTGTCCATTGTATTCTCAACATTCTTCTGTCAACCATATTTCTACAGACTCCAGTGATTTTCTTGTCTGTTGTCCTATTGTCCATGATTCACATCCATATGTTAAGACTGGCTCTACATAACATTTAAAAACTATTTTTCTTGTTTCTGTTATAATATGTCCCAGATAGTTGTAACTCTGAACTGTCCCCAGGTGTATTCTTTAAACTTTGACATTTATTTGTAGGTCTTGAGATTTTATGTTTACTAGTTATCAAAAGATTTATTTTAAAATAAAGAAACCAAATTCCAACAGCTAGTTTAAAAAAAAAATATACGTAGTAGAGCAGCCAACAAATTTAACAATGAATGAATCGCTAAGAAACGATTATTTAACAACTAGAAACAAAATAATGAAATGAAACAAACTAGTCTAACAACCAATCAGGAAATAGCACAACAGGAAGAGCCATCTCAAAGTGCAACATACATTCTGTGCACGCGATTCAGCGATCAACGATCAAGAAAGCACCAAATAGAATGATAATATCGCATCGGGTTTTGTCTCCTTACATGGTATATTGATTTAATTGTACACTGTATTTATGATTATTTGTGTTATTGACTCAGCTCCACAGAATTCCTCATGTTTGTGTTTGATGCTGCCTATCTATCGAAGCGTCCCTGTAGCAAATATCCAACATTATATTGTGTGGAGCTCATTTACTATCTTAGACTATTGTGTTTATTTTCCAAAAATAAATTAGAAAATATGAATTGAGGTATGAATTAATGTATAAATGATACAACAACACCCCAGGTAGAATGAGTGTCAAAAATAAAAGGGGAAACTAAGGATAGTAAGGTAAAAGTAAAGTACGAGAATTGAATCAGCGTCTCAGCACGCGAGTTCTCACCCATATGTGCTCGGCCGCCTATCCAGAAGTGTTTGGAGACATCTGGATAGTGTTGCTTCAAGCATCAAAACTTACGATGCGAGCGGCATTCCTCGCCTTCCCAGAGTAATACCCTGGTACCCATTTCTGCCAGCGGCTGGGTCGACTCCGGGGCTAATTTTTTTTTCTCATCCACCAGTACAACTCACACTGCTTCCAGCGGGAATCGAACACGGGTTGTCCGAACGTCTGTAGCTCAGTCGGGTGGAAAAGAGGAAGAAAGCGATGAAAATCTTATCCAAATAGCATAATAAACATGATGACATGCATGAAGAACCGAGAGATGTGAGAGAGATGATCGTCTACACCAACCGGCATGGCACCTGATGATTATGATGTATCCCTGTAGAAAGTATAGAACTGTGTCGACGGTTAGTCTCTCGTGCCGACTATATCCATAAAGCTGTAGCTATCCATATGATTTTTTACTCTATTTTTTTAAATCATTGTTAATCCTTGTAATAGTAAAGGGGAATGAAAGTATGGGGCAGGTAACTCTACTGGTATCCATTTCTTAATAGACTATGGCAGTAACATAGAACAGCGGTCATCAGTATTAGTGATAGAATAACAAGTTATGCTCATGGAAAGTTCATAGCGGGTAGTAGACAACCCACGGAGGGTGCAGGTGAAGGAAGGGTGCAGAATAATACTCGGATATAATGAATTTAGGGAGAATGGAATTTTCCAAGTTGTTGTGGAAGTGAGGATAAACGCATGGCTTGACCGTCCGGTAAATAGGTTGACAAACAACTTCCAGGACAGGTCAAAGTCATGAAGGAAACATTATTTTGAAACTCATGAGAGGTCAAGCTGACCAAAGGATATGTTGGAGTTACAAACATCTGTTTGAACAATTTTGAGACAGAAGTCACGGAGCGGTCAAGTTTAGAGGTTACTCACGGAGTCATAAACAACTTGTTGTTGTCAAGCCTTAGACATAGTTCAACTATGGGTCAGAATGATGGAATCTGATGGGTCAATGGGGTTGCAGGTTGTCATTTCGCGACGACTTAGCGAAATTTAATTAGCTACAGATATTCCACACAAAAGCTTATGTTGGACTATTTAAACTGCGACACAATAGGTTTTAGTAGAGTTAGGAACACCATTCAGTGAGTTAGTAGTTAGGAGTTCAGTAGCCAGTTAAAGAAGTTAAGTTGGTAGTTCAGTAGCCAGGTAAAGAAGTTAAGTTGGTAGTCCAGTAGCCAGGTAAAGAAGTTAAGTTGGTAGTTCAGTAGTCAGGTAAAGAAGTTAAGTTGGTAGTTCAGTAGTCAGGTAAAGAAGTTAAGTTGGTAGTTCAGTAGCCAGGTAAAGAAGTTAAGTTGGTAGTTCAGTAGCCAGGTAAAGAAGTTAAGTTGGTAGTTCAGTAGCCAGGTAAAGAAGTTAAGTTGGTAGTTCAGTAGTCAGGTAAAGAAGTTAAGTTGGTAGTTCAGTAGTCAGGTAAAGAAGTTAAGTTGGTAGTTCTGTAGTCAGGAAAGAAGTTAAGTTGGTAGTTCTGTAGTCAGGAAAGTAATTAGACATTTAAGTTAGAACCGAAAAGTAGTCAGGAATTGAAAGTCAGAAAGTAGTTTGTAGTTCTAAGTTAGTCGAGAAGTAGACAGTAGACAGAACAAGTTAATTAGAACATTGAACATTTAATTGTGAAAGTGATTGTGAGAGTATTTCGAAGTTGTGTTTTTAAAGACAAGAAGGAAATACGTTTTAAGAGAGAGTAATTTATGATATGCACTTGTGGACAGATATATTCGGTGATAACATCCTGATTGTCCAGAATTCATCATCATCATCAAGTACCGGCCTAGTGGCATAGGTGATCATGTCTCTCCACAACTTTCGATCTCGGCAGCTATTTATCATTTCTGTTGTTGACCTTCTGCCAAGCCATTCTCTTAAGCTGTCTGGTATTTTTTCTCTTTGCTTCCCTCTATCTGTTCGTCCCTCAATTTTTCTAGTTGTTACAATATATGCCAGTTGTTCTCTTCTCATTACATGGCCAAAAAATGGTGATTGTCTCTTCCTAATATTGGAAATTAGCTCTCTTTTTGCTTTGACCTCTCTCAGAACCTCTTCATTACTCTTCTTAGCTGTCCATGGTATTGTCAACATTCTTCTGTAAAACCACAATTCTACAGACTCCAGTGATTTTCTTGTCTGTTGTCCTATTGTCCATGACTCGCATCCATATGTTAAGACTGGCTCTACGTAACATTTAAGAACTCTTTTTCGTTCTGAATTAAAGAGCATTAATTCTAAGAGAAGTGAATCCACTATTATGTATCTCGTGCCAAGTTAAAGATCAACAAAATTTGATTATGATTGATAATAAATGAGAAGTTTTGTGTTAACTACATTATGATCAATGTGATGTAGCTCCAATAATAATAACAAAGTAATAAATAAGATACAATAATAAGATACAATAATAAGATACTTGGCCCAACAAGACTGCTGAGGAAGTTGCATGTTGTAACCAAAAAATTCTTTCTCGAGTATATTAAAAGCTCTCTGTTTGTTGACTTTATTAAGCAGAAATATTCTATCTAGTCTTCATTACTATCTAGAGAATCTTCCATTGTTGTAAATTATGATATCAAACGTTAAAGAATTAAATAAAACTTCTGACCTGTGTTAAGCAAACAATCTATATCACGAGCATACAGCATGAAAAAAGTAAACTCAGGCGAAAGAACCAGTCAGAAAAATAATAAAGAGAATGGTTATAGTTATGGTTAGTCTAAAGCCCGGTATCGCCATAAACGAATTAAAATACATAATTGCTCAACCGCCCGTGCCAGTGGAATCAACCGAATTATAACTCATCTCGTTAAGGGATCCAAACAAAGAAAGGTAGCTGTTGTCCCTGCATAGCAGCTACAGCACACGCGAAAAGACATAAAGCCAAGCGGCATCGAAAGTGAACGCAACTGAATAATCCTTCGTCATACGATATCATTCATCGTAAGCAATCAAAATATTGAAACACGATCAGAATGACAAACACAGCTAACGGTGTGTACAGAGCACTCAACTCAGTAGCAAACTGCAACAAGTAATACTTTACAAATTGAACCTCAATGGTCTCTGCCGCCTATTCGCCATATTGCCCGGAAGTCCAATAAGGATTATGAGAACGATGTAAATTTAAATAGACAACCAAGTAGACTTTAATTCTGAAGAATAGGTTAAGCCATTTCTGAACATCTCACGATATAAGGAGTAGAGCATCAAGAAGAAGAGATCCATAAAAACACATCAAAGAATCACCGCCTACTGCCTATACCACTTTAACTTGTTATCTGCCGAGTACATTAAAGACTTAACAGGACAACGCTGATTCAGCACAAACGACTTGATATATGCCACACTCGAGGCGTCTTGATTGTCTTTATTTCCTATTTGTATCAATAACTGTATTTACACAACAGTATCTTCTTTCCTTCCTCATTTCCCTTTTAGCGTCACCCAACAGTATCGCAAACCGTATCACACATTCAAGGGACTATGCAAATCTATAATTGCGTGCTTTACACATATTATTCAACATAAATATGTATGAAGATATGAAGCATATGTGCCTGCATAGTTAACTGAGTTCGTTTCCCAATTTGAAATTAGTTACAAACACATTACTGCACGCATATAATCAGAAATTCGTGTGATTATGCGGACTGTTTATTAAGTCGCTGTGCAGTGGAAGTATTTGGGAAATCTTAACGTCAATTTGTATTATTCATCGAGACACTGTATTATTTATCTAGACATGGTAGGAACAAAACCCTGCCAAGAATATATAGAACAACAACAACTTAAATGGTTTGGCCACCTGGCTAGAATGAATCCTCACCAATCACCATCAAGGGCGCTCTTCTCGAGAATGCATGGAAAAAGACCAAGAGGAAGACCCAGAAGAAGATGGATAGATGCAGTGACAGAGACAGGTAACAACAAAGGAAATCACTAATTCAGACAGTTCGAGCAGCTCAAGAACGACAAATGATATAAACCACGACACCTTTTCGGTACCAGTGAGAAAGAGAAAAAAAAATTATTTTTCATTATTTTTATAATTGAAGACTCAGGCAAAAGCAGCTTTCCAAAAATTGAGGAAGATACTATGCAATCCATTTTTGACAATAAAACAAGAAAAAGAGTTCTTAAATGTTATGTAGAGCCAGTCATAAAGTATGGATGTGAATCATGGACAATAGAACAACAGACAAGAAAATCACTGGAATCTGTAGAAATGTGGTTTTACAGAAGAATGTTGAGAATACCATGGACAGCTAAGAAGAGTAATGAAAATGTTCTGAAAGAGGTCAAATCAAAAAGAGATCTAATTTTCAATATTAGGAAGAAACAATCATCATTTTTTGGCCATGTAATGAGAAGAGAACAGCTGAAATATATTGCAACAACTGGAAAAATTGAGGGACGAAGAGAAAGAGGGAAGCAAAGAGAAAAGATGCTAGACAGCTTAAGAGAATGGATTGGCAGGTCAACAACAGAAATGATGAATAACTGTAGAGATCGAAAGTTGTGGAGAGACATGATCAGCTACGCCAGCTGACCCGGTACCATTAACTAGTCATTCATTTAATATTGTTTATCTTACTAACTAATTATATTAATAAAATATAACAAAGAGAACTCTACACCCATTGATATACATAAAGAAGAGTAAGACAGGGATGCATCCTATCACCAAGCTTGTTTAATCTATACACTGAGAAAATCTTTAAAAACATCACAGAGATACCAGGCCTCCAAATTAATGGAAAGATAATGAATAACCTAAGATATGCTGACGATACTGTACTACTAGCAGAGAATCCTAAAGATCTACAACAATTACTTAATGAAATAAACATGACAAGCAAAAAATATGGACTAGATATGAATATCAAAAAGACTAAAACTATGATCATAAACAAAGAAGATACTCAAAACCCACAAGTGGATATCAAAATAGAAGGAATAGACCTGGAGACACTTCAGAACTACAACTACCTTGGACATTCAATAACCAGTGATGGAAAATGTACAACTGAAATAAACAAAAGAATAGGTATGGCAAAAAGTAATTTTAATGTCATGAAGAACATACTAAATAAATAACACCAGGGCTAAAACTAAGAATAGCAAAATGTTATATCTTTTCAATATTCCTATATGGTGCAGAAATATGGACATTAGACAAGAAACAGAACAGCGAATTGAAGCCTTTGAAATGTGGATATATAGAATAAGATAGAATTGGATGGAAGGAAAAGAAAACAAACGACGAATTCTTAAAACAATTAAAAATGAAAAGAGAGCTACTAAGCACAATTCAAACAAGACAAGTGCTATTTGTCGGCCATGTTAAAAGACACAACAGCCTACTAAAGTAATCCTGGAGGGGAAAATACAAGGTAAAAGAGGCAGAGGCAGACTACGACTAATATGGACGAGTAACATCAAAACATGGACAAGTCAACCTATGACAATCTGCACCATCCAAGCAAGAGACAGAGCAGAATGGCGCTCCATGGTAGCCAACCTTCGTGCGGAGAAGGCACTCGATGATGATGATGATCTTATTAACGGGTGTTCACATTTATCTTACCCCGAGTTATAGTTCATGACAAAAGTAATATACAGGGGAGACAACCGTAGTTATCGTAGTACATACCATTTACAATGAGGCGCCAGTAAGACGAGACACTCCGATAGGGGTCCTGTATCAATCAGTGATAGTAATTGCAACGTCTTGTCTATAAATTATTTACGTCACCTTTATCATCAGGTTCCATGCCGTCGTGCATGATCTACGTTTAACTGTTCTTGGTGTTTCATAACAGTCCAATGTTGATTTACCTCGCAGAGTAAACTGTTGATCAGTGCGTCCGTTGTTGTTGTCCCTTTTGTCTTTTCCCTTGTATTTTTTCGGTTTGTAACAATAATTACAGCGTTATCCTATTATCAAACCTGATGAAATTATATATTTTTTCCCAAATGCTTTTCAAATGTTCTCTTGAAGCACTGGCCTCATCAAATTGCTCTCATTTCCCTCTTTCATCATCTAATTGCTTGTAATTTCCAGAAAGTTTACAAACCACACTCGACTGAAGGAATCTCCTTCTATATTAGATTTCCTACTTCCTCTATTATCAAAGTATCTTTGGTGTTTTTATCTCTCTTTAGCTTCCTATTTTCTGTGACTGTAGTGTAATGTATCAAAACTGAAAGCATAGCACACTTCGAAATGGGCGAGAAACTTGGACTACCTATGCAGGTCCGAAGAGAAGGTTAAAATGTTACTGCGTTACCTTCACTAGATGATGAACGTCAAATACCAGGACGTATCAAATGCTAACTAAAAATGCTAGGAATAATAAAGGCCAGTTTCATGAAAATGGAAACGAGAACACCCAAAGTATGACGAGAGGGATGGATACCTCCAACTATCAAGGAGGGATCCAGTTATCATACTTCGCCTACGCACTGGCCACAATAGAATGAGAAATCTCATGTTCACCAAAGTAAAAATTGGTACAATCAGCCAATTCCACTGTACACTGCATAACATGACAACAAAACATGTTCTACAGGGTTGCCCCCAGTACACAGACCTGAGAAGGACAATGTGGATCACACCCACCTCCGTGGAAGAGAAACTATACGGGGCAACCGAATCACTTAAACAGACAGCTGCCTTCATGAGAGTCCGCAATCCTAGTCTGAATTAGCCATGATCGCAGAGGAAGGAGAAATGCCAGGAAAAAGTAACCAACTTTAACCTCTTGCAACAACAAGCCAAACTCCCATCCATCATGGCAAGACATAGGAGACAAGAGTAAGGTGAATGGACCGCGTTAGAATAATGGAGATCAGAAGTATTCCTAAACAACTGTTGAACGAAGCAATTATGAACGTAAAAAGACCAAAGGCAAAGGCAAAGTATAAATTAGGGACGCAAAGAGACCAAAGGCAAAGGCAAAGTACAAATTAGGAACGTAAAGAGACCAAAGGCAAAGGCAAAGTACAAATTAGGGACGCAAAGAGACCAAAGGCAAAGCAAAGTACAAACTAGGGACGTAAAGAGACCAAAAATAGACCAGTGCCGAGAGATACGGATTTCAGCATTTCTTCTTTGTGTGAATTCTCTATAAGCGAAAGAAACTATGAAAATCTGGCATCAGATCGTAACACATGGAGAAGAAAAATAAAACAACAAATCAGCATAGCAACATTTGAGGAAGTGATGATACTATAATCAGAAGATAAAAGGCGAAGGAGAAGAAAGATGAAGTCAGTCACAACAGCTGCAGATTGTTCATTCTAGGAATTTGTCTATTCATTATTGACAGGCTGTCACCAGAAAAGATACTCAGTAAAAATGCGTAGAGCATAGGACGCTAATATTTTAATACAGATTAATGATCAATGCTTGCACCCAAATGTCTACCGAGATGTCAGAGGTCATCTCTCTCTCTCTCTCTCTCTCTCTCTGCGATAAAGACTCAATCAGAGTAGGATTCCAGACTCTCTCATAAAGTCAACTGTTTTGTTTAAGTGAGTCGATTGCCCCATATAGTTTCTCTTTTCCAGGGATGTAGGTGTGGACCACATTGCTCTTCTCAGGTCTGTGTACTGGGGTAATCCTGTAGAACATGTTTTGTAGTCATATTGTCCAGTGTACAGTGGCATAGGCTGGTTGTACCTATTTTGAATCTGGTGAACATGTGATTTCTCATTCTATTGTGGCCAGTGCGTAGGCGAAGTATGATGACTTGATCCTCCTTGATAGTTGGAGGTAACCGTCCCTCTCTTTGGGTGTTCTCGTTTCCATTTTTCATGATACTGACCTTTGAGGATGGATTTGGCTTCACAACCTTCTACTCAAGAAGATGGAAAACAACATCAACTCCCGACCTAGCATTTGCAACTGGAGACATATCCATCAAAATAACCAGAAAAGTGCTGAACCAACTGGGATATAGAGGTCATATAACGTGCGATTAATCTGTGTCTCCAACAAGCGATAAACCCGACATAATATATAATTTCAGGTTCCACTTGTGTTTTTCCTTATGTCATAAACTTTGTTTGGGAAATTTCTATTTCCGTATACAATAAAGATCGTTATCATTATGTGCCGTACCGGTTAGCGTAGGCGATCATGTCATCCCACAATCTTTTATTCGCAGTGTATTGTATCAACTCTGTTGTTGACTGTTTTCCATGTAATGACACCAAGTTATCTATTATTTTCTCTTGATCTCGTCCGCGATCTCTCTTTCCCTGTATTTTGTCAGTTGGCACCAAGTATTTCACCTTTACTCTTCTCACGATGTGCCAAAAAAAATGTTGGTTATTTATTTATTGTGTTTTTTTTTAGGAGCTCCCTTTTTGTTCTGACCTTTGTTTTCTCTTTGAAAATTTCCTTGCTGGTCTTATTTAGCTGTCCATGGAATGTTCAACATTTCTTCTGCGAAATCCCATTTCTGGGGCCTCGGATCGTCTTTTCATTTGTTTGTTTATTGTCCATGATTCGCCTTAAGATAGTAATACAGTAATGATAGTTATACAATAAAGATAGTGATACAGTGATGATAGTAATACAATGAAGATAGTAATACAGTAATGATAGTTATACAATAAAGATAGTGATACAGTGATGATGGTGATGCAGTAAAGATAATGATACAGTAATGATAGTAAAACAGTAATGATAGCGTCGGTAGCGAAGTCCTAGCTCGCTGCTCTGGAGTTTTTCGTTTTAACTTGACGGGGAACTGGTTCGTCTCGAGGCAAGACGCCGGCCTCGAGGAACAAAGGTTGTGAGTTCGAATCCCGGCTGCGCCAGTTGAGATTTTTATTTGTAATTTCTCTCAGCGAATACCAGCCCCTGGTCTCATCAAAGTGGCTCTGCTGATTCCGCGCTGGCAAGAGATAAAGAAAGACCGACAGGAAGTCTAGGAAGAACAATTTCAAGAGAGGGCTGAACTATGGGCGTAAGAGCAGAACAAACTGTGAAGTAAATCAAGAAACATGGAGGGTTATGACTTCTGCTCTAAGTGCCGTCTCCGGCGCACGATGAACTAACCAACCAACCAACCAACCAACCAATCAACCAACCAACCAACCAACCAACCAGCCAGCCAGCCAGCCAACCAACCAACCAACCAACTAACCAACTAACTAACTAACTAACTAACTTACTTACTTACTTACTTACTAACTAACTAACTAACTAACTAACTAACTAACTAACTAACTAACTAACTAACTAACTAACTAACTAACCAACCAACCAAATTCTTCTAATTATTTTCTCTTTTTCACTGGTACCGAAAAGGTGTCGTGGTTTTATCATTTGTCGTTCTTGAACTGCACAAACTGTCTGAATTAGTGATTTTCCTTTGTTGTTACATGTCTCTATCACTGCATCTATCCATCTTCTTCTGGGTCTTCCTCTTTGTCTTTTTCCATGCATTTTCGAGAAGAACACCCTTGATGGTGATTGGTAAGGGTTCAACGAAATAACAGGAACAAATAAAAGTTTCCTCCACGCCCTGCCAAGTGTGTTGGGGAATACGGTGTTGGTGATCATACCTCTTTTCACGATCGCGACATATTGTTGGATGATGAATCAACGAACGAACTAACTAATGAACTAAATAATAATATATTAACTAATTAATTAACTAAATAACTAATTAATTAACTAACTAAATAACTACCTAGCTAACTAACTAATTATCTAGGTAACTAAAATAAGTTAACTAGCTAACAAACTAACCAGTGAACCAACTAGCTAACTAATTGACCAACTAATTAACCTACTATCTTATTAACTAGTTAACTAGCTTATTATTAATTAACTAACTAACTTGCTTACTAACTAATTGACTAGCTTATTAATTAATTAGCTAACTAGCTTGCTTACTAACTAATTGACTAGCTTATTAATTAATTAGCTAACTAGCTATCTAATTAACTCACTAATTAACTAAATGGCTATTTAACTACCTAGCTATCAAACTAATTAGTTAACTAGCTAAGTAATTAACTAGCTAAGTAATTAACTAGCCAACTAACTAACTAACTAACCATTTAATTATCTTACGCTTGAGTTCAGAGATTGTTAGGACTTTTGTGGTATTCTATTATCTACATCAATCTTGGGCAGATGGTGTTCGTAAACCTGGGAGGGCCGACCATCTAAGGGCAGAATCGTCCTACAGAAAAGACAATCTGCTACCTTGCAGGAAGATTGGGGACAATCAAAGGCTAAGGAAAGCTAACCTAAATAAAATGCTGGCAGAAATCGGATGCACTGGGCCACTGGCGCAAAACACAGTGCAACGTTTTAATTAACAGGTATTCAATCAGAGTGGATCTAACAGACTCTAATTATTGTGTTCTGTCTGTGGAGTGCCCCCAGGCAGATGAAATGCTGGGCCACGTCCCACGAAGGGAAGCTTTTGGTGGTCACTCTAACCCATTTTGGAGAGGAGAAGGACAACGTGGACCACACCCACCTCCCTGGAAGAGAAACTATATGGGACAATCGAATCACTTAAACTGACAGCTGACTTCATGAGAGAGCTTGGAATCCTACTCTGATTGAGACATGATCGCGGAGAGAGAGAGAGAGAGAGAGAGAGAGCGAGAGAGAGAATTAACTAGCCAACTAAGTGACTGACTAAATAATTAAACAACTAAAGCATTAATAATATACCTAATTATTATTTTTTATTACATTATAATTATATTATTTATTAATTATAATTATTTATTAATTGCTAATGACTCCATAACTTAACATATAACTAGCTAACTATATGACTAATTAAATAACTAAATAGCTAAATAACTGAAAACCTAACTAGCTAGATAACGGAAACAACAACATCATGTGCTAATGGTTGAGACTGTTAGAAGATCATGCTCTAGAGGCTTGTATCTGCCTCGAGAGAAAGCACCAAGAGCATAAAAGATGAAGATTACCACTCAAATGTTCAGATCAATGTTCTATTCTACTCAAGGAATCAGTTAAATTACAAGTCGGCGTATCCCCATACCCGCTCCACCGCTCGCCCCAGGACTTCTCGAATCTTATCAGATTACGTAGACGGCGAATGTAGATCCGGGTTTCCAAATAATCGACCCTGCAAACTCCAGGCTTTCACGTGGACACTAGGGTGGGTTAAAAACAAAGACAAGGAAGACGAGGAATTGAAATTGTCCACGGAACAATTATCGGAGCAATCAAGTACTGGTTATAATTCCGCAGTGAGCAGCACAACGAAGAAACTATACTATTACTGATAAACAGCTGTGCATATAGTGTAATTATATATATATACATGTATATATATATATATATATATATAGGGAGCCGCGATAGCTCAGTGGTTAGTGAACTGGACTACAAAGGACAAGAGGTAGGGTTCGATCCCAACCGAAGGCTTCCGGGTTCACCCAGCCTTAAATGGGTACCGGCTTTTTTTCTGGGAAAGTAAAGCGGCACGGGCGTAATACCGTCAACATTACCCCAAAAATCATGTGCTGAAGGACTGTAAAATTTATGGTCACTAACACCATCACTATTCTGGTTAGTAGGGAACGAATTTGGAAGATACTCATAGTAAAGTCGGAAGCGCTGGGCTGAAAAATACACTTGTCGCAGGTTACTGTAAACTACAACACGCCACAACTATGCCCCGTTAAGGGCGGACGACAGATACAAGTAATCACTTGGAAAAGTAAGAAGCAAAGTGGCAGAACAATGCGCAATGCAAAACTAAACGTATACGTAATATATATATATATAATATACGTATATTTAATATATTACGTATATGTAATTATAACGTTCTGAAAGAGGCCAAAGCAAAAGAGATCTAATTTCCAATATTAGGAAGAAACATTCATCATTTTTTGGCCATGTAATGAGAAGGGAACAGCAGGAATATATTGTAATAACTTGGAAAATTGAGGGACGAAGAGATAGAGGAAAGCAAAGAGAAAAAATACTAGACAGCTTAAGAGAATGACTTGGCAGAAGGTCAACAACAGAAATGATAAATAACTTTCGAGATCGAAAATTGTGAAGAGACATGATCACCTATGCCAGCTGGCCCGGTACTTGATGATGATGATGATGAAGTATAACGTACATGTAATGAGGAGAGATAATAACCAAATAGCAAAGCAAGCTCTCATGTGGAAATAACAGGTAAGAGGAAATGAGGTCGATCCAGAGAGACACAGAAGAACATTAATGAGAGAGGTAAGAGCAGCATGAATCGGCTCCCTCAGTGAAATAGAGTTGCTTGCACAGAAAAGAGACAAATGGCGAGACTTGAGAAAAGATCTTTACAAAGGATTGAAAACTGCTGGAATAAACATTTAGATAAGAGAAAGAGTATCTGGGTCTATGCCCAATGGGCTCGAAATGTCAATAGATAGACAGACAGACAGACAGACAGACAGACAGACAGACAGACAGACAGACAGACCGACCGACCGACCGACCGACAGACAGACAGACAGACAGACAGACAGACAGACAGACAGACAGATAGATAGATAGATAGATAGAATTACAACGTTAGTCCGTCGCATGTCGTAGTAGGATGAAATATAACATTCCACAGGACTAAACCACAACACTTGGAATTGAGGATGACAGTAATTAATAATTTTCAATAATTACCTCCCACTCGGCGCTAAGAATAAATTCCTTTATCAATTTTAAGAAGTAGAAACATAAATGGTATACCATTAAACTATCATAAATGAGTGGACTTGAATCATAAATGATATAGAAATAAAGGGTTCCAGCATAAATTATATAGAAATAAATGAATTCAGTTAAGGTATCAAATGAGTAACTGGTATAAAGGTGCTGAGCTTGGCCATAAATGATTTAGATATGGCGTTGTTGAACTTTAGCATACATTGTTTTTACAAAAATAGAAGTATGCAGTGAAAGTTTGGACGGTAGAAGAACTGAGGAGTCAGAATAGGGGCAGGCAGTAGAAAAATAATAGTCAGACATCGAGTCAGACATAGAGTCAGACATTGAGTCAGACATAGAGTCAGACATTGAGTCAGACATTGATAGGATGCTGGATCTTGAGTCTTTTCTGGTGGTAGAGAAACAGTTTTTTTTTAAAAGTGGTGACCTAATGTTAAATCTAATGACAAACTATAACTCTAATGATAGACGATAACTCTAATGATAGACTATAGCTCTAATGAAAGACGACACCTCTAATGATAGACTATAACTCTAATGATAGAAGATAACTCTAATGATAGACTATAGCTCTAATGATAGACGATAACTCTAATGATAGACTATAACTCTAATGATAGACGATAACTCTAATGATAGACTATAGCTCTAATGATAGACGACACCTCTAATGATAGACTATAGCTCTAATGATAGACGATAACTCTAATGATAGACTATAGCTCTAATGATAGACGATAACTCTAATGATAGACTATAGCTCTAATGATAGACTATAACTCTAATGATAGACTATAGCTCTAATGATAGACTATAGCTCTAATGATAGACGATAACTCTAATGATAGACTATAACTCTAATGATAGAATATAGCTCTAATGATAGACGATAGCTCTAATGATAGACTATAGCTCTAATGATAGACGATAACTCTAATGATAGACGATAACTCTAATGATAGACTATAACTCTAATGATAGATTATAACTCTAATGATAGACTATAGCTCTAATGATAGACTATAACTCTAATGATAGACTATAGCTCTAATGATAGACGATAACTCTAATGATAGCCGATAACTCTAATGATAGACGATAACTCTAATGATAGACTATAGCTCTAATGATAGACGACACCTCTAATGATAGACTATAGCTCTAATGATAGACGATAACTCTAATGATAGACTATAGCTCTAATGATAGACGATAACTCTAATGATAGACGATAACTCTAATGATAGACTAAAACTCTAATGATAGACTATAGCTCTAATGATAGACTATAGCTCTAATGATAGACGATAACTCTAATGATAGACTATAACTCTAATGATAGACTATAGCTCTAATAATAGGCTACAGCTCTAATGATAGACGATAACTCTAATGATAGACTATAGCTCTAATGATAGACGATAACTCTAATGATAGACGATAACTCCAATGATAGACTATAACTATAGATTATAACTATAGTGAATAACTATAACTCTAATGACAGACGATAACTCAAATGATAAACAATAACTATAGCAAACAGCAATAACTCTAATGACAAACTATAAATCTATTGATAGGCGATAACTCTAAAGATAGACAATAACTATAATGACAAAATTATAAATATATTGATTAGCGATAACTCTAACGATAGACTGACGATAACTCTAATGAAAAACTATAAATCTAATGATAGACGATAACTCTAGTGATAGACTATAACTCTAATGACAAACTATAAATCTAATGATAGACGATAACTCTAATGATAGACAACAACTATAGTGAGCAACAATAACTCTAATGTAAAACTAAAAACTCTTCAAAAACTATAACTATTGAAAAAGCTATAACTCTAATGATAAACGGTAACTCACGAAAAACCATACCTCTAAAAGAAAAACAGTCATATTAAGAAAACGATAACTCTAATTAAAAAAAAAGATAACTCTATTGAAAAACTATAATTCTATTGAACAATAATATTTAATAATAAACAATAACTGATGAAAAAAACGAGAACTATTGAAACATCATAAATCTTATAACAGACAAAAACTAATGAAAAACGAAAACTGTAATTAACACATATGGCTATAATGAAAAACTGTAACTGCAATGAAAAACTATAACTCTAATATAAGCTATAACGTTAATGATAACAATATTACTCGTTTAGTTTTCTAATTATTTGTTTGGAAAGTGCAAGAAAATGTGACATGAATTTATCAAATTATCTGAGGTTCTTGTTTCTACATCGAGAAGTTCTAGTAATAATACAAATACTCGAAGACAGTGTTATAAATATGTGCAGAGCAGGTAAAATGTGTTAGTTTGAAGAAAGAAATAGAGATTGTAAGAATCATTGCTTAGACAATCTGTTCTGCCATTTCTATAGCCGTGATTGGATTGGATCGTTGCTTCTCTGGAGAAGTGATGGACACGGTGTCAACATTCTCCGTGTCTGATTGGTTGCTGACAGGATATAGGATTTCCCGTTCTTAGTTGCTGAAAGGAGTTGTTGAGACTTTCTCCTTGATACTAGCGATGTCCATGATCCTATACGCTCAGCCTCCTGTCGGCTGAAGCTTCTCCCTGGTTCACATTCCCCATCCTCCTTTAGTCTTTCTATTTCTCTGTCTCTCCTTGCTAATCCGTACTGAACGTGGGTGTAATATAGCACAAAATTACTGACGATAATTGGAACCGTGAAAGCTATCATCAGCAGCCCAGCAACAGCACAACACGACCCAATAACATACCCGCTGCAGATCTAGGGTACATATCTCCATAACCAACCGTTGTCATGGTAACAACACTCCACCAAAACCCAACCGGAATATTATTAAAAGTTCCATCCGGTTCCACGAAATGAACTAAAGTAGCAAACACAACCATCCCGATTAACAAGAACACACACATCAACATCAGCTCGTTAAAACTTGCCTTCAGCGTATACAAGAGAATCCATAATCCGGGAACATGCCTAATAAGTCTAAAAATTCTAAAAAGTCGTAAAATCCTAAGAATAAAAAGCATCTCCATTATCGCCACGCCTTCGGTCTGACTTGGATCAATTATCATGAACAGTAGCTCCACATAATCAGGGGCAAACGCTAAAAAATCCACAATATTTTGAAGAGCACGTAAAAAATTTAACTTACTGGGAGAGCACAAGAATCGTGTTATATATTCCAGAGTAAAAAACACCAGACAAAATATGTCCATTAAGACTAGCGCTGCATGAGGGAGAATCTTATTTCCCTCGTCGGCTTCGTCCTCAATGACGTCCTTACTAGATTCGTGGCTTGCCCGTAGCTCGCATCCGTAATTATATTCGTGTTTAGGCAATGATCGTTTGCTGATACGGGTCTTTGACGTTGTTGTGTTTCTGAGAGTTGAGTTTAAGACTGAGGATGGTATTTCTGTAGTATGAGTGACGCCTGTTGAATTAGGTTTCAACGGTTGATTGACCTTTTCCCAGTCGATGTTTTGAACGTTCAAGAACTCGTAGAATGCAGAGAGATGCTTCACGTCTTTAGCCTTGACCTTGAACATTGGGTGGGTCTCGGCACAGAAGGAGAAGATGGAGAAAAACACGAAGATGATTGACACCCAAGCATAGGCCTGTGGAGATGATTGCAGTCATGTTAATATTTCTATTATCAAATAGAGATAACGATTACAAATATGAGAATTAATGCAGTTGTAATAACCAAATGACAATAGAAGAAATAACTCTACTAGACGTAGAATCTTACATATATCTGGGTAGTTATATAGACAAAGAGGGAGGAGAAAGGAAAATCTATTAAAATAAGGATATCAAAAGCAAGAGGAGCTTTTGTTGCACTGGGAAACATATGGAAGTCCAAAGAAATTAGGTTAGATACAAATATAAAAATGTTCAACTCCAATGTTAAGTCAGTCCTATTATGTGGCTGTGAAACATGGGGAACAACAAAATTGACAATCATGGAGATACAGACTTTCATTAATGGATGCTTACGCAGAATAAAATGATGGAAATGGCAGGACAAAATCACTAACATAAATTTATGAAAAAGTACTAGTCAAATACCAGTGGATAAAGAGATACAGCGAAGACGATGGCGCTGGATTGGACACATACTACGGAAACCAATGGAGAGTATTAGACAACAGGCCCTTTTTTGGAATCCCCTACGATAAAGACAAAGAGGAAGACAACAATATTTTTAGAGAAGACAAATAGAAGGGGAGATGAAGATGATGGGGAAGACAAGGAATGATCTTAATAGAATGACAAAGAACAGAACGACTTGGAAAGTGTTTGTTGAAGACCTATGCTCCACGGGAATTTGAAAAGAAGGAGAAGAATATTTGTATTTATTTAACAAACAAGATATAATAAATGATTTCATATTTTTTTTATTTTTCAGAAAGTTTGTCAAATCATCTGACAATTGACACCAATGCTGTCAAACAAGGAAACAACACTGAGAGCAAATGTGCACTTCTTCCCGTCGTTGTACTACCAATGTCAGACCGAAAATATAGACTCAAGAACAAATAGAAAAATAACCACTATTAAAATGAAATACTTTACACACTTTACAGGAAACAGCCAGAGAGATACGATCAGAAATAAAGAACAATTAAAAATGCTAGGAATAATTTCTGAAATTGAATTTTTAAAAAAATTAATTAAAAAAAAAACAGATAAAAAGGTTTGACAACATGAAGTGGAAGAAAGATCAAAACACAAAACACTGATCCTTCATTACACACTACGACAAGACCAGATCCAGGGGTCGAACACGAAAAAGATGTTTTGATGAAATATCAGAAACACTAGAAAACATAACAACGGGAGAGGCCAACAGAAAGCAAAATACCACAAACTATATCTTTCCCGCGAATTTAAAAGAAAATGATTAAAGACAGAAGACGAACAAGTAGAAGAAAGACCAACAAAATATATAGCGAGCATTACAATAGGGGAACCACTAATTGTCATACACAGACACAAGCTGAGCATATTTCATGGCCCTTCGGTGCTCAACAATATTGGAAGAAATACTTTGGGAAAGGCTCACAAATCCCTCCGTTGTATTGCATTTTTGCACATATAACAGTATATGGAGTTAGCAAATATTACAGCCGGATTATATCTAGTGCTTGAGCAGTGATCGTTAGTGGCCATTTCTCTTTCCTGAGCACCCAGGACATTTTTTAAGTTCTTCTCCTTCTTCGACCTTTCAACTCCATGTGGAGCATAGGTCTTCAAAAAACACTTTCAGTTCCCCGTGGAGCATAGGTCTTCAAAAAACACTTTCAGTTCCCTGTGGAGCATAAGTCTTCAAAAAACATTTCAGTTCCCCGTGGAGCATAGGTCTTCAACAAACCTTTTCTGAAAGCTGTGGGGCATAGGTCGTCAACAAACACTTTCAGCTTCCCGTGGAGCATAGGTCTTCAACAAACACTTTCAACTCCCCGTAGAGCATAGTTCTTCAACAAACACTTTCAGCTCCCAGTGGAGCATAGGTCTGCAACAAACACTTTCCAAACCGTTCTGTTTCTTGCCATCTTTTAAATTATTCCTTGTCTTCCCTATCATCTTCATCGCTGTTTCCATTTGATTTCTCCAAGAATATCTTAGTCTTCCTCTTTGACTTTTTCCTAGGGGGCTCCAAAAAAGGCCTGTTGTGTAACAAGTTTGTAAGGTAGACGTTCTGAAAGAGGCCAAAGCAGAAAGAGAGCTAATTTCCCAAATTAGGAAGAAACAATCATCATTTTTTGGTCATGCTATGAGAAGGAAACAACTGGAATATATTGTGACAACTGGGAAAATTGAGGGACGAAGAGGGAAGCAAAGAGAACAGACAGCTTAAGAGAATGGCGTGGCAGAAGGTCAACAAGATAAATGATAAATAACTGTCGAGATCGAGAGTTGTGATCACCTACGCCAGAAGGCATGGTACTTGATCATGATAATGATGATGATAACATTATGACATGGACAAGGTCATCATGAAGGGTATGGTATGAAGTAAAGATAAAAGCGAGGACCAAGAGAAAGCGGTGCAAGATATCAGATGTGGATTGGAATTGACTGCATCAACACATGGGCATCTCGAGCAGGACAGAGCAGACTTGCAAGTTGATGTCATTGAGGTCGAGTTTCAACAGGGACACGCTATATTTTATTGTTATTGATGACGATGATGATTTTGATGGTAATGATGATGATGACGGTGATAATATTGATGGTGGTGTTGATGATGCCGATGATGATGATGGTGATGTTGGTGATGATGATGACGTGATGATGCTAATGGTGATGATGATGATGATGGTGATAATGATGATGATGGTAATAATGATGATGGTGATGATGATGATGATGATGATGGTAATAATAATGATGGTGTTGATGATGGTGATGATGGTGATGATGATGGTGATAATGATGATGATGGTAATAATGATGATGGTGATAATGATGATGATGGTAATAATGATGATGGTGATGATGATGATGATGGTAATAATAATGATGGTGTTGATGATGGTGATGATGATGGTGATAATGATGATGATGGTAATAATGATGATGGTGATGATGATGATGGTAATAATAATGATGGTGTTGATGATGGTGATGATGATGGTGATAATGATGATGATGGTAATAATGATGATGGTGATAATGATGATGGTAATAATGAAGATGGTGATAATGATGATGGTGATAATGGTGATAGTGATAATGGTAATGGTGATAATGATGATGGTAATAATGATTATAGTAATAATGATGATGGGGATGCTAGTAATAATGATGATGGTAATAGTGATGATGGTAATAATGATGATGTTATAATGATGATGGTAATAATGATGATGGTAATGTTGGTAATAATGATGATGGTAATAATGATGATGGTACTAATGATGGTGTTGATAATTGTGATGATAGTAATGATGATGGTTTCAATGATGATGGTGATGAATGTAATAATGATGATTGTAATAATGATGATGGTGATAATAATGATGATGGTGATAATGATTATGGTGACGATCGTGATAATTATGATGGGGATATCGATTATGTTGATGATGGTAAAATGATGATGGTAAAAATGATGATGGTGATGATGGTAATAATGATGATGGTAATAATGATGATCGTAATAATGAAGATGGTGAAATGATGATGTTGATTATGAAAATAATGATGATGGTAATAGTGATGATGGTAATAATAATGATGGGATAATGAAGGTGGTAATAATGATTATAGCAATAATGATGATGGTGATGCTGTTAATAATGATGATGGTAATAATGATGATGGTACTAATGATGATGGTGATAATTGTGATGGTAGTAATGATGATTGTAATAATGATGATGGCGATGATGCTAATAATGATGATGGTGATGATGACAATAATGATGATAGTGATAATGATGATGGTGATAATGATGATGATAATAATGATGATGATGACATGGTTTTTTGGGGTAATGTGGTCGGTATTACGCCCGTGCCGCTTTACTTTCCCAGAAAAAAATCCGGTACCCATTTAAGGCTGGGTGAAGCCTCAAATGCCGTCGATTGGGATCGAACCCTACCTCTTGTTCTTTGTAGTCCAGTTCACTATCCACTGACCTATCTCGGTTTCCGTGTTCAGCATAGCTGAAAAATAAAAAAAACAGCAAATTTTAAAAGTCATACCTTGGCCTTTTTAGAGGACCCAGGGTCTTGGAGGAAGGTCCAGATAGCAGACTTGAACCTATCCCAACATGAACTGTCTGGGTCTACTTCGTTGGTCTGTTGGAGATATTAGTTATCAAAATCATTCAGAATAGCGAAACAATTATTGGATTAAAAAAAAGAAAACAGAAGGAATGTAGTCCCACTTTTTGGGTTATAAATATTGTTACGGCATCTATTTATGAAGGATGAAAAATAAGAGGAGGTTTCGATGATGTTGCTAGTTGTAGCTAGTTGTAGATAGTTGTAGCTAGTTGTAGATAGTTGTAGCTAGTTGTAGCTAGTTGTAGATAGTTGTAGATAGTTGTAGATAGTTGTAGCTAGTTGTAGCTAGTTGTAGATAGTTGTAGCCAGTTGTAGCTCGTTGTAGCTAGTTGTAGATAGTTGTAGATAGTTGTAGCTAGTTGTAGATAGTTGTAGCTAGTTGTAGATAGTTGTAGATAGTTGTAGATAGTTGTAGCTAGTTGTAGATAGTTGTAGCCAGTTGTAGATAGTTGTAGCTAGTTGTAGAGAGTTGTACATAGTTGTAGCTAGTTGTAGATAGTTGTAGATATGTGTAGATAGTTGTAGATAGTTGTAGCTAGTTGTAGTTAGTTATAGATAGTTGTAGCTAGTTGAAGATAGATGTAGATAGTAGTAGTTAGTTGTAGGTAGTTGTAGCTATAGTTGTAGCTAGTTGTAGTTAATTGTAGCTTGGTGTAGATAGTTGTAGCTAGTTCTAGATAGTTGTAGCTAGTTTTAGATAGCTGTAGCTAGTTGTAGATAGTTGTAGATAGTTGTCGCTAGTTGTAGCTAGTTGTGGATAGTTTTTTTTTACTACTAATATCTACCTTTGATTAATCTCCAATACTATACTAATAAAATATATCATAGATATTCCTCCATACTTCTGTACATCAAACATCCCAACTCCCTTGTTCATTCAAAAGATCGACGACAATATGATGGATTGATGGAATATTGGAAGACAGGGAATCATAAAAGCAGGAGAGGCAAACAAAAAAAAAGTTCAGGACTGTACTTTCTGTGTTTACCCTCGACGCTGAAAGTGTTATGAGAAAGGTAAGAAAAAAAACTGTCCATAACACACTTCCATACGATAGAACAGGAACAATTACACTGAAGAACATTTCCATTACTATTAACAATTAATATATACACAGTACAACAAGACGGAATATTAGACAAGGCTGAGTGTTGTCACCAGATTTATCTAATATGCATAGTGAAATTATTTTAAGATCCATAAGGGGCATGCCTGGAATAACAATTGGAGATCATAATATAAATAATATGAGGTATGCTGATGATACAGTTTTGATCGCTAAGAGTGAAAATGAGTTACAAGAAATGTTAGATTTTATAGTGAAGGAAAGAAAAAATAAAGGACTTAGCTTTAATAGCAAAAAGACATTAGTAAAGGTGGCAAAAGAGAAAAAGACATCACCGTAATGCAAAATAAAGACAATAAAGTGTAACAATATTAAAACATGTAAAGGAATTTAAATATCTGGGAACATTGTTATTCTCAGATGGTAGATGTTGCTGTTTGTTGACAACAACAACAACAACAAGATGGTAGATGCACAACAGAGGTGAAATGCAGAATAGCTCAGGAAAAAGCAGCCTTCCAAAAAATGAGGAAGATACTGTGCAATCCATTTTTAACAATAGAAACAAGAAAAAGAGTTCTTAAATGTTGTGTAGAGCCAGTCTTAACATATGGATTTGAATCACGACAATATGACAACAGACACGAAAATCACTGGAGGCTGTAGTAATGTGGTATTACAGAAGAATGTTGAGAATAGCAAGGACAGCTAAGAAAGTAATTAAAACGTTTGAAAGAGGCCAAAGCAAAACGAGAGCTAATTTTCAATATTAGGAAGAAAGAATCATTATTGTTTAGCCATGAAATGAGAAGGGAACAGTTGGAATATATTGTAACAACCGGGAAAATTGAGGGACGAAGAGATAGAGGAAAGCAAAGAGAAAAGATACTAGACAGCTTAATAGAATGGCTTAGCAGAAGGTCAACAACAGGAAATGATAAATAAATGTCGAGATCGAAAGTTGTGAAGAGACATGATCACCTAGGACAGCAGACATGGCACTTGATGATAATGATGATGATGATTGTGATATACAATAGCATGATCAGTTTGAGCATCCCTGTCGGTTTTTTTGTGAAAGAGAGCTCCTTGCCTTCTGTACGATTCGACGTAGGGAAAGGTGTCTAGAATCACATGTACACAGAGGAAAGTCTTATCTTTCTCTCATTAAGACACGATATTCAGGCAAATCATGATCTACATATTCCAAATTATGGAAAGGCTACTACTCCGAGTTCGAGGTCATGGATTTTTTCCTGTTGAGATAAAGTACACTCTCAACAACAACAAAAAAATAAAAAACAAGACCTAACAATGACCAAGAAACTATACCAGGCACACCATGTTATAGCTCTGAGTACACAGCTCAAACAGGATACATAATTCAAGTTCCCAGAGAGGGGATTTTTTTTCACTGAGGTTGAGAGACTCCAGTTTTGGATTGAAATAAAATGTCGGCAAGCTTCAAAAGATTGATTGCTTTATTATGATGAGGTATCGACATTTCTGCACTCTGGGTAGACCCTTAGGTGATCAATCTTAAATATAAGATAGCGCGAAAGGTTTGAATACTGATCGGTCTCGCGACCCACTCCTTCTACATGCATCTCAAACATCATCTCAGTATATTTTTGTCATTTATTCCTTTTTATTTTCTTTTTCTTCTACCTGTTCTTTTTCTATTTCTTCCATAAAGAAATGTGGATTTATTGAAGAATTAGGAAAGACTGTATCTATCTATCTATTGACCTTTCGAGCCGTAACCGGCCCATAGGGCGTAGACCAAGATACACCTTTTCCTATATGAATTTTTTGTTCTAGCAGTTTTCTTTTAAAGATATTTGATCAAATCTCGCCATCTGTCTCTGTTCTGTGCAAGCAGTTCTATCTCATTGAGGGAGCCGATTCCTGCTGCTCTTGCCTCTCTCATCAATGTTCTTCTCAGTGTCTCCCTGGGTCTTCCTCTTTTTCTTTTACCTGTTGTTTCCCATATGAGGGCTTGCTTTGCTATTCGGTTATTATCTCTTCTCATCACATGTCCAACGTATGACCATCGTCTTTTCTTTATTACTGAAGATATTAGTGGTTGATTGGCGATTTCTCTAATTTCCTCGTTTGTTTTGAATTCGTTCCATGCTATACCAAGTATTTTCCTTAGACATTTATTTTCGAATGCGTTCAACTTTGTTTCTATATCTCTTGTTGTTTTCCAACAAGACTGTATAGAAAGAAATAACAAATAATGAAGTCTTAAAACAACTAAAAATTAACAGAGAACTACTAAACACAATTCAAACAAGACAAATGAGATTTTTGGGGCATGTTAAAAGGCACAACAGCCTACTAAAAGTAATATTGGAAGGGAAAATACAAGGTAAAAGAGGCAGACCAAAACTAACATGGATGAGTAACATCAAAAGATATTCTAGTCAGCCAATGACAATCTGCACTAGTATAGCAAAAGACAGAGCGAATGGCGCTTCATGGCAGCCAACCTTCAATGCAATGACGGCACTGGATGATGCTGAATCTCGTTATCTGCTGACATATTCTTATTGCTCCATTCACAGTTCCTCACGGACTGCTCTCTGATAGGGCAGTTGATCGATACGTGTTGCAGGACAATTTCATGTTGCATTTCTTCATAATAGTTAACAGACCATTATCAAGATAATATCATACAATTCTATATTTCGAGCCGTAGCCGGCCCATAGGGCATAGACCCACATACTCTTTCCCTGTTTCGAAATTTTCTTTCTAGCAGTCTCAATCCTTGCAAAGATCTTTTATCAAATTTCGCCATTTGTCTCTGATCTGTTCATCATCATCATTGAGTACCGTCTTCGCATCGAAGGTTGGCTACCATGGAGCGCCATTCCACTCTGTCTCTTGCTTTGATGGTGCAGATTGTCATAGGCTGACTTGTCCATCTTTTGATGTAACTCGTCCATGTTAGTAATGGTCTGCCTCTGCCTCTTTACCTTGTATTTTCCCTTCCAATATTACTTTTATTAGGCTGTTGTGTCTTTTAACATGCCCCACAAATTTCATTTGTCTTGTTCTAATTGTGTTTATTAGTTCTCATTTCATTTTTAGTTGTTTTAAAACTTCATCGTTTGTTTTCTTTTCTTTCCAACCAATTCTACCTATTCTTCTATAAATCCACATTTCAAAGGCATCAATTTTCTGTTCTGTTTTCTTGTCCATGTTTCTGCACCATACAGGAATATCGAGTGTTTATAAAAGTATATATGTTCTGTTAAAGCATCTCAATTTCACTGAGGGAGCCTATTTTTGCTGCCTTTGCCTTCCTGATCAATGTTCTTCTACGTATTTCTCTAGGTCTGTCACTTTTCCTCCTAACTGTTGTTTCTCACATGAGGGCTTGCTTTGCCATTCGGTTATTATTTCTTCTCATCACATTTCCAACATATGTCCATCGTCTTTTCTTGATTAATGATAAAATCAGTGGTTGATTGCCGATTTCTCTCATTTCCTCATTTGTTTTGAATTCGTTCCACGCTGTACCAAGTATTTAGATTACACATTTACAATACTATAACAGGACCGTTATCTAAATATCCTCCAACTGTCTTATCTACAGCAATTGTAGTTCTCCAAATTGAGGTAGTAACAGTCTATACTCATGTCGCCCTACAACACACGTCTTCTCAATACAGTACTGAGCTTTATCGTTGTTTGTACGTTGTGCCATCGACCAGTTTGTGCACAGCACTCCATCGTACATAACAGCATTCAATCACACATAACAGCACTCCATCGTACATAACAGCATATCATCATACATAATAGCATTTCATCACACATAACAGCACTCCATGGTACATAACAGCACTTCATAATACATAACAGCATTGCATCATACATAACAGCATTCCATCACTCATAACATCATAACATCATTCCATCATACATAACAGCATTGCATCATACATACCAGCACACCATCATACATAAAAGCATTCCATCACTCATAACATCATAACATCATTCCATCATACATAACAGCACTCCATCATATATAACAGCACTCCATCATAAATAACAGCACTCCACCATACATAACAACATTCCATCAAACATAACAGCGCCTCAATATAAATAACAGCACTCCATCACACATAACAGCAATCCATCATACATAAAAGCATTTCATCACTCATAAAATATTTCCATCAAACATAACAGCATTGCATCATATATAACAACATTCCATCACTCATAACATCATTTCCATCATACATAACAGCAATCCATCATACATAACAGCAATCCATCATAAATAACAGCACTCCATCATAGATAACGGCATTCCATCAAACAAAACAGCTCCCCAATATACATAACAGTATTCCATCATACATAACAACATTCCATCAAACCTAACAGCACTCCATCATACATAACAGCACTCCATCATACATAACAGCACTCCATCATACATAACAGCATTCCATCACACATAAAATTATTCCATCAGACACAACATCACTCCATCACACATAACATCACTCCATCACACATAACATCACTCCATCACACATAACATCACTCCATCACACATAACATCACTCCATCACACATAACATTACTCCATCACACACAACATCACTCCATCACACATAACATTGCTCCATCACACATAACATCACTCCATCAGACATAACATCACTCCATCACACATAATATCACTCCATCACACATAACATCACTCCATCATACATAACAGCACTCCATCACACATAACATCACTCCATCACACATAACATCACTCCATCAGACATAACATCACTCCATCAGACATAACGCATCAAAATACCGAATGGAGGAAAGTAATATTAACAATACTTATGTATATATCTGTTACCATTATGACTATTTTCATTATGGTTATTATTATTTCTATTACTACTGTTATTGTTTCCTCTATTATTTTTCATCTTAACCTCCCTTCTCCTCTTCCCTCCTCCCTGAACCCTTACTTTTATCCTTCATTTGGGTTATTCTCTCTTGTCTATATTTTATTTACTACACAATCTCTCTCCTTGTTATTTTCTGCCCTTTTTGGCCGCTGCTGTCCAACCTGTCCCATGATTATATATCATAACTAGAATGATTTTAGGTCCTGGCAACTTCTGCCACATTTCCGAACCATTTATCTTCGTGTTGAACAAGGACATTACCGTGTTTATTTATTTAATGCCCTGTTTCTGATGAAGACGCTGCAGCCGAAACGCTATATTCTGTTCAGTTTCCCCATTAATGTAATTACCCAATACAATTATACGTTTATTTTTATTTTTTTAAAGAAAATCAGGCATGTCTTCAATACAGAGGGACAGGTTAGAAATAAAGAGAAAATAAATGAGATTACATGAGGATGTAAAATACTGAGATATAGAAATCATTACTAGAAATTCTCATTGCAGATGATGAAGGAGTAAATGAGAAATAAAGAGCAGGATCGATCCAGCTAAAGCAAGATGCGAAAGAATGACAGCCAAAGGAACAAATCAGCGCCTGGAAGGGAAGTTTTCTTACAGTGTTATTTAGAATCAATATCCCTTGGTCGAAGCTATTTATAGAAGCTACGTCATTTTCTATTTTTAGTGATATAATAAATTGAAGCTAGTCTCATCAATGAGTGTGAAGATAAGCACGTGACATTGGCACAAGGTCATAAAGGTTAATCCAAGGGCGTATCAGATATTATAACTGTTAAAATACAATGTTGTAAGATAACGTAAATTGGTTATTAGTATACCTCTACATCACCGCAATACATTAAGGACAAGTGAAAGAATATTAAAACAAGTAAATGAATTAACAATCTGGGAGCAATATTAACCTCAGATGGTAGATGTACAACAGAGGTGAGATGCAGAATAGCTCAGGCAAAATCAGTTGACCACAATAAGATGAAGATACCATGCAATCCATTTTTGACAACAGAAACGACAAAAAAAAAGAGTTCTTAAATGCTATGAGAGCCAGTCTTAACATATGGATGGGAAACATGGACAATAGGACAACAGACACGATAATCACTGGAGGCTGTAGAAATGTGGATTAACAGAAGAATGTTGAGAATACTATGGACAGCTAAGAAGAGTAATGAAAATCTTCTGAAAGTGGTCAAAGCAAAAAGAGAGCTAATTTCCAATATTAGGAAGAAACAATCATAATGTTTTGGCCATGTAATGAGAAGAGAACAACTGGAATATATTGTAACAACTGGAAAATTGAGGGACGAAGAGATAGAGGGAAGCAAAGAGAAAAGATACCAGACAGCTTAAGAGAATGGCTTGGCAGAAGGTCAACAACAGAAATGATATATAACTGTCGTGATCAAAAGTTGTGGAGAGACATGATCACCTACGCCAGCAGGCATGGTACTTGATGATGAAAGCTAATTCTCTTGAAATTTCTTGTATTTTATCTCTTTTTTACCTCCCTCTCTTCTTTTCTCGATTTCACTTTCAGTCCCTCTAAATTTCATTTTTTCTTCTTTCTTATTGCAAAAGATAAGTGTTTCCTTTCTAGGTTTGAAACAATCTTTCCTAACATCCATAGTCGAGCACTGGCTCAAATCAAATTGTGTGGAACAGTTTTTTTTTTGTCCTATTGGGGGTGAAATAATAAAAAAAAACTGACCAAGACACCTCGCGGCGACAGCACTGTTCTTGCAAGTCCCAACGGCAGTTCTCTAGAAACACTAGTATGTCGATCTGAAAGCTTCACAGCATCCTCATTACTCATGATATACCGATCTGAAAGCTTTACATCATCCTCATTACTCATTATATACCGATCTAAGCGCTTTACAGCATCTTCATTACTCACTACCATATCTCGATCCAATTAAAGAGAATTATGATCAACAGTTAAATCCCCTTGAACAGTAGACAGCAGATAGAGCAGAAACCCTAGCTCTCTATGTGTTAGGGTTCACTGCTGCTTGCTCTCGCACATCTTATTTACTTCCAAATCCCAAAGCCTAGACCTCTGTATCGATTGCTCTTCTTAGAGTTGTTTTTCTCTTTCTTGTTTTCTTTCGCCACCCGCAGTCCACGTTGACGCCACGTTGGACATTTCCTGTCTTCCACTTTGAGCACATGACCGATTAAACGTCCAGACTTCTTCTCTATATGGATTAGTAAGTGTTCTTGTTTACTTTCTTGTTATTGTTGATACTGTTGTTATTCTTGTTTTTTATTATTTTTATTGTTGTTACTGTTATTACTGTTGTTATTGTTGTTCATCATCATCATCAAGTGCCGTCTCCGCAACGAAGGTTGACCACCATGGAGCGCCATTCTGCTCAGTCTCTTGCTTTGATGGTGCAGGTTATCATAGGCTGATTTGTCCATCTTTTGATGTTACTCGTCCATGTTAGTCTTGGTTTAACTCTGCCTCTTTTACCTTGTATTTTCCCCTCCCGGATTACTTTTAGTTGGCTGTTGTGTCTTTTAACATGGCCCAAAAATCGCATTTGTCTTGTTTGAATTGTGTTTAGTAGTTCTCTTTTCATTTTTAGTTGTTTTAAGACTTCGTCGTTTGTTTTCTTTTCCTTCCATCCAATTCTACCTATTCTTCTATAAATCCACATTTCAAAGGTTTCAATTCTCTGTTCTGCTTTCTTGTCTAATGTCCATTTTTCTGCACCATATAGGAATATTGAGAAGATGTAACATTTTGCTATTCTTAGTTTTAGCCCTGGTGTTATTTGTTTTGATGTTAGTATGTTCTTCAATAATAGTAAGAGAAAGCAACAAGAAAGGTCTCAGTCTGAATAGTAAGAAAACAGAAGTAATGGTCATATCGAAGAAACAATCAACACCAGCATGCAGCATAAAAATAAACAAGACAAATCTGAAACAAGTGCAACACATCAAATACTTGGGCACAATAATAACATCAGGTGGAAGATGCACCACAGAAATAAAAAGCAGAATAGCTCAGGCCAAAATAGCATTTCAGAAAATGAAAAATATCTTATACAACAAATCCATGTCAATAGAAATGAGAAAAAGAGTTCATCGATGCTATATAGAACCAATTTTGACCTATGGAAGCGAATCATGGACAGTAGACAAACAAATGAAAAAACGATTAGAGGCCACAGAGATGGGATTTCTCAGAAGAATGTTGAAAGTTCCCTGGACAGCTAAAAAGACCAATGAGGAAGTTCTCAAAGAGGCCAACACAAAAAGGGAGCTCTTAAAAAACATCAGAAAGGAAGCAATCAACATTTTTTGGGCACATCATGAAAAGAGGAAAGTTGGAATACTTGATCACAACTGGCAAAATAAAAGGAAAGAGAGATTGTGGACGACAAAGATAGAAAATACTGGATAGCTTGGTGTCATGGCATGGAAAACAGTCAACAACAGAACTGATACAATGCACTGTGGATAGAAGATTGTGGAAGGACATGATCGCCTACGCCAGCCGGTATGGCACATGATGATGATGATGTCCTTCATGACATTAAAATTACTTTTGCCATACCTATTCTTTTGTTTATTTCAGTTGTACATTTTCCATCACTGGTTATAGTATGTCCAAGGTAGTTGTAGTTCTGAACTGTCTCCGGGTCTATTCCTTCAATTTTGATATCCACTTGTGGGTTTTGAGTATCTTCTTTGTTTATGATCATAGTTTTAGTCTTTTTGATATTCATATCTAGTCCATATTTTTTGCTTGTCGTGTTTATTTCATTAAGTAATTGTTGTAGGTCTTTAGGATTTCTCTCTTCGACCACCACAGATCCACGTCACTTCTTCGGATGAACGATTTGAGAATTAAGAAGTTAAAAAACAAGAGAAATCCTCTATTGTTATTACTGTTGTTATACTTGTTTTTTTTTTGTATTGTTATTTTTATTGTTGGTATTGTTATTATTATTGTTATTGTTGTTATTGTCTAGTGATTTCGCCAACTTCCTGTTTCTCTTTTGTGATTTTCATGACTTCTGTTTTGTTGATTTTCATGTTGTATTTGTGCCTGTGATGTTGAGTCTATTTAAGTGTTCTTGTAGGTCTTCTATTTTCCCATGTATTAGTGCCTGATTGTCTGCAACTAGTAGCTCGTTGATTTACTCTGTCTCTGATGGGTTGGCTAACTTGCATATATAGTCCATGTATGTGATAAACAGTAGGGGGGATAGTAAACACCCATTTTCTTACACCTGATCTAACTTAGAAGTGGTCTGTGTAACCTGCAGGCTGTTCTGACTATGCAGATGTTGTTGTAGAGACTTTTAATTAGGTTGGTTAGATGTTGGCTTACTCAGTATGTTGTTAGTATCTCCCACGGTTATCTGTTTACTGCTCGTACTTGATTCATCATCATCATGTACCCTGCCGGTTGGCGTAGGCGATCATGTCCCTCCACAATCTTTTATTCACAGTGCATCGTATCAGTTCTGTTGTTGAATGTTTTCCATGCCATGCCACCAAGCTATCAAGTATTTTCTCTCTTTGTCGTCCGCGATCTCTCTTTCCTTCTATTTTGCCAGTTTTAACCAAGTATTCCAATTTTCCTCTTCTCATGATGTGCCCGAAAAATGTTGATTGCTTCCTTCTGATGTTTTTTAAGAGCTCCCTTTTTGTGTTGGCCTCTTTTGAGAACTTCCTCATTGGTCATTTTATCTGTCCAGGGAACTTTCAACATTCTTCTGAGAAATCCATCTCTGTGGCCTCTAATCGTCTTTTTTCATTTGTTTGTCTACTGTCCATGATTCGCTTCCATAGGTCAGAATTGGTTCTATATTGTACTTGATTACAGCTGCAAAAATATAGGGGACAAAAGAGATAGCGAACTTGAAAGAGAGAAGATACACAAGTATAGCTTGTTGTCGTGGCACGGTAAACAGTCAACTACAGAACTGATACCATGCTCAAAATAAAAAATAGAATTTCGAAAGAACATGATCGCCTACGCAAGCCGGTAAGGCACATGATGATGATACCTACTTATTTGAAAGCAGTGAGAAGTCAATTGTGGACATCAGCACAGATATCAAATATAATAAACATGAAATACTATACGGAACCTCATGTATAGCTGCAAAAAACAAAAAAAATAAATGAATAAATAAACATAAAATAGTATTGACCAGCTAAACTAAAAGAAAGGCAAGACAAACTACAACGTTTCGGCGAGAGCCTTCGTCAGGTATAACTAAAGTGACCATATATTTTACAGACCTTCAGCACATGATTTTTGGGGTAATGTGGTCGGTATTACGCCCGTGCCGCTTTACTTTCCCAGAAAAAAAATCCTGTACCCATTAAAGGCTGGTCGGAAGCCGTCGGTTGGAATAGAACCCTACTCCATATCCTTTGTAGTCAAGTTCACTAACCACTAAACTATCGCGGCTCCCCTTCAACAGTAATGTTATATAATTAAACATATTAACAGCATGACAGGTCATGATAGTGTAAATATAAAATATTGTACCTCCTGAGTGGTTGAGAACTTTCTGTCGTTCTCCAGTTTTTCCAAGGATCGACACTGTGTCTTCCATGTGTTGTACTGCGTCCAGCAACACCGGGCTATATCCACTTCTTCTATACCCCAGAAGTCCAGCTCGTTCTGTTGAGTTAACAGGAGGACACGTTAGTATGTTGAGTCATAGGAGAACACATTAGTATGTTGAGTCATTGGAGGACACGTTAGTATGTTGAGTCATAGGAGGACACGTTAGTATGTTGAGTCATAGGAGGACACATTAGTATCACAAGAGATAGGTAGGAGGGCAAATTAGTATCACAAGAGATAGGTAGGAGGGCAAATTAGTATCACAAGAGATAGGTAGGAGGGCAAATTAGTATCACAGCAGATAGGAAAGAGGGCAATTTAGTATCACAAGAGATAGGTTGGAGGCAAATTAGTATCTTAAGAGATAGGTAGGAGGGCAAATTAGTATCACAAGAGATAGGTAGGAGGGCAAATTAGTATCACAAGAGATAGTAGGAGGGTATAATAGTATCACAACAGATAGATAAGAAGGCAATTTAGTATCACAAGAGATAGGTAGGAGGGTAAATTAGTATCACAACAGATAGATAAGAAGGCAATTTAGTATCACAAGAGATAGGTAGGAGGGTAAATTAGTATCACAACAGATAGATAAGAAGGCAATTTAGTATCACAAGAGATAGGTGGGAGGGTAAATTAGTATCACAACAGATAGATAAGAAGGCAATTTAGTATCACAAGAGATAGGTAGGAGGATAAATTAGTATCACAACAGATAGGTAAGAAGGCAAATTAGTATCACAAGAGATAGGTAGGAGGGCAAATTATTATCACAAGAGATACGTAGGAGGGCAAATTAGTATCACAAGAGATAGGTAGGAGGGAAAGATAAATAATAGGTGGACATAGAGAAAGATAAATAATAGGTGGACATAGAGAAATATAAATAATAGGTGGACATAGAGAAAGATAAATAATAGGTGAACATAGAGAAAGATAAATAATAGGTGAACATAGAGAAAGATAAATAATAGGTGGACATAGAGAAAGATAAATAATAGGTGAACATAGAGAAAGATAAATAATAGGTGGACATAGAGAAAGATAAATAATAGGTGAACATAGAGAAAGATAAATAATAGGTGGACATCTTCTTCTTCTCTTCTACCTTTTAGCTCCCAGTGGAGCATAGGTCTTCAACAAACACTTTCCAAGTCGTTCTGTTTTTTGCCATTCTTTTAAGATCATTCCATGTCTTCCCCATCATCTTCATCTCTGCTTCGATCTGTCTTCTCCAAGAATTCCTTGGTCTTCCTCTTTGTCTTTTCCCCTGGGAATTCCAAAAAAGGGCCTGTTGTGTAATACTCTCAGTTGGCTTCCGTAGTGTGTGTCTTATCCAGCGCCATCGTCTTCTCTGTATCTGTTTATCCACTGGTATTTGACCGGTACATTTCCATAATTCCACGTTAGTGACTTTGTCCTGCCATTTCCATCCCTTTATTCTGCGTAAGCATCCATTAATGAAAGTCTGTACCTTCGTGATTGTCTATTTTGTTATTCTCCATGTTTCACAGCCATATAATAGGAACGACTTAACATTTGAGTTGAAAATTTTTATTTTTGTATTTAACCTAATTTCTTTGGATTTCCATATGTTTCCCAGTGCAATGAAAGCTCCTCTTGCTTTTGATATCCTTATTTTGGTATCATTTTCTGTTCCTCTCTCTTTATCTATATTACTGCCCAGATATATGTAAGATTATACGTCTAGTAGAGGTATTTCTCCTAATTTTATTTGGTTATTGCCAACTGCATTAATTCTCATAATGTTGGTCTTATCTCTATTAATCTTCAGTCCTAGCTGTTGTGATCTCTCATCTAATATACTCATGTTATCCTGCATCTGTTGATGGCTGTGTGATAGGAGAGCTATGTCATCAGCAAAGTCTAAATCATCAAGTTGTTTGGTCAGTGACCACTGGATCCCATTTCTGTTGTTTTGAGTTATTTTATAATCCAATCTATGGCCAGTAGAAAGAGAAATGGAGACAGAAGGCATCCTTGCCTTACTCCTGTTATTTCAAATGCTTCTGTAAGCTGTCCTTCATGCACCACACTACATTTTGTTCCTTCATACATTGTTTTTATCAGGTTAATAAACTTTATGGGGATTCCATAATGACTCTGCAACTTCCAAAGCATTCTTCTGTCTAAACTATCAAATGCCTTTTCATAATCTATGAATCCAATATAAAGTGGGGATAAGGTGGACATAGAGAAAGATAAATAATAGGTGGACATAGAGAATATAATAATAGGTGGACACAGAGAATGATAAATAATAGGTGGACATAGAGAAATATAATAATAGGTGGACATAGAGAAATATAAATAATAGGTGGACATAGAGAAATATAAATAATAGGTAGACATAGAGAAAGATAAATAATAGGTGGACATAGAGAAATATAAATAATAGGTAGACATAGAGAAATATAAATAATAGGTGGACATAGAGAAATATAAATAATAGGTGGACATAGAGAAATATAAATAATAGGTGGACATAGAGAATGATAAATAATAGGTGGACATAGAGAATATAAATAATAGGTGGACATAGAGAAATATAAATAATAGGTGGACATAGAGAAATATAAATAATAGGTAGACATAGAGAAAGATAAATAATAGGTGGACATAGAGAAATATAAATAATAGGTAGACATAGAGAAAGATAAATAATAGGTGGACATAGAGAAATATAAATAATAGGTGGACATAGAGAAATATAAATAATAGGTAGACATAGAGAATGATAAATAATATGTGGACATAGAGAAATATAAATAACAGGTAGACATAGAGAAAGATAAATAATAGGTGGATATAGAGAAAGATAAATAATAGGTGGACATAGAGAAAGATAAATACTCGTAATTGGTGGACATGGAAAAGGATAAATAAAAGGGTGGACAGAGAGAGAGATAAATAATAGATGGACATAAAGAAAGCAAGAAAAAAAAGTAGACATACAGAAGTTTAAATGAATATGTGGACACATATCAGGACAAATTAGCAGGACAATAAGCAAGAGAACAATGGGTCGGAGTACAAACGATGACGCCAAGAGATATACAGAAGAAAAAGTTTAATAAGTGGATACATAGAAGAACGAACTGCATGAAGGGCAAATTAATAGGTGAACAAGGAGCAGAACACATTAATAGGTGGACAAAATAATATCACGAAAATTAATAAAAAAACATAATCTGAGTTAAAATATAAAAAGATAACATGACATCAGATTTCAACGAAGAGAAATTAATTTTAAAAATGTAATTAGTTTATGAATTAAAAAAAAACATCACAAACTAACAACAATACAAATTTCAATCAATAGAAAATGAAATTGCAAAGGGAAATAGAATTAGTAACAAAACAATTTCAGAAAAGAACGCTTTAAAAGGACTTTAAAATGAACATGAAAAGGTATGGAGGAGCTGAACTAATAGGAGGACAAGACAAACTACTTCATTAGGCCTTTTGTCTAAAGTGTGTAGTTTGTCTTGTTTTTCTATTAGTTTATCTGCTCCATGAATGGTATGTTTATTTCCTATGTTCTCTGCAGCTATTCTAGGTCCTCTATAGTATTTAATATTCAGTGTATTGGATATCTACACTATAAAACTATGTACCACACGCGGAAGATGTACAACAGAGGTGAGATGGTAGATGTACAACAGAGGTGAGATGGTAGATGTACAACAGAGGTGAGGTGGTAGATGTACAACAGAGGTGAGATGGTAGATGTACAACAGAGGTGAGATGGTAGATGTACAACAGAGGTGAGATGGAGATATACAACAGAGACGAGATGGAAGATGTACAACAGAGGTGAGATGGTAGATGTACAACAGAGGTGAGATGGTAGATGTACAACAGAGGTGAGGTGGTAGATGTACAACAGAGGTGAGATGGTAGATATACAACAGAGACGAGATGGAAGATGTACAACAGAGGTGAGATGGTAGATGTACAACAGAGGTGAGATGGTAGATGTACAACAGAGGTGAGATGGTAGATGTACAACAGAGGTGAGATGGTAGATGTACAACAGAGGTGAGATGGTAGATGTACAACAGAGGTGAGATGGTAGATGTACAACAGAGGTGAGATGGTAGATGTACAACAGAGGTGAGATGCAGAATGGTTCAGGCAAAAGCAGCTTTCCAAAAAATGAGGAAGATACTATGCATTCTATTTTTGACAATAGAAACAAGAAAAAGAGTTCTTACATGTTATGTAAAGTCAGTATTAACATATGGATGTGAATCGTGGACAATAGGACAACAGACAAGAAAATCACTGGAATATGTAGAAATGTGGTTTTACAGAAGAATGTTGAGAATACCATGGACAGCTAAGAAGAGTAATGAAAATGTTCTGAAAGAGACCAAAGCAAAAAGAGAGCTAATTTCCATATTAGGAAGAAACAATCATCATTTTTTGGTCATGTAATGAGAAGAGAACAACTGGAACGTATTGTAACAACTGGGAAAATTGAGTTACGAAGAGATAGAGGGAAGCAAAAGAAAAAATACCAGACAGCTTAAGAGAATGGCTTGGCAGAAGGTCAACAACAGAAATGATAAATAGCTGTCGAGATCGAAAATTGTGGAGAGACATGATCACCTACGCCAGCAGGCCCGGCACTTAATGATGATCACATTGGTATTGGTGAAATATAAATCCTTGTTTAGTTGTTAAATATTGATATATAGCATATTAAGTGTTAGATAAATATAAACATGTAGATTGATATTTTAAACCATGAAAAATGTTGTCTCTGAAATCTTTACCGAGAAATTGATAAAAACTTTCCGTACTGAAAGAGTTAATTAAGGCAGTTCACTTTCCTGTCACAGAATAGATCATTTATGTCAACAGCTCACTTCATGAACCTAGATAAACCTAAAGGTTTATGCATTTGGACTCTTTTGACGTCTTTTCTAAAATAGGTCTTTACACCGCTTTTCTTCCGACAACTATTTTGTATGTAGTCATGTGTGCCCTTTCATGATCTCGTTATATAATTTTATGAAATGTATGAGAGTTCTTCTGTTGAAAATCTTCCGGTCGAAACGTTGGTTCTTTGTTTGTCTGGTATTTTTCTCAAAGCTGTGACATCGTAGTCGTTGTCTTTTGGTGAATCAGCACAAGTAAAACAGTAGATGCACGTAAGTTATTGAAAGTCAAACAATTTGTTGCCACTCATGTCAAGACATCGATGTTGATTCCACGAGATGTGTGGGCAGGTAGTCTAACACAAAACACATTTATTTAGAAGACCCCAGAATCCAAGGGGATAACGCGAACACTCTCAACAAAAAGATGGATATTTGTTACATAATGGAGAGTAGTCCGAGAGATAAATATAAACTACACATAGAAACGTGCAAGCCTCCATAGCTCAGTGGTTAGTGAACTGGACTGTACAAAGGACAAGAGATAGGGTTCGATCCCAACCGACGGTTTCCGGTTCACCCACCCTTAAGTGGGTAGCGGATTTATTCTTGGAAAGTAAAGCGGCACGGGCGTAATGCCGACAACATTACGCCAAAAATCATGGGCTGAAGGTCTGTAAAATTTATGGTCACTAACACCATATTCCCTATACGCCACTTCGCGTGACTGAAGCTCCTTTACATTTTTTTTTTTTTTTTACATATAAACGTATTTTTCGCAAAGCTTGGAAATGTCATTAAAAATAAAAATTAATAAATCAGAAAAGAACAGAGGGCTGAAACAGGCACTAGAGGACAGCCAAAAGAAAGACCTGTACATAAACATACTGTCAGTTCATTAAAGGTTACTCACATGCCTTCACAGCCACTATAGATTTGCTTAGGCCTGAAAAGTAAAGTAAAGTAAAGAACCCCCGTCACGCCAAGTGGCGTATAGGGAATATGGTGTTAGTGACCATAAATTTTACAGACCTTCAGCACATGATTTTTATAGGTAATGTGGTCGGTATTACGCCCGTGCCGCTTTAATTTCCAAGAAAAAATCAGCTACCCACTTAAGGGTGGGTGAATCCGGAAGCCGTCATTTGGGATCGAACCCTATCTCTTGTCCTTTGTACAGTCCAGTTCACTAACCACTGAGCTATCGCGGCTTTAGGCCTGAAAGCAGAGAGGAAATCCCCAGAAAACCACAACAAACGTGACGTTATCAGTTTTGCGAGCGACGGTGGTTATGTGTAGAGTGACGTCATCCATCTATAGCTCCTACAGGTGAAAGTGTCACTTTTGTGGGAGGGCTTTCTGTATTATTTTATGTCCGCAGGCCTTAGTAGATATATAGTTGGTTGTTGATGTCACTTCTGTACTTCATCGAACGTGACTTGATCATTGGATCAAAGCTCTCTCTACTGAGTGCAGGGGTAGTGTCAAACGTTCAAATCCTGGTTCAACATGTTCACTTCCTCAACGTTTTCCGTTGTCTATGATGTGAACATTGCGATACTGTAAACATACCTGTTTCATTGTACCTTGATCGTTGATCCTCTTCTGTCTCGAAGCGTCTTGTGATAAAGGTGGATGATTTACTGTGAGTTATTGTGAGTTATTGTGAGTTATTAGCGGGTCATCATCATTGCACTCCGAAATTGTCCATAGGTTCTCAGATCCCCTCCTCAGCAAGTCTCGAAGTGTCCAGCGACTGACGACTCCAGTCCTGTGTTGGTTGATTAGTCTTCTTACACACCCACTAAGTTTCTTGTTTCTGGCTGTGCCCATCTTAACTCCCATCTCTTTCATCCACAGGAGTGACGTGGACTCATGGTTATCGAAGTCCTGTGTCCTTCCCACTTCCCGGAGGGCATTGATGATGTCAGCCCGATCCATTGGTTGACCGTCCTCAACAATAGCGCAGCTAGCCAACCTGTTTCATTTCCCCATACTCCAGCATGTCCTAGGACGTAGACAAAGGTGACCTTACGTATTCTTGACTTCTGCAATGACTCTACCCAATACCTACGTACAGACCCCGCCTCCACTTTCGTATAAACGTTTACTTTAATAATATCAAGTCTGTAGTTGTTTTGTTTGTTCCTTTAGTCACTTCTGTTTTATATGTAGTGTCGTTCTAAGGCCTATCTGGACTCTGTTAATGTAGAAATGATTTTGATTTTGCATATTTCTTTTATTCCGTCTCGCCATCTATTCATTTTGTTCCTGTCCTGATATTATGAGGCAGACACCTTTTGATGTTCTTTGATTATTCTTAGAAGTGTCTGAACCATTGTATTTGTTGTTTGTATATAAATTCCAGGGACGGTTTTATTCATATATAAAACAGTAAATAGTCCCCGTCACGTCAAGTGGAGTATAGGGAATATGGTGTTAGTGACTATACATTTTACAGACCTTCAGCACATGAATTTCGGGTAATGTGGTCAGTATTACGCCCGTGCCGCTTTACTTTCCCAGAAAAATCCAATACCCGTTTAAGGTTGGGTGAACCGGAAGCCATGGATCAGGATCGAACCCAATCTCTAGTCCTTTGTAGTCCAGTTCACTAACCACTGAGCTATCGCGGCTCCCTTTATTCCTATTTAATTCCCTTACATCATTTATATAAAATATACTTGAGATCATGTGACAAGAAACAGCAACAAATATAATTGCTGAACAATGTGGGGGTTTTGTTAACAAGTATTCGTTTCATCCCAGACATCGATGTCAAACTTGGATGCTACATTCTAGAACAATCAGTCAAACAAATAACGCTGAATTAAACTTGTTACATACAAATCACATATTTCATGTGGCAGACTGCCGGCTTTTCGTGGCAAGGCGCGGTGCCACTAAGTACGGGTTCGATCCTCCTTTGGTCCATATATTGTTCTTTGTTTTTTTTCTCTTGTTGATTATTTGTCATTTTTTCCGAGTGCTGTAAACATACCTCTTCCTCTAAATTGATTCCCTACATAACTCATGTCCCGCTCATTCTAGGTGTAACAGAGTTTAGCTTTATTTAGTTGTCAATTTGTGTTGTTCTCGTTCTCTGAAGAAGGCCGTAATGCGAGGCCGAAACGTCAATATTTGTTTGTGTTCCTTTTATGTAAAGCTGTCACCATCCCTTCTAGTAGGGTATGTTACACCCAACCACTTGTTCCGGGATATTCCTTCCTCACATTCCTTTCAGCATCGAAGAGACATACATGACTTTCGATATTTCTTCTTCCCTCCTGCTGTCATTTTTATTATTGTTTCTAATATTCTACCAAACCACATTTTTCTTGCTCGCCCCATTAGATTGGAGTCCTTGTACATTTTATTTATGACTCTCCCTGTCCTATTTTGTTCCTTCTGTCACAATACATGGCTCAAGCCGCGCATCTATTGTTTCTTTATCTGCTCTACAGCGGACATCATTTCCAACATATTACCCAAGTATTTGTTTTCAGTTCTGATCATCTCTCATGCACGTTATTTGGGAGTCTGCAATGATCATCTCTCAGGCACGTTATTTGGGAGTCTGCAATGATCATCTCTCAGGCACGTTATTTGGAGTCTCCAATGATCATCTCTCAGGCACGTTATTTGGGAGTCTGCAATGATCATCTCTCAGGCACGTTATTTGGGAGTCTGCAATGATCATCTCTCAGGCACGTTATTTGGGAGTCGTAAATGATCATTTCTCAGGCACGTTATTTGGGAGTCTGCAATGATCATTTCTCAGGCACGTTATTTGGGAGTCTGCAATGATCATTTCTCAGGCACATTATTTGGGAGTCTGCAATTATCATTTCTCAGGCACGTTATTTGGGAGTCTGCAATGATCATTTCTCAGGCACGTTATTTGGGAGTCTGCAATGATCATTTCTCAGGCACGTTATTTGGGAGTCTGCAATGATCATTTCTCAGGCACGTTATTTGGGAGTCTGCAATGATCATTTCTCAGGCACGTTATTTGGGAGTCTGCAATGATCATCTCTCAGGCACGTTATTTGGGAGTCTGCAATGATCATCTCTCAGGCACGTTATTTGGGAGTCTGCAATGATCATTTCTCAGGCACGTTATTTGGGAGTCTGCAATGATCATTTCTCAGGCACGTTATTTGGGAGTCTGCAACAAGTTAGAAGTGAAGGACTAACAAGAACTCATCATCATCAAGTACCATGCCTGCTGGCGTAGGTGATCATGTCTCTCCACAATTTTCGATCTCGACAGTTATTTATCATTTTTGTTGTTGACCATCTGCCAAGCCATTCTCTTAAGCTGTCTGGTATCTTTTCTCTTTGTTTCCCTCTCTTCTTCCCTTACTTTTCCCAGTTGGTGCAATATATTCCAGTTGTTCCCTTCTCATTACATGGCGAAAGAAATAATGATTGTTTCTTCCTAACGTTGGAAATTAGCTCTCTCTTTGCTTTGGCCTCTTTCAGAACGTTTTCATTACTCATCTTAGTTGTCCATTGTATTCTCAACATTCTTCTATAAAACCAATTTCTAACAGACCCTAGTAATTTTCTTGTCTCTTGTCCGATTATCCATGATTCACATTCATATGTTAGGGCTGGCTAAACAACATTTAAGAATTCGTTTTCTTATTTCTATTGTCAAAAGTAGATTCAACAGAACATTCCTCATTTTTTGGAAAGCTACTTTTTCCTGAGCTATTCTGCATCTCACCTCTGTTGTACATCTACCATCTGAGGTTCACATTGTTCCCATATATTTAAATTCATCTATTTGTTTTAATATTGTTCCACTTGTCTTTATCGTGCATTAACAAGAATTAAATTTCTTTAAACACCTACACTTACAATTATTCACACAAAACTTAAAAACAATGAATTACAAAATAATGGTTAAGTTACTCATTCCTGTCTGTTTATACACAACGACAATTTGACAAAGATAGTTTGACTCACCTGCAAAGCTGGGCCACACATATTCGTTGGAATGTGCAGCTCTCCCGTCCTAAGGAAGTTCAGGATGGACCCAAAAGCTGTGGGATCTCTATCAAAGAAATAATCTTTCTGTGACTTTCTGTAATACACCTCAAGCTTATCCTCTGAATGAAAAATGGGAGTCCGTAGACGACACAAAGTCGATCGGTAAGTCTCAAATATATGCCCGCCCACATTTATAATAACAGTTTCCCGTATATTTTTGCTTCTCCTTCTTTTGTTTCGTTTATTGCGTTGATGCTCTCCCTCTGGGAGTTTTTGTTTTTCGTCGTAGTTATCGTCTCCTTCGTCGATGTTGTTATTGTTTTGCAGTTTGTCTGGGTCTTCGCGCCAACAGTTGCAATGGACCATGGAGTGAGTTGAAGATAAAGATGTTTCGCTGAGCCGGCAGCAAGAAGGTGTTGTTAGGTTTTTGTAAAAGATATCATTGCTGCTATCATTTCCCTCGTGTATCGTGTGTCCGTCGCTTTCTCGTCGGTCTTGTTGGTAGAGAGGACAATGGCGCTCGTGAATTTGCATTCTCTCTGTACCTTGCCCGTTGATGCCCTCGCAATCGTGCTCGTGTTGTTGACATTTAGATACTGACGTCTGTCGACCTTGTCGCTTCCTCTCGTCTGCAAGAACTTTCCGTCGAGGGCTCCAGTCCAGAACTCCTTGCGGAAAGGAAGGTCGACGCTGTGGACAGAAAATAAAAGAAATACAATTTGAAGTCATCATCATCATGTGCCATACCGGTTGGCGTAGGCGATCATGTCCCTCCACAATCTTCTATCTACAGTTCATCGTATCAGTTCTATTGTTGACTGTTTTCGATGCCATGACACCAAGCTATCCAGTATTTTCTCTCTTTGTCGTCCGCGATCTCTCTTTCCTTTCATTTTGGCAGTTGTAACCAAGTAATTCAAGTTTCCTCCTCTCGTGATGTGCCCGAAAAAAGGAGCTCCCTTTTTGTGTTGGCCTCTTTGAGAATTTCCTCATTTGGCTTTTTAGATGTCCAGGGAACTTTCAACATTCTTCTGAGAAATTCCATCTCTGTGGCCCTAATCGTCTTTTCATTTGTTTGTCTGCTGTCCATGATTCGCTTCCATAGGTCAGAATTGGTTATATATTGCACCGATGAATTCTCTTTCTCATTTCTATTGACAAAGATTTGTTGCATAAGATATTTGTCATTTTCTGAAATGCTATTTTGTCCTGAGCTATTCTGCTTTTTATTTCTGTGGTGCATCTTCCATCCGATGTTATTATTGTGCCCAAGTATTTGATGTGTTGCACTTATTTCAAATTTGTCCTGTTTATTTTTATGCTGCATGATGGTGATGATTGTTTCTTCGATATGACCATTACTTCTGTTTTCTTACTATTCAGACTGAGACCTTTCTTGTTGTTTTCTTTTACTATTATGTCTATCATTTCTTGTAGTTCATTCTCTGTCTCTGCTATAAAGACCAATTTAAAATAAAAGCGATAAATCATGGTAAATAACCAACTCAAATTTCTGGCAATAAACCACATTCCTATCCATCATGGCAACACTTGGGAGTCGGAGACCAAAGTCAATGAGCTGAGTTGGAAGAATGGACAACAATCGTAATCGTAAACAATGTATAGAAAACTTAGCAACGGAAAGAGACGAAAACGCGGACCAATGCTGAGATATAAGGATGTTTGCAGGGCTTCTTTAAGTGAATTCTCTATCAGTGAAACAAACTGGAAAATATGGCATCATATCGTAACCCATGGAGAACAAAAAAGTTGTTAACGGCACGGCAACTCTCGAGGTGAGATAATTCTAAATTCAGAAGACAAAATCCACAGGAGAAAAAAGAGACGAGGCCAGGCATCATGAATACATCTTGTTCATTCCGCGGTAGGATCTGTCTATCATAATTTGGCAGATTCAGACACGAGAGAAGCTGTTCAGTAGAGAAGCATCCAGCATAAGACACTAATGTTTTACTAAACTACTAACTATCATGATTGCTTTGCTATCAACTGTCAGTCAAGATGCTATAGGACATACGTTACATATGATTATATGATCTAGAAGCTTTATATCTGGATCTATGTACAGATCAACAGAATACCAAAACAGCATCTATTATTCTGGTCTATTCTGCTCATGGAATCAATATCCACTCCACTCATGCTACAGCTCCCACCAAAGCGCGGTGGCAAGTTAAGTTGATATAGTCCACTACCTTGCAGCCCTAATCATAGGCGACGACTCCAAACGATTTTATTGAGTGGAGACTGCACAGTCACTTCCTATCTCCAGTTTCTTCGAAAACACACATTGAAAACACACATTGAAAACACACATTTAAAACACACATTAAAAACACACATTTAAAACACACATTGAAAACACACATTGAAAACACACATTGAAAACACACATTTAAAACACACATTTAAAACACACATTTAAAATGCACATTTAAAACACACATTGAAAACACACATTGAAAACACACATTGAAAACACACATTTATAAAACACATTTAAAACACACATTTAAAACACCCATTTAAAATGCACATTTAAAATGCACATTTAAAACACACATTGAAAACACACATTTAAAACACACATTTAAAACACACATTTAAAACACACATTTAAAACACACATTGAAAACACACATTAAAAACACACATTTAAAACACACATTGAAAACACACATTTAAAACACACATTGAAAACACACATTGAAAACACACATTTAAACACACATTTAAAACACACATTTAAAATGCACATTTAAAACACACATTGAAAACACACATTTAAAACACACATTTAAAACACACATTTAAAACACACATTTAAAATGCACATTTAAAACACACATTGAAAACACACATTGAAAACACACATTGAAAACACACATTTATAAAACACATTTAAAACACACATTTAAAACACCCATTTAAAATGCACATTTAAAATGCACATTTAAAACACACATTGAAAACACACATTTAAAACACACATTTAAAACACACATTTATAAAACACATTTAAAACACACATTTAAGACAAACAAAGCAACCGAAAGCAGTTTCAGAGAAGGCGTTAGTCTCTGCAAAAACAGGGGAGCATGCGGCCATTTTGATTTTGCATTGTGGATTAGTTGCCGTTAAGAAGGTCGAATTTTAGTGCGGGTCAAATCTACAGCTTGGACCATAATTTCAAACATCACCGACAAGAGAGTGTCCACGGTCAATTCAAACTCCAGGTCACTCGATTAAATAGAAAAAAACACATAGAAACAGTCAAAACAAGAATTGTTTTAGTGATGGCACTCTTTTAAGAGTTTACAGCAAAGGTCGACATCTTTCAAAGAAGTAACAAAAAAAACTTAGAAATTGATATTAATTTATTTGTCCTGCTCTACTTAATGTTGGGAGCCGCGATAGCTCAGTGGTTAGTGAACTGGACTACAAAGGACAAGAGGTAGGGTTCGATCCCAACCGACGGCTCCGGTTCACCCACCCTTTAATGGGTACCGGATTTTTTTCTGGGAAAGTAAAGCGCCACGGGCGTAATACCGACCACAATTTACCCCAAAAATCATGTGCCGAAGGACTGTAAAATTTATGGTCACTAACACCATATTCCCTATACGCCACTTGGCGTGACTGGGGCATTTTACTTTTTTTTTTACTTAATGTTGATTTGTCGGAAAGCTGCTAATTACCAGCTGAATATATAAATGGAACCATGTGTTAAGCCTATAATAGATGCTTATACTTCAATAGAAAGTTTATTATTTGAGTATCAATGAGAAATCAAACGAAGGCAAAATATCATAAAGTTTATATAAATATTCAATTTTATAATAATAAAGGTTATAACCATCACTTGCAATGCGAAGAAACATAGTACGGACCACTATCACTTTGTAATACCGAACGCTGAATCACAAATCCCAGAGTGGTAATGAACTAGGATAACGAGAAGATCACAAATCCCAGAGTGGTAATGAACTAGGATAACGAGAAGATCACAAATCCCAGAGTGGTAATGAACTAGGATAACGAGAAGATCACAAATCCCAGAGTGGTAATGAACTAGGATAACGAGAAGATCACAAATCCCAGAGTGGTAATGAACTAGGATAACGAGAAGATCACAAATAGACGAGTTCATGATTACTCACAGATATCCGTGGAGAAACGCTTGCAAGTGGAAGTAACTATCTTCTGTACGACACATAGTACCCTTGCTGGTGCATGTCGGGGGGGGGGGGGGGGGGGAACCATAGAACCAGAGGGATAAAGGCCGCTTGGTCAAGCAGTCGCCACGACGTGTGAGACTCAGGATTTTTATTCCATGCTATTCCAGGCACGTAGGGATCCGCGATAGCTCAGTGGTTAGTGAACTGGAGTACAAAGGACAGGAGATAGGGTCGATCCCAAACGACGGCTTCCGGAGCCTTAAATAGTACTGGATTTTTTTCTGGGAAGGTAAGGCGGCATGCGCGTAATACCGACCACATTACCCCAAAAATCATGTGCTGAAGTTCTGTAAAAATTGTGGTCACTAACACCATATTCCCTATACGCCACTTGGCGTGTTGGGGTTACTTTACTTTTACTATTCCAGGCAAGTGGGGGTGTTTCAGAAAAAAACAAAACTAATAAAAGTGTTTAAAAATAAAACAGGAAGTGTACAAGTTTATATGTAAAATATATTCAGATATGATATTTCCTTGGCGCAATAAAAGGATATTACTGACGAGCTTGTTAAGTTATCGGACAGATCTCACCACTACTTTCAAACCAAGACTTAAAATTAGAAACGAATTGAGCTATTTATAAGACAATCTTTATCCAACGTTGTGCTACCAGTGCCAGACATGGACCTTAGACTCAAGAACTATTAGAAAAATAACCACCACAGAAATGAAGTGTGTCGGACGCATGGCAGGAAACAGCCTGAGAGATAAGATCATAAATGAAGAGTTACAAAAAAGACAAGGAACGGAACCAGCTATTGAATATATAAAGCGACAAAAGATCAAGAAAGTTCGGTCATGTGATAAGACACAAGAACTAAATCTAACACAAGGCACCAACAAACGATGCGAAAATACAAGACCTAGATGCTGACCAAGAAAACGGTGGATAAACAGAATACTTGAAGCACACTGAGGTATAACAACAGAAGAGTCCAATAGAAGAGCAAAAAACTGCGGAACATGTCTCCCCTCGACGCCAAAGGGCAAATGAGGAAGGAAAGAAGGAAAAATAATATGACATTGGCATGATAAAAACTGGACAAACTGGAGAGAGTGAACAAAATGAGGAGAGAGTGAAGAGAAAGAGAGAAAGAGAGTGAAGAGAACGAGTAGGTGAAGAGAAAGAGAGAGAGTGCAGAGAATGAGGAGAGTTAAGTGAAGAGAATGAGGATAAAAATTAAAGAGAATGAAGGGTAGGTGAAGAGAAAGATAGAGAGTGAAAAGAATGAGGAGAAAGTGAAGAGAATGAAGCGTGTGTGAAGAGAACGAGAGAGAGTGAAGAGATTGAGGAGAGATTGAAGAGAATGAGGAGAGAGTGAAGAGAATGAGGAGGGAGTGATGAAAATCAGGAGATATTGAAGAGAATGAGGGATAGGTGAAGAGAATGAGGGGTAGGTGAAAAGAATGAGGGGTAGGTGAAGAGAATGAGGGATAGGTGAAGAGAATGAGGGATAGGTGAAGAAAATAAGGGGTAGGTGAAGAGAATGAGGGGTAGGTGAAGAGAATGAGGGGTAGGTGAAGAGAATGAGGGTAGGTGAAGAGAATGAGGGATAGGTGAAGAGAATGAGGGGTAGGTGAAGAGAATGAGGAGGGAGTGATGAAAATCAGGAGATATTGAAGAGAATGAGGGTAGGTGAAGAGAATGTGGGGTAGGTGAAGAGAATGAGGGATAGGTGAAGAGAATGAGGGGTTGGTGAAGAGAATGAGGGGTAGGTGAAGAGAATGAGGGGTAGGTGAAGAGAATGAGGGACAGGTGAAGAGAATGAGGGGTAGGTGAAGGGAAATAGAGGGAATGAAGAGAATGAGAAGAGAGTGAAGAAAATGAGAACTAGGTGAAGAGAAGGAAAGAGATTGAAGAAAATGAGGAGTAGGTGAAGAGAATGAGGAGAGAGTGAAGCGAGTGAGGAGTAGGTGAAGAGAATGAGAGTGAAGAGAATGAGGAGAGAGTTAAGAGGAAGAGAAACAGAGAGTGTGAATAGAATGAGGAGAGGATGAAGAGAAGGAGATAGAATAAAGAGAATGAGGAGAGAGAGAAAAGAAAGAGAAAGAGAGAGAGAGTGTGTGTGAAAAGAATAAGGAGAGAGTGAAGAGAATGAGGAGTAGGTTTCTTGAAAGAGAGAGAGAGAGTGAAGAGAATAAGAAATAGGTGACGAGAAAGAGAGACAGAGAGTGAAGAGAATGATGAGTAGTGAAGAGAATGACGAGAGAGTGAAGCGAGTGAGGAGTAGGTGAAGAGAAAGTGAGTGAAGAGACTGAGGAGTAGTGAAGAGAATGAGGAGAGAGTAAAGAGAATGAGTAGGTGAAGAGAAAGAAGCTGAAGAGAATGAGGAGAGAGTGAAGATATTGAGGAGTAGGTGAAGAGAAAGAGTGAAGAGAATGAGGAGTAGGTGAAGAGGAAGAGAAACAGAGTGTGTGAAGAGAATGAGGAGATGATGAAGAGAAGGAGATAGAGTAAAGAGAATGAGGAGAGAGCGGAAAGAAAGAGAAAGAGAGAGATAATGTGTGAAAAGAATGAGGGAGAAAGTGAAGAGAATGATAAGTAAGTGTAGTGAAAGAGAAAGAGAGAGTGAAGAGAATGAGGAATAGGTGACTAGAAAGAGAGACAGGGAGTGAAGATAAAGAGAGAGAGAGAGAGAGAGAATAAAGAGAATGATGAGTAGTGAAGAGAATGAGGAGAGAGTGAAGCGAATGAAGAAAATGATGAGTTGGTGAATAAGAATGAAGATAGAGAGTGAAGAGAAAGAGAGAGTGTGAAGAGAATGAAGGGAGAGTGGAGAAAATGAGGAGTAAGTGAAGAGAATGAGGATTTGGGGAAGAGAAAGAAAGAGAGTGAAGAGAATGAGGAGTAGGTGAAGAGAAAGAGAAAGAGAGAGTGTGAAGAGAATGAGGAGAGGATGAAGAGAAGGTGATAGACTGAAGAAAATGAGGAGAGAATGATGAGAAAGAGAGAGAGAGTGAAGAGAAAGAAAAATAGAGAGAGTGAAGAGAAAGAGAGAGTGTGAAAAGAATGAGTAGAGGATGAAAAGATGGGGATAGACTGAAGAGAATGAGGAGAGAGTGAAGAGAAAGAGAGAGAGTGAAGAGAATGAGGAGTTGAGGAAAACAAAAAGAGAGGAAATGAAGAGACTGAGGAGTAGGAGAAGAGAAAGAGAAAGAGAGAGTGTAAATAGAGTGAGGAGAGGATGAAGAGAAGGAAATAGACTGTAGAGAATGAGAAGAGAGTGAAAAGAAAGAGAGAGAGTGAAGAGAGAGAGAGAGTGTGTCGTTCGAACATATTTAGTTAACCATCAACCATTATACTCCGGTGAGAGAGACTCTACACAATATCATGTGGACGTAGAACTGGGCTGAACCGCCGTGGATAAAATCATTAAATAGAACATTTCGATGGCTCTCATAAAAATGTACAATGAAACTTTTAGAAACATGAAATATAAACCACACTTCATTAAAAACGGCACAAAATTGAAAATGTTATTAAAAAAATTTGGAGAAATAAAGCCATGCCAAGAATATATAGAGCAACAACAACTTAAATGGTTGGGCCACCTGTTCAGAATGAATCCTTACCAATCACCATCAAGGGCGTTCTTCTCGAGAATGCATGGAAAAAGACCGAGAGGAAGACCTAGAAGAAGATGGATAGATGCAGTGATAGAGACATGTAAAAAGGACAATCAAAGGAAAAATCACTAATTCAGACAATTCGAGCAGCTCAAGAACGACAAATGATATAACCGCGACACCTTTTGGTATCAGTGAGAAAGAAAAAAGAAAGAAAAAGATTATAACGACTGGACGGCGGGAAACGTGATAGAACTGTACTGTCCCCATCTAAACGGTATGTGAGATCATTCTACATATGATGGCTCGGTCTCTATCAAAAGCCATGATTTGTGGTACAGCTGTGGTTTTGCTAGGTATTCTAATGGAAGGTTGCTATAGAGAGGTGCGGGAGGTCTGCATGACCACTACCTACAGGATCATTACCTTCAGCACACGCATGGAGATTGATGCTGTGACAGATACATTAAAATACAACAAACAAACCTTCATTAAATGTTAAGGTAACATCGGACTCAATGGCCGACCGCATAAAAATGGATTGAAGGAATATTAGAAATACTTGGAAACATAACAGCAGGAGAGGCCAACAGAAGAGAAAAAGATGGAATAATGAAATATTACAAACACTAGGAAACAACAGCAGGAGAGGCTAACCGAAGTGAAAAAGGTGGACTGAAGGAATATTAGAGACACTTGGAAACATAACAGCAGGAGAGACATAACAGAAAAGAAAAAGATAGATTGACGGAATAGTAGTAACACTACCAAACATAACAGCAGCAGAGGCCAACATATGAGCAAAAGGTGGATTAATAGAATATTAGAAACACAAAAAAAACATTACAGCAAAGCAGAGGCCAAGAGAAGCGAAAACGATCACAAACTACATCCCCTTTAGACACTGAAAGGCAAATCAAGAAATAAGAAGAATTGGAAGACATAACATGACGTGTATGTAAACCAAGGAGATAATGGAATTTTTATATCAAAGACTGGATAGGGGAGACAATTTAACAAACCCATAAACGGACATAAAAATGGGATTATGGAGAAAGATCGTGTAGGCACTTCAAAGACTCCCGTAATTGAGAGATCACGCTGGCAATGGAGCGTATAATTCTTAGAAAGCTAGGAAGAGGACAAGTTAAAAGACAAAGGGACCAATGCATCAATGATTCTTTACAGTCTAGACTGAATGAAGCAAACAGCACATCCAGACAACGCGAAACATTAAGTTAAAAGAGAAACGGATTATGTGGGGAAAGCTACATGATGATGATGATTGCTTTTTTATTTAACACAGATCAATGTAAGTATTTGAGTAGAACGTGCGCGACTATATGTAACACGACAACAAACTAAACATATATGTATGAGTATGTGTAAATGTGTATTTGTGTATGTATATATGGCAAAAGAGAAGTAATGGTCGTATCGAAGAAATAATCATCACCATCATGCAGCATAAAAATAAACAGGACAAATCTGAAACAAGTGCAACGCGTCAATTACTTGGGCACAATAATAACATCAGATGGGAAGATGTATCACATAAATAAAAAGTAGAACAGCTCAGGCCAAAACAACATTTCAGAAATGAAAAGCGTCTTATGCAACAAATATATGCAAATAGAAATGGGAAAGAGAGTTCATCGGTGCTATATAGAACCAATTCTGACCTATGGAAGCGAATCATGGACAATAAACAAATAAACGAAAAGACGATTAGAGGCCACAGAGATGGGATTTCTCAGATAAATGTTTAAAGTTCCCAGAACAGTTAAAAACACCAACATTCTCAACGAGGCCAACACAAAGAGGGAGCTCGTAAAAAACATCAGAAAAAAACAATCAACATTTTTCATGCAAATCAAAAGAAGAGGAAAGTTGGAATACTTGGTTAAACTGGCAAATTAGAGGGAAAGAGAAATCAAGAACGGCAAAGGTAAACAAAAATACTGGATAGTTTGGTGTCATGGTATGGAACACAGTCAACAACAGAATTGATTCGATACACGGTGGATAGAAGATTGTGGAAGGACATGATCGACTACGCCAAACGGTATGGCGCATGATGATGATATGGGACTTTATACCAGTCGAAAATGTCCGGAACAAGTTCCGGTAAGCTTCCAGGACTTTAACAGTCACGGACATAGCAACCAGCTCGTTGTGTTTAATTTAATTTGACGAATAAAATATTCATGCCAACGTAAGAGTTTGGCATATTACAATTTATTCTTTGTTTCGTGTGATTATGGTGATAGAACTCTGATACACTTTCTGTTAAGAAATGAAACACTGCGTTATTGTATACACAATTACATATTGAATTATTGAATTACTTGCGGGTCATCATCATTGCACTACGAACATGTCCATAGGTGCTCAGATCCCCTCTTCAGCAAGTCTCGCAGTGTCCAGTGACTGACGACTCCAGTTCTGTGTTGGTTGATTAGTCTTCTTACACGGCCACTAAGTTCTCGGTTCTGGCTGTGCCCATTTTAACTCACATTTCTTTCACCCGAAGGAGTGACGTGGACTCACGGTGGGCCAAGTCCTGTGTCCTTCCACTTCCCGGAGGACATTGATGATGTCCGTCCGATCCATTGGTTGACCGTCCTCAACGACAGCGGCAGCTAGCCAACCTATCCGCTCTTTCATTTCCCCGTACTCCCGCACGTCATGGGGCGTAGACAAAGGTGACCCTACGTATTTTTGCTTCTGCAATGACTATGTGTGACTGCAATGACGCCATTAATTCGGATGATTCAACTGGCACGGGCGGTTGAGCAATTATGGATTTTAATTCGTTTTAGAGGCGAAGGCGCGCCTCACAGCACCAGAGCTGGAAGTTGTCAGCGACCCACAGCTGGCTTGCGCCAGGATCGATAAACCAGAACCATCAAGACACTGCTCCACCTCGCCGTGGTGCCTCTAGTAACAGACTAACCAGTCTAGTCTGGCCAAGCGGGTAGGGACCGAAGAGGGAAGAACAACCCGGTACTCAAAAAAGTCGTGCTGAAGTAGGATGTGTTGGGCGAAAGGCACAAATATCAGTTACACTGCAAACCACAACACAACGCAAACACACCCACTTAACGTCATTTTAGGGCGGATGACGAAGAGGAATTCTATAGTCTACTAGAACACTCTAGAATACTTTAGTCATCGGGCGAACGCAAGCAAGCAATTCGTTTGCAGTGATACCAGGGCCTTTCATAACCATAACCATTAACCACGACTGAGTTACGGTCTCTACATTTCTATCGAATGTGACAATACACGAGAATATCCTTCTGATTTACGTAGCACCGGTATCCACTCCTCGCCAGAGGTGATACTGGATAATATTAATATATGAGGAAGGTAAATGTAAGGTACGAGACCTGAACCGGCGTCTTAGCACGTGAGTTTCCATCCATTTGTGCTCGGCCGCCAATCCAGAAGTGTTCTGAGACTTCTGGATAGTGTCGCTTCAAGCATCGAAACTCTCGATGCGAGGCGGCATTCCTCACCTTCCCAGAGTACTAACTTCTGTCAGCAGCTGGGTCAACCACGGGGACATTTTTATTTTCTAACCGCGAGATGAACCCACACTTTTTCCTGCGGGAATCGAACCCGTGTTGTCCGAACGTTGATAGCCCAATTGGGTGGTTTTCCCATCTAGGATACCTAGGCTCTAAATATATTTGTATGTGTAAGTATATATGTGCGTATTTATGTATGAATATATATATATATATATATATATATATATATATATATATATATATGTATGTAAGTATGTATGAATATATATAAATATCACATTCGGTTGGTGCGGCGGACCAAGTTTGTAAAATCAGAAATAGGGCATGTGACGTTTTTGCTGCAGCGTATTTTCAAATGATTCTTTCTTGTCGGACTTATGTGTGCGGAGACAGCTGCAGTCAGGTCGCATTCACCTGGCCACAGAGTCAACGCGGCTTGGCGCCAACGCATGTAGATTCATGCTGCAAGCAAGACCGTTGATTGAGGTGAAACTGTTCCAGGCCCTAGCTTTGTCCTGCGATAAGATATGTGATTGGTAAACGACGGCACATTCTCTACCAACTGGATCGCTGTCGATTTGACTCCTTTACATGGAGGCAGGTATAACCAATGATGGAAAATGTACAACTGAAATAGACAAAAGAATAAGTATGGCAAAAAGTAATTTTAATGCCATGAAAAATATACTAACATCAAAACAAATAACACCATGGCTAAAACTTAAAAAGCAAAATGTTATATCTTCTGAATATTCCTGTATGGTGCAGAGACATGGACATTAGACAAGAAAACAGAACAGAGATTGAAGCCTTTGAAATGTGGATTTATAGAAAAATAGGTAGAATTCGATGGAAAGAAAAAAAACAAACGATGAAATTTTAAAGCAACTATGAATGAAAAGAGAACTACTAAACACAATTAAAACTAGACAAATGACATTTTTGGGGCATGTTAAAAGACACAACAGCCTAATAAAAGTTATATTGGAAGGGAAAATACAAGGTAAAAGAGGCAGAGGCAGAGGCAGACCAAGACTAACATGATCGAGTAGCATCAAAAGATGGACAAGTCAACTTATGACAATCTGTACCATCAAAGCAAAAGACAGAGTGGAATGCCGCTCCATGGTAGCCAACCTTCGATGTGGAGACGGCACTCGATGATGATGATGATGATGATGACATGGAGGCCTGTCTTCTTTTCTTGGGGCAAACTCACAGACCATGAAATGTATTTAGATTCGGCAGCGGCGCTGGATGACGGCCGTTACAGCGAACCAGTTGTGTGAATTATGAGCTGCTCAGTTGGTTTTGTTTTTGAAACTCAAAAGCGCTCAAACCAATAGTTAGAGCACTGAGGATGGACACTTTGTTTGTTGCTGGAACAGGGGCTTAGCAGATGTGGGAATGCCCGGCTGTAGAATCGCGAATCGGTTCTTAAGTCTAACATCTCTCTCTCTCTCTCTCTCGCTCTTTTCTCTCTCACACACACACCCACACACACACACATATGGCCTTCGGAGTCTCCACAGACATTTGGTAACAAGTAATCATGTCTTGACAGACGGTTGGTAGCAAGCAATCATGTCTTGACAGACGGTTGGTAGCAAGCAATCATGTCTCCACAGACGGTTGGTAACAAGTAATCATGTCTTGACAGACGGTTGGTAGCAAGTAATCATGTCTTGACAGACGGTTGGTAGCAAGCAATCATGTCTTGACAGACGGTTGGTAGCAAGCAATAATGTCTTGACAGGCGGTTGGTAGCAAGCAATAATGTCTTGACAGGCGGTTGGTAGCAAGCAATAATGTCTTGACAGACGGTTGGTAGCAAGCAATCATGTCTTGACAGGCGGTTGGTAGCAAGCAATAATGTCTTGACAGACGGTTGGTTGCAAGAAATCATGTCTTGACAGGCGGTTGGTAGCAAGCAATAATGTCTTGACAGGCGGTTGGTAGCAAGCAATAATGTCTTGACAGACGGTTGGTAGCAAGCAATAATGTCTTGACAGACGGTTGGTAGCAAGCAATAATGTCTTGACAGACGGTTGGTAGCAAGCAATAATGTCTTGACAGACGGTTGGTAGCAAGCAATAATGTCTTGACAGACGGTTGGTAGCAAGCAATAATGTCTTGACAGGCGGTTGGTAGCAAGCAATAATGTCTTGACAGACGGTTGGTAGCAAGCAATAATGTCTTGACAGGCGGTTGGTAGCAAGCAATAATGTCTTGACAGACGGTTGGTAGCAAGCAATAATGTCTTGACAGGCGGTTGGTAGCAAGCAATAATGTCTTGACAGACGGTTGGTAGCAAGCAATCATGTCTTGACAGACGGATGGTAGCAAGCAATCATGTCTTGACAGACGGTTGGTAGCAAGCAATAATGTCTTGACAGGCGGTTGGTAGCAAGCAATAATGTCTTGACAGACGGTTGGTAGCAAGCAATCATGTCTTGACAGACGGATGGTAGCAAGCAATCATGTCTTGACAGACGGTTGGTAGCAAGCAATCATGTCTTGACAGACGGATGGTAGCAAGCAATCATGTCTTGACAGACGGTTGGTAGCAAGCAATCATGTCATGACAGACGGATGGTAGCAAGCAATCATGTCTTGACAGACGGATGGTAGCAAGCAATCATGTCTTGACAGACGGATGGTAGCAAGCAATCATGAAAAGTCAGGCGTTTGTCAAAAGTTGAATGTCTTATTCTGAAAGCTGGTTTGCTGAACAATTTCTCTCGTGGCTGTATCTGCCAATATTGGACAGACCGATCCATCCGTAGAACAAACAAGATGTGTTTGTGGTACCTGGCCTTGTCTTCTTTTTCCTCCTGCGCCTTTTGTCTACTCATTTTGATATCAGCACTTCCTCGAATGTTGCTGTGCTATTTTTCATGTTTGTTCTCCATGTGCTACGATCTGCTGCCTGATTTTCCCAGTTTCTTTCACTGTTAGAGAATTCAGTCAAGGAAGCCCTGCAAACATCCTTATATCTCAGCACTGGTCTGTCTTTGGTCTCTTTCCGTCTTAAGTTCGCCATACAATATTTGTTTGGGAATACGATTGATTAACATTGTTCTTATATGCACCAGCCACCTTAGTCTACGACTCCTAAGTGTTGCCACATGGATGGGAGTTTGGCTTGTTGTAAGACATTAGAGTTGGTTACTTTGTCCTGCGATTTGATGTTCAAAATTTTTTTAAAGCAACGCATATGAAAGCTATTTAACCTTTTCTCCTGCCCTGCATAGTTAGTGCAAGTTTCTGATCCGTATATAAATGTAATAAAGGACGCAACTTTGGTAAACGTGAATCTTAGTTTTGATTCTTACTTTGGTGTTGGCATATCTATTTGAATAAAAGGATGGAAATGCAGGACAAAATTACTAACATAGAATTATGGAAATGTACTAGTCAAATACCAGTGGATAAAGAGATACAGCGAAGACGATGGCGCTGGATAGGACACACTACGGAAACCAACTGAGAGTATTACACAACAGGCCTTTTTTGGAATCCAGAGGGGAAAAGATAAAGAGGAAGACCAAGGAATTCTTGGAGTAGACAGATGCAAGCAGAGATGAAGATGATGGGGATGACATGGAATGATCTTAAAAGAATGGCAGGAAACAGAACGACTTGGAAAGTGTTTGTTGGAGACCTATGCTCCACAGGGAGCTGAGAGATAGAAGAGAGAGATATCTATATGGTGTTGTTTATATATATATATATATATATATATATATATATATATATATAAGAAACATCGCTATTCTAATGTATTTCTGCACTGTCTATTAATGTCGAAAGCGCTTTCTTGATTGCAGGAAAAAGTTCTTATGATATGTCATAGACTCACAAGCACTATAGAGGACCTAACGGAAAGATCTTAGCACGAGACAGAGATTTTATAGCACTTACGAGGACCATTCGGAAAGATCTTAGCACGAGACACAGGCTCTATAGCACTTACGAAGACCATTCGGAAGATCTTAGCACGAGACACAGGCTTTATAGCACTTACGAAGACCATTCGGAAAGATCTTAGCACGAGACACAGGCTTTATAGCACTTACGAAGACCATTCGGAAAGATCTTAGCACGAGACACAGGCTTTATAGCACTTACGAAGACCATTCGGAAAGATCTTAGCACGAGACACAGGCTCTATAGCACTTACGAGGACCATTCGGAAAGATCTTAGCACGAGACACAGGCTCTATAGCACTTACAAGGATCATGCCGGAAGATCTTAGCAAGAGACACAAACTCTATAGCACTTACCAGGATTATGCCGGAAGATCTTAGCAAGAGACACAGACTATATAGCACTTACGAGAACCATGCCGGAAGATCTTAGCACGAGACACAGACTCTAAAGCACTTACGAGGATCTTACGACATTTGTAGAAACAACTCTGTAATAGTACTGATCATGACCCTCACCTTACCCCAAAACCTGCTAAAGAACAATTTTAGAAATGCTACTGAAGAAGGAACCAATTACATTTTCTCCTTGAAATCTCCTCCAGGCAGTGGTATACAGCCAACAGAATTTGATTTCCAGCTGCAGAATATTCTTTCACGCACTCATCAAGACTGTATTTATGTAGTCTATTTGGATAGTACTAGTCACTTGAATTGATCTATCTTGGGATGGAATACACACAAAGAAAGAAAGAAAGAAAGAAAGAAAGAAAGAAGGACAGAAAGAAAGAAAGAAGGAAAGAAAGAAGGAAAGAAAGAAAGAAAGAAAGAAAGAAAGAAGGAAAGAAAGAAGGAAAGAAAGAAGGAAAGAAAGAAAGCAGGAAGGAAGGAAAGAAAAAAGAAAGAAAAAGGGAAAGAAAGAAGGGAAGGAAGAAAGAAGAAGGAAAGAAAGAAGAAAGAAAGAAAGAAAGAAAGAAAGAAAGAAAGAAAGAAAGAAAGAAAGAAAGAAAGAAAGAAAGGAAAGAAAGAAAGAAAGAAGAAAGAAAGAAAGAAACTCGAACGATATAAATGTGGGTCCGATCAGGGTACCTTCCGATCGTTAACCGAGGGAATTTCCAGAACCTATCTATGACCTCTCCTTTCTCTGCCATTGTTTAATAACCAACGAAACTGTCACGGATGTCTTACAGGGAGCGTTTATTGATGGAACGTGATTCTGGGGTCGCCTAGTGCTCAGTTATTGAAACATTTGCCATCAAATCCAGGAAGCATACATCACACAGGCGCCAAGTCCTGACCCGCGACAATTGCCAGGTTTCTGTCAGTGCAGTATGGTACAGAAGCAGGCCGGATTAAGACGCTTAGAGGCCCTAAGCACTTAACAGATTTTGATTCCCCTCTCCCATATGTATGTAAATTCAAAATATAAGTAATAATATAATATTTATATATAAAAAATATAATATATAAAATATAAGTTATAATATAATATTTATATATAAAAATATAATATATAAAATATAAGTTATAATATAATATTTATATATAAAAAATATAATATATAAAATATAAGTTATAATATACTATAAAATAACAATATATCGAAATTAGGAATGATGGATTGAAATGTGGATTTATAGAAGGATAGGTAGAATTGGATGGAAGGAACAGATAACAAACGATGAAGTTTTAAAACAACTAAAATAAAAAGAGAACTACTAAGCACAATTAGAACAAGACAAATGAAATTGTTAGGGCATGTTAAAAGACACAACAGCCTACTAAAAGTAATATTGGAAGGGAAAATACACTGTAAAAGAGGCAGATCGAGACTAACATGGACGAGTAACATCAAAAGATGGACAAGTCAACCTATGACAACCTGCACCATCAAAGCAAGAAACAGAGAGGAATGGCGATCCATGGTAGCCAACCTTCGTTGCGGTGACGGCACTCGAAGATGATGATGAGGCATGAAGAATGTTTATTATTGTACAATTCCACTTTATCTATAGTTGAACAGTTTTCCCTAATTTTTTTGTTTTAATTACAAATGTGTTGATCAGATGCTCAAAACATATCTGATATAACACATTTAATCACTGGTGTCTGTTGAAATGTGGTTTTACAGAAGAATGTTGAGAATACCATTTACAGCTAAGAAGAGTGATGAAAATGTTCTGAAAGAGGCCAAAGCAAAAAGAGAGCTAATTTCCAATATTAGGAAGAAACGATCATCATTTTGTGGCCATGTAATGAGAAGAGAACAGCTGGAATATATTGTAACAACTGGAAAAATTGAGGGACGAAGAAATAGAGGGAAGCAAAGATAAAAATACCAGACACATTAAGAGAATGGCTTGGCAGAAGGTCAACAACAGAAATGATAAATAACTGTCGAGATCGAGAGTTGTGGAGAGACATGATCAGCTACGCCAGTACCCCTGCACTTGATAATGATGAATGTCTTCATTTCTCTTTTTTTTCATTATCCATCGTAACTTAAGGGTTTTTCTGCAGCACTTTGTTTCGAATGCTTCCATTTACTTCCTTGCTGTTTGCCAGATTGTCCATGATTCACAACCATATGTTGCTATCGGGAAGATATATGTCCTTAGTAATTTTAATTTAACTGCCTTGCTGATATTTTATGCTACACATTCTTCATGACATTTACATTTTGTGATGCTATTGCTAATTTTATGTTTATTTAATATTTGTAAAAATGTGAACTATCGATCCGTAGATCAGAAAAAAAAAAAGTAATCGAATCATGGGTAGGGTTAAAAAGTTTATATATTTTTATTTGCACGTGAGGTACACATTTTTACCGCAATGATGCACCAGAACTGCTGACTCTATCCTCCAGTCTGACAGTCTTCCTGCAGACCCTATAAATACGATACTGACGTAAAAATATGTTGTTTTTATTTAAATTCCCAATCTATATAGTGTATATAAGAATTAAATGAATCTTTTATACACATTGTTGCAAATATTGTAAGAACTCATTTATATATAAATATTCTATCACATTTTTTGAGTCATTATTTATAATATATAAAATTAGAATTATTTAGATCTTAGATATAATATATATGTTTAAGAAATCATGTGGGTCAAGGTAAAGGTCAAGTACGAGACTTGAATAAGCGTCTTAGCACGCGAGTTTCCACCCATATGTGCTCGGCCGCCTATCCAGAAGTGTTCGGAGGCTTCTGTATACTGTCGCTTCAAGCACCGAAACTCACGATGCGAGGAGACATTCCTCACCTTCCCAGAGTACTAGTCTTGTACTAATTTCTGCCAGCGGCTGGGTCGACAGCGGGGGTATTTTTTTTTCCAACCACGAGCACAACTCACACTGTTTCAAACGGGAATCGAACACGGGTTGTCTGGAAGTCGGTAGGCCAGTCGGGTGAATCATGTTTGTGCTGTAAACAATTTTAAGACATCTTCTTCATTTTCTTCTTCTTCTTTCCTTCCTCATTTGCGCTTCACATCGTTTTCATTATATTACAATTAAGCACATAATGTTTGCTACTTATTTTAAATAGTTTAACACCTACTATTATATTATATGGGAGCTGCGATAGCTTAGTGGTTAGTGAACTGAACTACAAAGGACAAGGGGTAGGGTTCGATCCCAACCGACGGCTTCCGGTTCACCCAGCCTGTATTGGGTATCGGATTTTTTTTCTGGGAAGGTAAAGCGGCACGGACCGCAAAAATCATGCGCCGAAGGTCTGTAAAATTTATGGTCACTAACACCATATTCCCTATACGCCACTTGGCGTAACGGGGGTACTTTACTTTTTTCTTTTATATATATATATATATATATATATATATATATATATATATATTGTATATAACTTTATTTGTTGTTTTATATTACATTTGATAAATTAGAACATATTTTAGGTTATTTGTTTATGGAAGGCCCCGGTATCACTGCAAACGAATTAAAAACCATAATTGCTCAACCGCCCGTGCCAGTGGAATCATCCGAATTACTAACACATCTCCCAAACAAAGAACGGTAGCTGTAGTCCCCATCATAGCAGCTCACCACACGCCAAAAGACATAAGGCGAAACCGCATAGAAAGTGAACACGGCCAACTGTTACCTGTCATTCGATATCCATCATCGTATGGAAACATGATCAAAACGGATGAAACACACAGCTCACGGTGTGCACAGAGCACTTAACTCAGTATATTTAAGGTATTGTGTCATATTATGTAAGTCACGTTTTGCACAACTATAAGGTTTAGGTATACTATAACATTGTTGGAGATGACGAGCAGTATATTTGGTCTACACTTTCCTTGGATGCATTTCTTGCGAGACCTTGTATTTTTGTTCTTCGACTGTTACTTTTCTAACTAACGAGCGGCATTTTTTTATTGTTTATTATTACTGTACATGGAGGGCTATTAGAGATAGAATCAAGATGCAACAAAGCTCGTCAAATCATGGGACAGTTATCACCACTATTGTCCAACAAGGAAATAACTCTGGAGGCAAAACGAGCACTATACAATACAATCTTCATCCCAACGTTGTGCTACCAATGCCAGACCTGGACCCTAGATGCAAGAACAATAAGAAAAATAACCTCTACAGAGGTTAAATGTGTTAGATGAATGACAGGATACAGTCTGAGAGATAAGATCAGAAATAAAGAACTGAGAAAAAAGCTAGGAATAGCCCCCGCCATAGAATGTATAAGGAAACAACAGATAAACTGGTTTGGCCACGTGACGAGGCAGAAAGAACAAAACACAACACAACGAGCTTTCAACAAACGTTGCGAGAACACCAGACCCAAGGGTCGACCACGAAAAAGATGAGTCGATGGAATATTAGAAGCACTAGGAAACATAACAGCAGCAGAGGCGTACAGAAGAGCAAAAGACCGCAAATTATATCTCCCCTCGACGCTGAAAGGCAGATGAGGAAGGAAAGAAGAAGATGGAGGGCTAAGAAGAGTAATGAAAACGTTCTGCAAGAAATCAAAGCAAAAAAGAGAGCTGATATCCAATATTAGGAAGAAACAATCATATTTTTTTGGGGCCGTGTAATGAGAAGGGAACAGCTGGAATGTATTGTGAAAAATGAAGGACGAAGAGATAGAGGGAAGCAAAGAGAAAACATACCACATAGCTTAAGAGAATGGCTTGGCAGAAGGTCGACAACAGAAATGATAAATAACTGTCGAGATCGAAAGTTGTGGAGAGACATGATCCCTTACACCCGCAGACACGGTATTTGATGATGATGATTAATGTTCAAACCAATTCAAATACTGAAACACGTAATATTACAAATCGGATATAATTTAAGATACCCCGTATATTTAGTTTCATAACATTTCGTGACATTATGGACATCTCTTACTTAGATCGTATCCAGTTATACGCCAGTTCTTTCCAATGTCTTTTAACATGTCTTCGTTTCTTCTTTTTATTAACCATGTAAAGTATTCTCATGATTTTTATTTACTGATTAAACAGTGTGATAAAGGAGACAACAAGAACTGGAGTATATAGTGATCCTTTGACTATTGTGAATACACGCAAAATGAAATGGTTTTGGCACGTATCTGATCGCCTGGCCTGGTAAAGACGGTTCCCTCGAGTAACAGGGGCAAGAAGGAGATGTTGGCAGAGAAAGAGATGGGAAGATACATCAAATAATGGACAGAACACGACTTGGTCACAGAGTCCCAAAGAATAACATGGGATAGAGAGAAATGAGGGAGGCTGACTACGTCTACCATTGGTGCCCCAACGACCCCCACGGTTATGAAATGAAGGAAAACATTTCAAAATAAATTCAGGCAGATGGATATCTCATGAAGCTGTGTAGAATTTTCCCATCTCTTCTCTGGGAGACAAAACAGCATCTGCTAGAGATACATGAAGAGGCGTCAAGTCATGTGATATTAGGCAAGAACAGATGGCGAGAAGAATATTCAGACTAGCCAGGTTAAGTTACAAAGTAAATATATATATATATATATATTAAAACATAACACAACGAGCCTTCAGCAAACGTTGTGAGAACACCAGACCCAAGGGTCGACCACGAAAAAGATGGGTCGATGGAATATTAGAAGCACTAGCAAACATAACAGCAGCAGAGCCGAACAGAACAGCTAAAGACCGCAAGATATATAATACAATTAAGAAGAAGAATCGTGACTGACTGAAGACTAACTGAAATAAGGGGAAAAATTGGCAGACATTAATACATAAACAAATTTGTAGCTCCTGTAAGGAAAATAGATCAAGGAATGTGTTATGTCAATGACTAGCAAGCAATGGACTGATGATCTTGATCCGTTCCAAAACATACACAACGAAAAGATGAACTCAAGAAATGCACGTTTTACAACAAACACATGAATTGCTATATTGCCTGTCTCATCCCTTAATTTCATTTTTATCACTGAAAGTATAAGATAACTTCAATTGTTTACTATCTTTATTCAGTATTTTCTTTCGCCTGCCAATTTCTGGATTAGGTCGAATATGTTTTCCATGCAGTCTTTGACGTCATCATGATCATCGTTATTTATTTTTTTATTTTTATTTTTATTTCTGTCTCTCCCTCTTTTTTAACATTTTGCTCATCGGGGTGGGTGTCATTTGCAGAACTTTGCTCTCATTACAGCCCGTCTGAAAGAATCTCTGTCTCTAGACATCTCCCACAGAACTTTGCTCTCATTACAGCCGGTCTGAAAGAATCTCTGTCTCTAGACATCTTCCACAGAATTTTGCTCTCATTACAGCCCGCCTGAAAGAATCTCTGTCTCTAGACATCTCCCACATAACTTTGCTCTCATTATAGCCCGTGTGAAAGAATCTCTGTCTCTAGACATCTCTCACAGAACTTTGCTCTCATTATAGCCCGTCTGAAAGAATCTCTGTCTCTAGACATCTCCCACATAACTTTGCTCGCATTACAGCCCGTCTGAAAGAATCTCTGTCTCTAGACATCTCCCACAGAACTTTGCTCTCATTACAGCCCGTCTGAAAGAATCTCTGTCTCTAGACATCTCCCACATACCTTTGCTCTCATTACAGCCCGCCTGAAAGAATCTCTGTCTCTAGACATCTCCCACATAACTTTGCTCTCATTATAGCCCGTCTGAAAGAATCTCTGTCTCTAGACATCTCCCACATAACTTTGCTCTCATTATAGCCGGTCTGAAAGAATCTCTGTCTCTAGACATCTCCCACATAACTTTGCTCTCATTACAGCCGGTCTGAAAGAATCTCTGTCTCTAGACATCTCCCACAGAACATTGCTCTCATTATAGCCCGTCTGAAAGAATCTCTGTCTCTAGACATCTCCCACAGAACTTTGCTCTCATTATAGCCCGTCTGAAAGAATCTCTGTCTCTAGCCAGGTCTCCCACAGAATGCTGCTTTCATCACAGCCCGTCTGAAAGAATCTCTGTCTTTACACAGATTTCCAACTTCCTTTTTTGGCATTTTCAATGTCTCTTTGCTTCCAAGAAACTATCTTCTTCTTTGTCTGCCCTTGTCTTGTTTTCCTGGAACCATGCCTTTTATTATTGTTCTTTCCTGCAAACTTTGTCTTTTGTCATAGCCACATTATTTTAATGTCCTCTGTGAGATGTTTATACGCCAGTTCTTTTCAACGTTACGGTCTTTTAAACATGTCTTCGTTTCTCCTTTTCATTCATCATCCAAAGTATTCTCATGACTATTATTTACTGATTTATACCAGGCCGTTAGATCTTGGGACGTGCGAAAATGTACGAATTTATGTTTCTAGATATTTAAGAAAATAGCCCACAGAAACGTGGTATCACAGAAGAATATTGAGAATAGTATGTGCAGCGAACAAGATGAAAGATAATAAAACAGGTAGAGATTATACCAGACAATGGCTAGGTTGGAAGAGTTTAAGGCAATGGCTAGGTTATAACAGCTTAATATAATGACTAAAAATAAAGAGTTTAAGATAATGGGTAAATATGAAGGGTTTAAGATAATGAAAAAAATTGAAGGGTTCAATATAATGGGTAAATATAAAGGGTTTAAGATAATGACTAGGAAGGAAGAGTTTAAGATAATTGGTAAATAGGAAGGGTTTAAGATAATGACTAGGAAGGAAGAGTTTAAGATAATTGGTAAACAGGAAGGGTTTAAGATAATGACTAGGAAGGAAGAGTTTAAGATAATGGGTAAATATGAATGGTTTAAGATAAGGACTATGACGGAAGAGTTTAAGATAATGGGTAAATAGGAAGGGTTTAAGATAATGACTAGGAAGGAAGAGTTTAAGATAATTGGTAAATATGAAGGGTTTAAGATAATGACTAGGAAGGAAGAGTTTAAGATAATTGGTAAATATGAAGGGTTTAAGATAATGACTAGGATGGAAGAGTTTAAGATAATGGGTAAATATGAAGGGTTTAAAATAATGGGTAAATATAAAGGGTTTAAGATAATGGGTAAATATGAAGGGTTTAAAATAATGGGTAAATATGAAGGGTTTAAGATAATGGATAAGTATGAAGGGTTTAAGATAATGACTAGGAAGGAAGAGTTTAAGATAACTGGTAAATAGGAAGGGTTTAAGATAATGACTAGGAAGGAAGAGTTTAAGATAATGGGTAAATATGAAGGGTTTAAGATAATGGGTAAAGATGAAGGGTTTAAGATAATGGGTAAATATGAAGGGTTGAACATAATTGGTAAATATGAAGGGTTTAAGATAATGACTAGGAAGGAAGAGTTTAAGATAATGGGTAAATATGAAGAGTTTAAGATAATGACTAGGATGGAAGAGTTTAAGATAATGGGTAAATAGGAAGGGTTTAAGATAATGACTAGGATCGAAGAGTTTAAAATAATCGCTAAATAGGAAGTACCTAATATAATGACTATGAAGGGAGAGTTTTAGGTAAAGTCTAAGTACTAAGAGTTTAAAATAATAGTTAAATAGAAAGCGTTTAAGGCAATAGCTAGGTTATAACAGCTTAATATAATGACCAAAAATAAAGAATTTAAAATAATAGGTAAATATGAAGGGTTTAAGATAATGACTAGGAAGGAAGAGTTTAAGATAATGATTAAATAGGAAGGGTTTTCGATAATGGGTAAATAGGAAGGGTTTAAGATAATGGGTAAATAGGAAGGGTTTAAGATAATGGGTAAATAGGAAGAGTTTACGATAATGGGTAAATAGGAAGGTTTTAAGACAATGGGTAAATATGAAGAGTTTAAGATAATGAATAGGAAGGAAGAGTTTAAGATAATGGGTAAATAGGAAGGGTTTAAGATAATGACTAGGATGGAAGAGTTTAAGATAATGGCTGAATAGGAAGAACTTAATATAATGACTAAAAAGGAAGCATTTAGGACAATAGGTAAATAGGAAGTACTTAATATAATGACTATGAAGGGCGAGTTTTAGGTAATGTCTAAGTACTAAGAGTTTAAGATAATAGTTAAATAGAAAGAGTTTAAGGTAATGGGTAAGTAGGAAGAGATTAAGGTAATGATTAAGTAGGAAGAGAAAAATTGAACTGATAAAGAGCTGGAGAGAGAAAAACAATAATGGAAATACATCCTGACCAGCGGCAGAAGCCAGACATGGTAATGTATTTGCGAATAATGAATGTGAGAAGATTCTTGTGTTTGTCTACGTTTGTGCTTATTGTAAATATATAATCTGTATGGTGTTTGTTCCATGTCTGGTACCTGCTAGAATAGCCAGATAGTTCTCTCTGGTTAAAGACAGCCTCTATGTCAGAAATCATAATTCTCCATATATGGGACCTGCTAGAATAGCCAGTTAGTTCTCTCTGGTTAAAGATAGCCTCTATGTCAGAAATCATAATTCTCCATATATGGGACCTGCTAGAATAGCCAGTTAGTTCTCTCTGGTTAAAGATAGCCTCTAGGTCAGAAATCATAATTCTCCATACCTGGGACCTGCTGGATTAGTCAGTTAGTTCTCTCTGGTTAAAGATGGCCTGTAGGCCAGAAATCATAATTCTCCTTGTCTGGCGATTCACTGCTAGACCTTTGCAGACCTTATGAAGTTCTTAAACTCATAGTTGAGACCTTGTCTATTAATTAATCTTTTTAGTATTGCTTTTGTCTACCTTTATTTCTTTTAATTGAATGGAAAGATAATCAATAACTTGAGATATGCTGACGATACTGTACTACTAACAGTAAATCCTAAAGATCTACACCAATTACTTAATGAAATAAACATGGCAATAACAAAATATGGACTAGATATGAATATCAAAAAGACTAAAACTATGATCATAAACAAAGAACATACTCAAAACCCACAAGTGGATATCAAAATTGAAGGAATAGACTTGGAGACAGTTCAGAACTACAACTACCTTGGACATACTATAACCAGTGATGGAAAATGTACAATTGAAATAAACAAAAGAATAGGTATGGCAAAAAGTAATTAAAATATCATGATCAATATACTAACATCAAAACAAATAACACAAGTATCAAATTTAAGAATAGCAACATATTATATCTTCTCAATATGCCTATATCGTGCAAAAAGCATGGACACTATACAAGAAACAGAACATAAAATCGAAGCCTTTGAAATATGGATTTATAGAAGAATATGAAGAATTGAATGGAAAGAAAAGAAAACAAACGATGAAGTCTTAAAACAACTAAAAATGAAAATAGAACTACTAAACACGATTCAAACAAGACAAATGAGATTTTTGGGCCATGTTAAAAGACAGCAGATTACTAAAAGTAATTTTGGAAGGGGAAATACAAGGTAAAAAATGTAGAGGCAGACCAATACTAACATGGACGAGTATCGTCAAAAGATTTACAAGTCAGCCTATGACAACCTGCACCATCAAAGCAAGAGACAGAGCGGAGTGGCGCTCCATGGCAGCCAACCTTCGATGCGGAGACGGCACTCAATGATGATGACGATTTCTGTTGCCACCGATGTTGACATGCAGACCTGGCGCAGGTTTCTTACTTCTTCCATTCTCAACATACGAGGTGCTTCCAGCGACTTCTTCCATTCTCAACATACGAGGTGCTTCAGCGACTTCTTCCACTCTCAACATACGAGGTGCTTCCAGCGACTTCTTCCACTCTCAACATACGAGGTGCTTCCAGCGACTTCTTCCATTCTCAACATACGAGGTGCTTCCAGCGACTTCTTTCACTCTCAACATACGAGGTGCTTCCAGCGACTTCTTCCACTCTCAACATACGAGGTGCTTCCAGCGACTTCTTCCATTCTCAACATACGAGGTGCTTCCAGCGACTTCTTCCACTCTCAACATACGAGGTGCTTCCAGCGACTTCTTCCACTCTCAACATACGAGGTGCTTCCAGCGACTTCTTCCACTCTCAACATACGAGGTGCTTCCAGCGACTTCTTCCACTCTCAACATACGAGGTGCTTCCAGCGACTTCTTTCACTCTCAACATACGAGGTGCTTCCAGCGACTTCTTCCACTCTCAACATACGAGGTGCTTCCAGCGACTTCTTCCATTCTCAACATACGAGGTGCTTCCAGCGACTTCTTCCATTCTCAACATACGAGGTGCTTCCAGCGACTTCTTTCACTCTCAACATACGAGGTGCTTCCAGCGACTTCTTCCACTCTCAACATACGAGGTGCTTCCAGCGACTTCTTCCATTCTCAACATACGAGGTGCTTCCAGCGACTTCTTCCATTCTCAACATACGAGGTGCTTCCAGCGACTTCTTCCACTCTCAACATACGAGGTGCTTCCAGCGACTTCTTCCATTCTCAACATACGAGGTGCTTCCAGCGACTTCTTCCACTCTCAACATACGAGGTGCTTCCAGCGACTTCTTCCACTCTCAACATACGAGGTGCTTCCAGCGACTTCTTCCACTCTCAACATACGAGGTGCTTCCAGCGACTTCTTCCATTCTCAACATACGAGGTGCTTCCAGCGACTTCTTCCATCTCAACATACGAGGTGCTTCCAGCGACTTCTTCCATTATCAACATACGAGGTGCTTCCAGCGACTTCTTCTCATGTAACTGAAAACGCATTCCTTTTAGTTTATAGAACTTTAGAACAAAGGCTGCTTGTCCAGTGCAGTCGTGACGAGATTGATATCCAGACCAGAGCTTTGTTTCTCTCCCAACACGAAATAACTGTTTGACCCTAACGAGATTCGAGCTCGCGTTCTCCTGGTTTTATGGAAGAGAATTTCTTGATTCGATCAACAATTCTCCAGTTTCTGGCTATAACTTGACATGTTAAATAAATACAAAATAGTAATAAATAGCATCAAAGAAAATTTAAAAACAAGACTACAAAGGACAAGACCTCGGGTTCGATCCTGACCGACGTTTTCCGCGATCACCCAGCTTTAAATGGGTACCGGAATTTTTTTCTGGGAAAGTAAAGCGGCACGGACGTAATACCGACCACATTACTCCATAAATCATGTGCCGAAGTTCTGTAAAATTTATGGTGACTAACACCATATTCCCTATACGTCACTTGGTGTGACTGGCGTATTTTACTTACAACAGAAACTTCCCTCCGTAAAGTGGGAAGGATACAGGACTTCGACAACCCTGAGTCTACGTCACTCATTTGGATGAAAGAGATGGGAGTAAAGATGGTCACAGCCAGTAACGAGAAACTTAGTGGGCGTGTAAGAAGACTTATCAACCAAAACAGAACTGGAGTCGTAAGTCGCTGGACACTGCGGGACTTGCTGAGGAGGGGATCTGAGCACCTATGGGCATGTTCGGAGTGCAATGATGATGACCCGGAAATAACTCAATAACTCAATAATTCAATAACTCAATGTTGACTGTTTCACATGCCACCATCCTTGTCCCTTTTATTATCCTCGATCTCTCCTTCCTTGTATTTTACCAGTTGTCAATAATTATTCCAACACTTCTCCTGTTCTCAAGATGTTTTTGAATAATAAGGATTGTCTCTTTCTGTTGTTTTTATGAGCTCTCTTTTTCCGTTCTTCCTCTTCTACTTCTACCTTTCAGCTCCCTGTGGAGTAAAGGTCCTCAACAAACACTTTCCAAGTCGTTCTATTTCTTACCATTCTTTTAAGATCATTCCATGTCTTCCCCATCATCTTCATCTCTGCTTCTATCTGTCTTCTCCAAGAATTCTTTGGTCTTCCTCTTTGTCTTTTCCCCTGGGGATTCAAAAACAGGACCTGTCGTGTAATACTCTCAGTTGGCTTCGGCAGTGTGTGTCCTATCCAGCGCCATCGTCTTTGCTGTATCTCTTTATCCACTGGCATTGGTATTTTTATTCACTCTTTTTGTGTTGGCTTCTGGGAATTCCTCGTTGGTCTATTTTTGCTCTCCAGAAAATGATCTCTCTACATTTTATAATTCAACTTCTCATTAACAATTCACCAATTTACGATATTCACAAACATAATGGACTTGATGTGTTGCTTTTTTTAAAACTCTATATTCATCCATGACTTTGATTGCCTCAAAAAAGTAGTTTAGTTAGTCATACAAGTAGTTAAATCAGTGAGTCATACAGGTAGTTAAGTCACTGAGTTATACAAATAGTTTAGTCAGCAAGTCATACAAGTAGTTTAGTCAGTGAGTCATGCAAGTAGTATAGTCAGTGAGTCATGTAAATAAATTACCCAGTGACTCATTCTCTAAACTTGACTCAGTGGTGCAGTATACATCACATTTGTATTGTACCACACCGTTACTACGTAGATATCACTATATAATTACATCAAAGCCTCAAGCACTATCTTCCCTATGTAAATGTCTGTAATCATGTTCGCAAATCTTCCACATTCCTCCCACACTCTGTTGTGAATGTGTAAACTTCTGTCTACCACTATCTACAGCTAATCTTTCAACCTGCGAACATCCATAAACGAAGTGTATTGAAAGTCATTTCCCTCTTCTAATCACTTTCTCTCTTTTTCTCTACACGTTCCATCCTTCAATGTCTAGTGAGAAGTATAAAGACCGGAACGAGGGCATAACTAAGACCAGTGATCTTCAAACTATTGTCCTCGTCGACACTTAAAGATAATGTATTTGCAGTGATATACCAAATCTAGAATCAATATTATGCTCGATAAATAGTCTAAACTACAAGTACCAGCTAGCCAGTACAATAATAACGTCTTGTTTTCATAGTTTAGGTTTTACATCGCTAGACATGAGCTTGTGATAAATGTGATTGTTGTCTGGAGTTTCTTTTGGATCTATAGAGCTCTGATAGCAATGTGGATCTTTTGGGGGCAATGCTTTTTTTATTATTTGGTGAAATCTTGGGCAATACTGTAGTATATATTCCGTAATTTGATAATTTAGCTCACTTGTTCAGTTTTGAGTCTGAAAGAATAAGTTTGTGCATACGGTATTTCATATTTTGGTGAGATATAAACATGGCAATTTAAATGATGACCCGTATCAGGTAGGCATCATGTGTCGTTAGCAAACTAAAGTTGGCTTGGAGATCGCAAATACTTAGCAAGCATTCTTCTTCTTCTACCTTTCAGCTCCCTGTGGAGCATAGATCTTCAACAAACACTTTCAACTTCCTGTGGAGCATAGATCTTCATCAGACACTTTCAGCTCCCTGTGGAGCATAGATCTTCAACAGACACTTTCAACTCCCTCTGGAGCATAGGTCTTCAACAAACACTTTCAACTCCATGTGCAGCATAGATCTTCAACAAACACTTTCAGCTCCATGTGCAGCATAAGTCATCAGCAATCACTTTCCAAGCCGTTCTGTTTATTGCCATTCTTTTCCATGACTCCCCACCATCTTCATCTGTCCTTCTGTCTGTCTTTATCAAGTATTTTTTGGTTTCCCATTAAAATTTTTTCTTGGGGATTCCAAAAGAGGGCCTGTTGTGTAATACTCTCAGTTGGCTTCCGCAGTGTGTGTCCTATCCAGCACCATCGTCTTCGCTGTATTTCTTTATCCACTGGTATTTGACTGGTACATTTCCATAATTCTATGTTAGTGATTTTGTCCTGCCATTTCCATCCTTTTATTTTGCGTAAACATCCATTAATGAAGATCTGTATACTCGCGATTGCCATTTTCGTTGTTCTCCATGTTTCACTGCCATATAATAAAACTGTTTAAACATTGCAGTGGGACATTTTTATTTTTGTATTTAACCTAATTTCTTTGGACTTCCATATGTTTCCAAGCGCAACAAATGCTCCTCTTACTTCTGATATCCTTATTTTGGTATCATTTTCTGCTCATCCCTCTTTGTGTCATAGCAGTCTTACACAACTCAAGCTGTTCAAATCTTGTGAGGTACCCATGCCAACGGGTGCATGCAAGAGCTGGACACCAACACAAGCACTAGAAAAGAGACTGTCTTTGCGAATAAATGCCATTGACGACTCTTACACAAATAAATTGAAGAGATCTTACAGAATATAAAACTGTAAGAGAAGAAACAAAAACAAGAACACATATCAAGTTATAAAGGGAGAAGACACAGGAAGTACATCGATCACGTGCTCAAAATGGAGGAAACGAAATTGTCGTCTCGGGCTATATGTGGACATCGGTGACAACGGAAAACAAGGAAGCCGAGCAGAAACTCTAAGACCAGTAGAAACTCTAAGACCAGTAGAAACTCTAAGACCAGTAGAAACTCTAAGACCAGTAGAAACTCTAAGACCAGTAGAAACTCTAAGACCAGTAGAAACTCTAAGACCAGTAGAAACTCTAAGACACCAAAAACTATAAAACCACGAGAAGCTCTAAGACCACTAGAAACTCTAAGACCAACAAAATCTCTGAGACCATCAGAAACTCTAAGACCAACAAAATCTCTGAGACCATCAGAAACTCTAAGACCAACAGAAACTCTAAGACCAACACAATCTCTGAGACCATCAGAAACTCTAAGACCAACAAAATCTCTGAGACCATCAGAAACTCTAAGACAGTAGAAACTCTAAGACACCAAAAACTATAAAACCACCAGAAGCTCTAGGACCAGTAGAAACTCTAAGACCAACGAAATTCTGAGACCATCAGAAACTTTAAGACCAACAAAATCTCCGAGACCATCAGAAACTCTAAGACCAACAAAATCTCTGAGACCATCAGAAACTCTAAGACAACAGAAACTCTAAGACCAGTAGAAACTCTAAGACCAACAGAAACTCTAAGACCAACAGAAACTCTAAGACCAACAGAAACTCTAAGACAAACAAAATCTCTAAGACCAACAGAAACTTAAGACCAACAAAATCTCTAAGACCAACAGAAACTCTAAGACCAACATAACTCTAAGACCAACAGAAACTCTAAGACCAACAAAATCTCTGAGACACTAGAAACTCTAAGACCAACAGAAACTCTAAGGCCAACAGAAACTCTAAGATCAACAGAAACTCTAAGACCAACAGAAACTCTAAGACCAACAGAAACTCTAAGACCAACAGAAACTCTAAGACCAACAGAAACTCTAAGACCAACAGAAACTCTAAGACCAACAGAAACTCTAAAACCAATAGAAACTCTAAGGCCAACAGAAACTCTAAGGCCAACAGAAACTCTAAGACCAACAGAAACTCTAAGACCAACAGAAACTCTAAGACCTACAGAAACTCTAAGACCAACAAAATCTCTGAGACCAACAAAATCTCTGAGACCACTAGAAACTCTAAGACCAACAAAATCTCTGAGACCATCAGAAACTCTAAGACCAACAGAAACTCTAAGACCAACACAATCTCTGAGACCATCAGAAACTCTAAGACCAACAAAATCTCTGAGACCATCAGAAACTCTAAGACCAGTAGAAACTCTAAGACACAAAAACTCCACCAGAAGCTCTAGGACCAGTAGAAACTCTAAGACCAACGAAATTCTGAGACCATCAGAAACTTTAAGACCAACAAAATCTCCGAGACCATCAGAAACTCTAAGACCAACAAAATCTCTGAGACCATCAGAAACTCTAAGACCAACAGAAACTCTAAGACCAGTAGAAACTCTAAGACCAACAGAAACTCTAAGACCAACAGAAACTCTAAGACCAACAGAAACTCTAAGACAAACAAAATCTCTAAGACCAACAGAAACTTTAAGACCAACAAAATCTCTAAGACCAACAGAAACTCTAAGACCAACATAACTCTAAGACCAACAGAAACTCTAAGACCAACAAAATCTCTGAGACCACTAGAAACTCTAAGACCAACAGAAACTCTAAGGCCAACAGAAACTCTAAGATCAACAGAAACTCTAAGACCAACAGAAACTCTAAGACCAACAGAAACTCTAAGACCAACAGAAACTCTAAGACCAACAGAAACTCTAAGACCAACAGAAACTCTAAGACCAACAGAAACTCTAAAACCAATAGAAACTCTAAGGCCAACAGAAACTCTAAGGCCAACAGAAACTCTAAGACCAACAGAAACTCTAAGACCAACAGAAACTCTAAGACCTACAGAAACTCTAAGACCAACAAAATCTCTGAGACCAACAAAATCTCTGAGACCACTAGAAACTCTAAGACCAAGGGAAACTCTAAGACCAACAGAAACTCATTCATCCAGAGTTATGACTCCTACTCTATGCTCAACTATTGGCATGAAAACATAACAGGACATAGCAGCGAGTCGTCAGTCATTGAAGATTATGATTTCTGCTGTCTTCGGTCCAAGAAGAACTAACCACGACCAACACTAAACTTAAGACAACAATTATTCTAGTCGAGTATGAATGACACTCGTAATTTGGATGATTCTCTTCTTTTATGTGAGAATGAATGACATTCTAAATCAGCCCATGATATATCAATTTATATTGTTCACAATTTCCCATACGATTTAACAATTTTGTTTTTCAATTCCACAGTATCAAACAATGTGTTTTATTTGATAGATAATTACAAAGGTTAATGAGGACACAGACGACAACTTGGAGAGATAACATTTGTATCATCATTATCATCAAGTACCAAGCCTGCTGGAGTAGGTGATCATGTCTCTCCGCAGCTATTTATCATTTCTGTTGTTGACCTTCTACAAAGCCATTCTCTTAAGCTGTCTGGTATCTGTTCTCTTTGCTTCCCTTTATCTCTTCGTCCATCAATTTTCCCAGTTGCCACAATATATTCAAGTTGTTCCCTTCTCATTACATGGCCGAAAAATGATAAACGTTCCTTTCTAATATTGGATATTAGCACTCTTTATTTTTTGGCCCCTTTCAGACGTTTTCATTGCTCTTCTTAGTTGTCCATGGTATTCCCAACATTCTTCTGTAAAACTATTACTTTAATCATTTGTATAACAAACTCAAATCTACGTACTTTCTACATGTCCCGAGATGATGGCGACGCCACTGTAGGGTAACTAGCACGATCTGAAACGCTCAAAGTGTGCTATTTTACTCGTAAAAAAATAGCAGTTTCCTGCATCAAAGAAAACACGATATTTGCGCACGTTTTCGTTTGGTTTATGATTTTCTTGTAACGTTCATAAAGCCGACGCGTCTGAGCTCTTTTTATTCATTGTCTGCGTGAGGGAGACATGTGTTCCATGTCTGAGGTATAAGAGCACAAACCCAAATATTTATTGTCGTGTTGTTTCTCCATTTCTATAAGTGTTTTAGCGAAGTGTGGAAGACTAGCTTGTGCGTATATTATTGACTGCTTGTTTCCGTTTTCATGTTTCTTTCATTGGGTGCCGTCTTTACATCGAGGGTTGCTACAAGGGAGGATCATATTACGACAGTGCACATTGAAATAGGTTCAATGAATATATATATATATATATATAATTCATAATATAAATAATCTAAGGTATGCTGATGATACAGTATTAATCGCTAAGAGTGAAAATGAGTTACAAGAAATGTTGGACATTATAGACAAAGAAAGCAAAAATAAAGGACTCAGCCTTAATAGCAAAAAGACAGAGGTAATAGTGACAACAAAGAAAAAGACAGCACCTCAGTGCAGAATAAAGACAAGTGGAACAATATTAAAACAGGTAAACGAATTTAAATATTTGGGAACTTTGTTAACCTCAGACGGAAGATGTACAAAAGAGGTGAGATGCAGAATGGCTCAGGCAAAAGCAGCTTTCCAAAAAATGAGGAAAATACTATGCAATCCATTTTTGACAATGGAAACAAGAAAAAGAGTTCTTAAATGTTACGTAGAGCCAGTCTTAACATACGGATGCGAGTCATGGATAATAGATAAGAAAATCACTGGAGTCTGTAGAAATGTGGTTTTACAGAAGAATGTTGAGACTACCATCGACAGCTAGAAAGAGTAATGAAGATGTTCTGAAAGAGGTCAAAGCAAAAAGAGAGCTAATTTCCAATGTTAGGAAGAAACAATCATCATTTTTTGGCCATGTAATGAGAAGAGAACAACTGGAATATATTGTAACAACTGGAAAAATTGAGGGACGAAGAGATAGAGGGAAGCAAAGAGAAAAAATACCAGACAGCTTAAGAGAATGGCTTGGCAGAAGGTCAACAACAGAAATGATAAATAGCTGCCGAGATCGAAAGCTGTGGAGAGACATGATCACCTACGCCACTAGGCCGGTACTTGATGATATATAATAATAATAATAATTTCGAATTAAAAAAAAAAGAAATAATAAAAAAAATAATAATTTCTAATATTTTATTTTATTTTAAGTACATATGCAAACGTGTATTGTATTTTTGCTCCTGTTGAAGGCTTATTGCGCCGAAACGTCGTTCTGGTTTGTGTTATCCACTTGTTACGTGAAGCTTTAACCACACCGCTTTTTAAATATTTTTATTCTATTATCTATTTTTTTTTTCATTTCTCCTCACTGTTAGCTTTACAGCAGCTTCGCATTTCGATGCATTTATGTGCATTTCTTTGCCTTGAGCGCCTACTTGTCATAGGTTCATCTGTCCATATTTTTATGTTATCAATCCTCTTTAGTCTTGGTCTGCCTCTGCCTAGCCTATCTTGAACCTTCCTAAAAAAAATGTTTTTTCTTGTCTTTGTCCAGCTTGTATTACTTAGTTTGTATAGTTTTCTTCATTTGTGTCTGATTTCTAACTCTACAGCTTGTCTCCTTTTCCTTCCACTCAATTCACCTCATATTTCTATAGATCTACATTTCAAGGGCTTCTATTTTTGCTTTCCTTTCTTTTTCAATGTCCATGATTCTGCTCAATACAGGAATGTTGCATATATATATATATATATATATATATATATATATATATAACATGTTACTATCGGTAGTTTTAGTTCTGATGTTATTTGCTTTGATGTAACTATACGTTTCCTTTTGTTAAAATTGTATTTTGTCAATATTATTTTTTAAATTTATTTCTACCTGACACATTCCATCGCATATCCAAGATTCTTGAACCATTTCTATATTCTGTCCCCATCTACTTTTACATCCGCTACAGATGTATATATATATATATATATATATATGACATACCGAAGAAACAATCATCACCATCATAAAAATAAATAGGACAAATCTGAAACAAGTGCAACGTTTGAAATACTTAGGCACAATAATAACATCAGATGGGAGATGCACCACAGAAATAAAAAGCAAAATAGCTCAGGCCAAAATACCATTTTAGAAAATGAAAGATATCTTTTGCAACAAATCTATGTCAATAGAAATGAGAAAGAGAGTCTATCGGTGCTATATAGAACCAATTCACGCCTATGGAAGCGAATCATGGACAATAGACAAATAAATGAAAAGACGATTAGAGGCCACAGAGATGGGATTTCTCAGAAGAATATTGAAAGTTCCCTGGACAGATAAAAAGACCAATGAGGAAGTTCTCAAAGAGGCCAACACAAAAAGGGAGCACTTAAAAAACATCAGAAAGAAGCAATCAACATTTTTTCAGGCACATCACGAGAAGAGGAAAATTGGAATACTTGGTTACAACTGGCAAAATAAAAGGAAAGAAAGATCAGCGTACGACAAAGAGAGAAAATAATAGCAAATCAGTTCAGAGGAAGAGGTATATTTACAGCATTCGGAAAAAATGATAAATAATCAACAACAGAAAAAAAACAAAGAACAACATATGGACCGAAGCAGGATGGAACCCGTACTCAATGGCACAGCGCCTTGCCACGAAAAGCCAAACGCTAGTGAACACTGCCACTCAGCTAACTAAAAAATTAGCTATCGTGGAAGTGTCTTTCACGCAGGTGTTCTCATGACTATAGCATAAGGCTGCGATCACAGCTCGGAAATACATTGTGTATCTGTATTTTTCCTATTAAGACAAGTATCTCCCGGAAAAAGATAACTAATTTTATAGTAAGCAGAGTGGCAGTGTTCCCTTGCGTTTCACTTTTCGTGGCAAGTCGCTGTGCCACTGAGTACTGGTTCGATCCTGCTTCGGTCCATATATTTTTCTTTGTTTTTTTCTGTTGTTTATTAGTCATTTTTTCAGAGTGCTGTAAACATACCCCTTCCCCTGAACTTATTCGCTGATTATCGCCTCGGTAGTTTGCCTCTATAGTAATATTAATTTATTATTATTTGTGTCCAGAGAAGATGCTATATACTGAAGGGAGGTCAAAAAGTAATACACACCAATTTTTTTCTCGGCTAATAATAAAGATAGGAATATGAAATTTTGCACACTTGGAACATGACATGTTCCAATTATGTGTACCAAATTGCACAGCATTCTGATAAATATTACGCAATCTATGAACTGTTAAAATGGAGCTTGTCAACAATGTCCGTTACAAACAGCGAATTGTCATAGAATTTCTGGTTGCGGAAAAAAAAACTGTGGCAAACATTCATAAACGACTGTGTGCAGTGTACTAATGTTCTGCAGTCGATAGGAGCACAGTTAGTCGCTGGGTTCAGAGAATTAAAGCTGCAGAAAGTGTACGAGTGGAGCTGCATGATTTACCGCGTTCTGGACGTGTTGCCTCGGCTACCAGCACAGACATGTTAAACCGGGCTGATGCCATTATTCGTAAGGATAGGCGTACCACTAGTCAGCAATTGGCATTGCAGCTTACAGTCAGCAAGGGAAGTGCAATCGCAATTTTTAAAACTCTCGGATATTCAAAGATTTGCGCTCGATGGGCTCCTCGGTGCCTAACAAATGATCACAGAGTTCAAAGGAAAACATTCTGTTCTGAATTGTTGGAGCGTTTCGGTGTTGAAGGAGAAATGTTTTTGTCAAAAATTGTTACCGGTGACGAAACGTGGGCACATTATTATGAGCCTGAAACAAAAATGCAGTCAATGGAATGGCATCATCCGCAGTCACCAAAAAGAAAAAAATTCAAAACATCTCCATCAGCCGGAAAGGTGATGATCACTGTCTTCTGGGACATTGATGGTGTGATTCTTGTTGATGTAATGACAAGAGGTGAGACAATCAACTCGACAGCTTACATCAATACACTGACAAAACTCAAAAATCGGTTCCACAGAGTTCGGCCTAATAAGCCATCTGCAGATTTGTTGCTTCAACATGACAATGCACGCCCTCACACAAGTCTGGTAACACGGGAAGCAATCAACAAATTTGGTTGGACTGTACTGCCCCATCCTCCTTACAGCCCTGATCTGGCTCCCTCAGATTTCCATCTGTTTGGACCACTCAAAAAATTCCTGCGTGGGAAACACTTTGACAATGATGAGGATGTGATCCGTGCAGTTAAAAAATGGCTACGCGAGCAGGACAAAACTTGGTACAAACGAGGCATTCATGACCTAGTTTCGCGTTGGCGTAAGGCAATACGCTTCGACGGAGATTATGTTTAAAAATAGGTAGTGTAAAGGGGATGTTCAGCTAGAATCTGTGAAAATTTCACACATTTTGCCCGAATAGTTTCCGAGAAAAAAATTGGTGTGCATTACTTTTTGACCTCCCTACGTAGCTTGGTGCCATGGCATGTGAAAACAGTCAACAACAGAACTGATACGATGCACTGTAGATAGAAGATTGTGGAAGGACATGATCGCCTACGCCAACCGGTATGGCACATGATGATGATGATGATGATGATGATGATGATGATATGCACACATTTATTCTATTTAATATTCGTATACTTATATATTTATATTTATTTCGTTTCTTATTACACCTCAGTGATTAATTCAGATATAAATAGAAAGTTGTTGGGTATTTGAATCTGAACAAACTTGTTTTTACCCCGGATATCGTCGAAGGTCACAGCCTTGACATTATTATATGAAATATTTGCATTCTTGAAGGACGTTTTCTATTGCCATATCTTGATTCTTGGAATGATTGTTGGGCTATCTATGTTTTGTCGTTATGCTCTGAACTCAGGTCGGATCATAGGACACTCATAAGAGATTTCTACACAATCCAGTCTGCAGGAAGCATTGACAACACTCACTTGGACCTGCTAGTATAATTTACCTCGTCACAATGTCCCAAATGGTCTGTCTTTCCTTCGTTGCTGGGCAAGTATGTGGGTTACAATACTAAGGGCAAGACATATATAGCGTGTGGGTTACAATTTCTCAGGGCAAGACATGTATAGTATGTGGGTTACAATACTCAGGGCAAGACATGTATACTATGTGGGTTACAATACTCAGGGCAAGACATGTATAGTATGTGGGTTACAATACTCAGGGCAAGACATGTATAGTATGTGGGTTACAATACTCAGGGCAAGACATGTATAGCGTGTGGGTTACAATACTCAGGGCAAGACATGTATAGTATGTGGGTTCCAATACTCATGGTAAGACATGTATAGTATGTGGGTTCTCAAACCCAGGTTAGGCATGTATGTATGCGGGTGTCAATACTCAGTGCTATCCATTTATAGTATGTATGATCCAATACTCAGGGCTAGCGCTATCCATGTATAGTATGTAGGATCCAATACCCAGGGCTATCCATTTATAATATGTAGGATCCATACTCAGGGTTATCCATTTATAATCTGTTGGATCCAGTACTCAGTGCTATCTATTTATAATATGTATGATCAAATACTCAGGGCTAGCTCTATCCATTTATGTTATGTAGGATCCAATACTCAGGGCTATCCATTTATAGTATGTAGGATCCAATACTCATGGCTATCCATTTATAGTATCAGGGAACCAATAAGCAAGGCTATCGCTATCCGTGTATTGTATGTGTGTTCCAATACTCAAGGCTAGTCATGTATTGTATGTGTGTTCCAATACTCAAGGCTAGCCATGTATTGTATGTGTGTCCAATACTCAAGACTAGCCATGTATTGTATGTGTGTTCCAATACTCAAGACTAGCCATGTATTGTATGTGTGTTCCAATACTCAAGGCTAGCCATTTATACTGTGTATAGTATGTGGGTTCCAATACTCAAGGCTAGCCATTTATAGTGTGTGGGTTCCAATACTCAAGGCTAGCCATTTATAGTGTGTGGGTTCCAATACTCAAGACTAGCCATTTATAGTATGTGGGTTCCAATACTCAAGACTAGCCATTTATAGTATGTGGGTTCCAATACTCAAGACTAGCCATTAATAGTGTGTGGTTCCAATACTCAAGACTAGCCATTTATAGTGTGTGGGTTCCAATACTCAAGACTAGCCATTATAGTGTGTGGGTTCCAATACTCAAGACTAGCCATGTATTGTATGTGTGTTCCAATACTCAAGGCTAGCCATGTATTGTATGTGTGTTCCATTACTCAAGGCTAGCCATGTATTGTATGTGTGTTCCATTACTCAAGGCTAGCCATGTATTGCATGTGTGTTCCAATACTCAAGGCCAGCAATGTATAGTATGTGTGTTCCATTACTCAAGGCTAGCTATGTATTGTATGTGTGTTCCAACACTCAAGGCTAGTCATGTATTCTATCTGTGTTAAAATACTCAAGGCTAGCCATGTATTGTATGTGTGTTCCAATACTCATAGCATATTGTATGTGTTCCATTGTAAGGATATGTATTGTATGTGTGTTCCAATACTCAAGGATAGCTATGTATTGTATGTGTGTTCTAATACTCAAGGATAGCTATGTATAGTGTGTGGGTTCCAATACTCAAGGCTAGCCATGTATTGTATGTGTGTTCTAATACTCAAGGATAGCTATGTGTAGCATGTGTGTTCCAATACTCAAGGATAGCCATGTATTGTATGTGTTCCATTGTTCAAGGCTAGCCATGTATTGTATGTGTGTTCCAATACTCAAGGATAGCTATGTATTGTATGTGTGTTCTAATACTCAAGGATAGCTATGTTTAGTGTGTGGGTTCCAATACTCAGGGCTAGCCATGTATTGTATGTGTGTTCTAATACTCAAGGATAGCTATGTATTGTATGTGTGCTCCAATACTCAAGGCTAGCCATGTATTGTATGTGTGTTCCATTACTCAAGGCTAGCCATGTATTGTATGTGTATTCCAATACTCAAGGCTAGACACTATGTATAGTATGTGTGTTCCAATACCCAGGGCTAGACAAATATATTATGTGAATTTCAGCACACAGGGCTAGGAAAGTATGTAGGTTGTAGCTCCTGGTTGTCTACAGCAGGACCGGACTCCCATAATTTCTTGACATTTGAATGAGGCGGAAACAGCATTACAATGCGGGTTGCGTGACAGCTGGGCAGAAAGAGAGAAAGTAGGAGCTCACAAATACTTCGATGTAGCAATGGGAATTAGAGAAATAAATAATCAACTCAAAAATGCTAGACATGGCAAGTGGAAGGAGAGGTAGAATAAGGTATGAACTCAAAAATGTGGCAGCTGTAAGGAGAGATAGAAGGGATCAACTCAAAAATGTGGCAGCTGTAAGGAGAGATAGAAGGGATCAACTCAAAAATGTGGCAGCTGTAAGGAGAGATAGAAGGGATCAACTCAAAAATGTGGCAGCTGTAAGGAGAGATAGAAGGGATCAACTCAAAAATGTGGCAGCTGTAAGGAGAGATAGAAGGGATCAACTCAAAAATGTGGCAGCCGTAAGGAGAGATAGAAGGGATCAACTCAAAAATGTGGCAGCTGTAAGGAGAGATAGAAGGGATCAACTCAAAAATGCTTGATGTGGCAGCTGTAAGGAGAGATAGAAGGGATCAACTCAAAAATGCTTGATGTGGCAGCTGTAAGGAGAGATAGAAGGGTTCAACTCAAAAATGATGGTACGTGACAAATGTAAGGAGAGATAGAAGGGATCAACTCAAAAATGATGGTACGTGACAAATGTAAGGAGAGATAGAAGGGATCAACTCAAAAATGATGGTACGTGACAAATGTAAGGAGAGATAGAAGGGATCAACTCAAAAATGATGGTACGTGACAAATGTAAGGAGAGATAGAAGGGATCAACTCAAAAATGATGGTACGTGACAAATGTAAGGAGAGATAGAAGGGATCAACTCAAAAATGATGGTACGTGACAAATGGAAGGAGAGATAGAAGGGATCAACTCAAAAGTGATGGTACGTGACAAATGGAAGGAGAGATAGAAGGGATCAACTCAAAAGTGATGGTACGTGACAAATGGAAGGAGAGATAGAAAGGATCAACTCAAAAATGATGGTACGTGACAAATGGAAGGAGAGATAGAAAGGATCAATTCCTGACAAATGAAAGGAGAGATAGAAGGGATCAACTCATGACAAATGGAAGGAAAGATAGAAGGGATCAACTCAAAAATGATGGTACGTGACAAATGGAAGGAGAGATAGAAAGGATCAACTCCTGACAAATGGAAGGAGGGATAGAAAGGATCAACTCATGACAAATGGAAGGAGAGATAGAAGGGATCAACTCATGACAAATGGAAGGAGGGATAGAAAGGGCCGGCTTAAAACGAGACTGGAAAATGACAAATGTAATTAGAAATAAAAGGAAAAGAGAGAAAGGATATAAGAAAAAGAATGATGTTGATGGAAATCAACAGAAGCGTTGATAAGCTATGGAATGTTATGCAGAGACAGGTTTACCTTCGCCACAAGGACAGGTGTGGCACTTGATGACGATGACATCCAGCGGTTGAACAATCAAGAAGCTACACATTCATTATAAAGTAACGATTTGTGTGGGATGGGGGGTGGGGAGGTTAGCCTAATTGGGAAAATCACCCGAGTGTGCTACCCACGTTCGGACATCCCGTGATCAATTCCCATTAGACGCAGTGTGAGTTGTACTCGTGGTTGTAAAGAACATACCCCCGCGCTCGACCCAGCCGTTGGCAGAAATGGGTACAGTATTTTACTCTGAGAAGGTGAGGAATGCCGCCTCGTATCTTGAGTTTCGATGCTTGAAGCGACACTATCCAGACGTCTCGGAACACTTGTGCATAGGCGGCCGAGCACATGGGCGAAAACTTACGTGCTAAGACGCCAATTCAAGTCTCGCATTTGACCTTTACTTTATGAATTAGCGAAACACCAATCTTTCTTGCGAGCGGTTTTAGGAAAAAGCAGAAACAAAAACCCTTCAGGATTACAGAAACGTTGGGCTATTCATGAACTATCAATGACATCACTTTGTGCTACAGGGTGTTGGCTCAAAGGATCATGGGGTGTCTTCCGTGCGGGACGAGAGGACAGCAGAATAAGGAATGCCAATAGCGAACGATCAATAATTCAGTTAGCCGCACAGTGTAGAACAGACATGAGATGTAGTTACAGAAAGATGGATGGAGCCAATGTCTACGAGGCTCGAAGAAAGATGAAATCAGTAAAGCAAATTTTTTTTTCGCAGAATAATTCATTAAATTGTCACACATTTTTATTTTTATTTTTTTGCGTTTGCGAGCTTTGACCTCTGGCGAATTCCGTAGTGACTAAGAAATGAATGTTGCGTGTTAATCCATTTTTCCCTGGCAGCAGTGTACACAGGGGTCAATCGCCGCACAGGCTGATAACTCCATCTTCGGAGGTACTCATATTACTTTTTTTTTCCGTCGATGAGTAATTGACGTTTCAAGCCGGGCCTCGCTGCTGAGACCACGGCTGGTTACCTCAGAGAGAAATCATAAATAAAAATCCCAACTATGCAGGTGAGATCTGAACTCACAACCTCTCTGTCTTGAAACCTATGTCTTGCCTCGAGACCAACCAGGCCCCCCCCACCCCACCCCACCCTCAATCGGAACAAATGTTCTAACCACCTACATACGCACGATTTAGCGGTCCCTAATTAGTCTCTTGCTCAAGCAAAAGCCATTATGCTCTATTTTTGCTTTGATGGTGCAGGCTGTCATAAGCTGACTTGTCCATCTTTTGATGTTACTCGTCCACGTTAGTCGTGGTCTGCCTCTGCCTTTTTTACCTTGTATTTTCCCCTTCAGGATTACTTTTAGTAGGCTGTTGCGTCTTTTAACATGGCCTAAAAATTGCATTTGTCTTGTTTGAATTGTGCTTAGTAGCTCTCTCTGTAGTGTGCCTACAGAGTACATTTGTTATTCGTGATTTTTAGTGTACAGTGCGTATGAGCTCACACAGGATAGATGGGAAATGTTTTGATCTGAAGAAGCGAATGTTCAGTGGTAACGCAATTCAAGAAATGTTAGTTCTGGTAACAAGGGAAACATATGTACAATGTCTCTTTCTGTCTCTCTTATTTTCATAATATTTTGTTATCTCATGCAACACATGTCGCAGTGTATTACGTTAACTTTTTTGTATTTTAGATAGGTACATGAAAGCGCTATTGATATATGGAAGTGTAACATCGACAAGTAGGAAATAAAAAAAGAAAATCGTTGGTGGATACATCACTGTTGCTCTACAGAAGAATCTTGAGAATATCGTTGGAAAAATAAAAAGTTAATTAAAAATAATAAACACAAAGAATAATAGAATATGTTTGACTGCTGTTGGGAAGTCCCCGTGTCCACTCAACCACATGTCACAGATGTCTGTTATTGCGTCAGCGTCGACCTCCAGTGCGAGCCAAGTCGGGTGCATGGACGACAATTTCAAACGGCATCACCGAATAGAGAGTGTCCACAGTCACTCCCAACTACAATTCACTCGAATAAATCGAGAACAAAATTAAACAAGAACTGCCGAAACACCTCAAAACTGTTGTAAAAAAGATACACTCTCTAAAAGTGCTTGCGAGCATGACCGCCATTTTCCCGGAAGTTGCTCATTCAATAACAAGAGATCAGTTAGAATATTTTATGACAGCGGGAAATTTGGTGAAATAAGAATAAAAGGAAAGAGTAAGAAAATATACACGATAACAATGAATGGTTTGTAAAAATAAATAACAGATAACAACCTGAAGAGATAGAAAGTTGTGTAAATGCATGATCTCCTACGTCAGCAAGCATGGTACTTGATGATGATTACACGAGCAGCCTGTCTGAGGTCGATAACACAAGGTTCGATAAACATTACCAGTATTTGATTTGTTGCTCTCTTGTCATTTTGATTCGTCCGGCTTTGAATAACGGCGGCATGTAGTGTACAGCTGTAGATTCATTGTGTCGAGTCTTGCATTCGTTGCTAGAGAACGTTTCACAGGCATAGAACACTTTATCAGACCTTATTTATGGTGTCATCTCTGACGTATGTGTTGTGTAGAACAAATGTTTGTTCATGTCATTCTCCTTTCTTCTTCTTCTATCCTTCCTCTGCTGCCGTTGGCGTCGAGGGGAGATACAATCTTCGATTCTTTGCTCTTCTGTTGGCCTCTTCCTGATGTTATCCCTCCTAGTGACTCTAGTATTCCCTTTATCCATCTCTTTCTCTGTCTTCCTCTTAATCTGGCGTTTTCGTAGCGTTTGTTTATGGCTATTTGAGTCATTGTTAGTTCTTTTTGTCTTGTTATGTGGCCGAACCAATTTATCTGTTGTTTCTTTATGTATTCGATGGCTGGTTCAATTTCGAGTTTCCTCCTCAGGTCAGTGTTTCTTACTCTGTCCCTTAAGCTGTTTCCTGTCATTCTTCTGACACATTTCATTTCGGTGGTCGTTATCTTTCTTATTGTTCTAGAGTCCAGCGTCCAATTCTGGCACTGATAGCACAGAGTTGGTAGAAAATTGATTTGTAATTGCCCGGTTTGCTTCCGTAGTAATTGCTTTGTCCATGTCATTAATGTGTTAATTTCCCTGCTCAAAAGGTTTTTATGGAAAGCTCTCTAGCGGGGTATTAAATATACATGTACATATACTAAGTGGAAGAAATGTTAGATATTATAGTGAAGGAAATCATAAATAAAGGACTCAGCCTCAGCGGCCGTAAGAACTGGAAACCAATTGAGAATGTTTCAACAAACAAAACAGGGTGTTAAACAATGTTGTGTGCTGTCACCATATTTAATTAGTATGTGTATTGAGATTATTTTAAGATAGATAAGGGGCATGCCTAGAATAACAATCGAGCTCATAATATAAATAATTTAAGGTATGCTGATGATACAGTCTTAATCGCTACGGGTCAAAATGAATTACAAGAAATGTTGGACATTATAGTGAAGGAAAGCAAAAATAAAGGACCCAGCCTAAAAAACAAAAAGACAGAAGTAATGGTAGCAACAAAGAAAAAGATTTCACCACAATGCACAATAAAGACAAGTGGAACAATGTTAAAACAGGTAAATACATTTAAGTATCTGGGAACATTGTTAACCTCAGATGTTAGATGTACAACAGAGGTGAGATGCAGAATGGGTCAGGCAAAAGCAGCACTCCAAAAAATTGAGGAAGATACTATGTAATCCATTTTTGACAATAGAAACAAGAAAAAGAGTTCTTAAATGTTATGTAGAGCCAGTCTTAACATATGGATCTAAATCATGGACAACAGGACAACAGACACGAAAATCACTGGAGGCCGTAGAAGAGCGATTTTACAGAAGAATGTTGAGAACACCACGGACAACTAAGATGAGTAATGAAAACGTTCTGAAAGAGGGCCAAAGCAAAAACAGAGTTAAAATCCAATATTAAGAAGAAACAATCATCATCTTTTGTACCATGTATGAGAAGAGAACAGCTGGAATATATTGTAACAACTGGGAAAATTGAGGGACGAAGAGATAGAGGGATGCAAAGAGAAAAGATACCAGACAGTTTAAGAGAATGACTCTGGCAGAAGGTCAACAACAGAAATGATAAATAACTGTCGAGATCGAAAGTTGTGGAGAGACATGATCACCTATGTCAGTTTGCATGGTACTTGATGATGATGATACCTTGTGGCCTCTGGCGTCTAGTCAGACAACTGATAACTAGAATCATAATTTGTCAGTTGTTGCGTAATTTGTGAGTGTCTTATGCTGGATGTTGTTTTATAGGAAACAATCTGTCGTGTCTGAATCTGCCAATACATGTTTTACAGGATTGCCCCCAGTACACAGACCTGAGATGGACAATGTGGTCCACACCCACCTCCCTGGAAGTGAAACTACATGGGACAACCGAATCAATTAAAGAGACAGCTGACTTCATGAGAGAGTCCGGAATCCTAGTCTGAATGACGTCATTATCACAGAAGAAGAAGTGGAATATGCTAATATTGGATAGAAATCCAATTATGTAATGATCTTCTTTCTCCTGCAGTTCTTTGTCTTTTGATTTCATCATCATCATCATCATCATAATCATTATCATCATCATTTTTATGGATGTTCCTGTACCATTTTTTAAAAAATTGTGTTCTCTATGTGTTACGTTCTAACACCAGATGTTTTCAGTTTCTTTCGCTGACAGAGAATTCATTTCAAGAAAGCCCTGTAAACATTCTTCCCTCCGTTGTAGTTAGATTTATGTGTATGTTCTTATACATAATTATATATAATCATCATCAAGTACCGGGCCTACTGGCGTAGGTGATCATGTTTCTCCACAATTTTCGATCTCGGCAGCTATTTATCATTTCATTTGTTGACCTTCTGCCAAGACATTCTCTTAAGCTGTCTGTTATTTTTCCTCTTTGCTTCACTCTATCTCTTCGTCGTTCAAATTTTTCCAATTGTTACAATATATTCCAGTTGTTATTTTCTCATTACATGGCCAAAAAATGATGAGTGTCTCTTCCTAATATTGTCAATTAGCTCTCTTTTTGCTTTGACCTCTCTCAGAACATCTTCATTCCTCTTCTTAGCTGTCCATGGTACTCTCAACATTCTTCTGTAAAACCACATTTCTACAGTAAAGTAAAGTACCCCCGCCACGTCAAGTGGCGTATAGGGAAATATGGTGTTAGGGACCCTATATTTTACAGACCTTCAGCACATGATTTTTGGGGTAATGTGGTCAGTATTACGCCCGTGCTGCTTTACTTTCCCAGAAAAAATTCCGGTATCCATTTAAGGCTGGGTGAACCCGGAAGTCGTCGGTTTGGATCGAACCATACCCCTTGTCCGTGGTAGTCCAGTTCACTAACCACTGAGCTATCGCGGCTCCCACATTTCTACAGACTCCAGTGATTTTCTTGTCTGTTGTCCTATTGTCCATGACTCGCATCCATATGTTAAGACTGGCTCTACATAACATTAAGAACTCTTTTTCTTGTTTCTATTGTCAAAAATGGATTGCATAGTATCTTCCTCATTTTTTTTTAAATATATATCTTTGTTTTTTTTTATTGTTCCAGCTGATAGCCTACTTGGCCGAAACGTCGTTTACCTTATGTTTTGTTTCTCACCAACGTGAAGCTGTTACCATACCACTCTTTTTTCTCTTTTTTTTTTAATTGTCATTGTCATCATCCCGATTGTAGTTTGAGTTTATTTTATTTGATGAGCATCAGGGGCATCTTGTTGTGACATCACTGACTTCTCTTCATCCCCATTACAGAAGACACCAGGCAAACCCGTTCAGTTACATAAAAGCCATCACGATAGAAACAATGTCTATATAGAGCGCAAAGCGGAGTAGACGCTGCTACAAAATCGACTAATAATCGTGCGAAGAAAATATCTTGAGCTAGAATCATCAACAAAACATAGCAGCTTATTGAGTGAGTTATGTTATGTGTTTGCGCGCCGGTCTTCTGAGCTTACGTCATATTCTGGATCTATTTATCTCCATGCATGCTTTGATTCGTTATTATAATGCTCGTTTATGCATAAACTATCTGTGGCACAACGCCAACTGTTTCATCAGGCCGAGGTAACTAAATTCATTAGTAAATATAACAAAAATGAGCTTCCGTTGAGACTCCGGAGGTTAATGAAGAATATGATGCAAGGAAACAAATAAGGCAAAAACATCTTGTATCCTGAATAATAAAATATGGATAGGATAAAACGTCAAAACAAGCTCTATGGTAAAACTATTTAATAGAAATGTAAAAACAGTCATCTTATACTGCTCACAGACGTGGATGTTGAATAATGCAACGAAACAAACATTTGTAAATAATTCTACCTTTCAGCTCCCCGTGGAGCATAGGTCTTCAACAAACACTTTCATCTCCCTGTGGAGGATAGGTCTTCAACAAACACTTTCAGCTCCCTGTGGAGCATAGGTCTTCAACAAACACTTTCAGCTCCCTGTGGAGCATAGGTCTTCAACAAACACTTTCAGCTCCCTGTGGAGGATAGGTCTTCAACAAACACTTTCAGCTCCCTGTGGAGCATAGGTCTTCAACAAACACTTTCAGCTCCCTGTGGAGCATAGGTCTTCAACAAACACTTTCAGCTCCCTGTGGAGGATAGGTCTTCAACAAACACATTTCATGCCGTTCTGTTTCTTGCCATTTTTTTAAGATCATTCCATGTCTTCCCCATCATCTTCATCTTTGATTCCATCTGTTTTCTCCAAGAATATTTTGGTCTTCCTCTTTGTCTTTTTCCTTGGTGATTCCAAAAAAGGGCCTGTTGTGTAATACCCTCAGTTGACTTCCGCAATGTGTGTCCTCTCCAGCGTCGTCGTCTTCTCTGTATCTCGATTGTAATTGTTATAACATTGTAAACAATTGTTTGAGAATCACTGTGAACATCAAATGGTAAGAAAAGATAAAAAAAAGAAGATATCTGAGGACAAATAGAGCAGAGCAATATATTATTAAACGATTTGGAGATGGATTATGAGCCACGATAGCTCAGTGGTTAGTGAACTGGACTACAAAGGACAAGAGGAAGGGTTCGATCCCAGCCGACGGCCTCCGTTCACCCAACTTTTAACTAGTACCGGAATTTTTTCTGGGAAAGTAAAGCGGCACGGGCGTAATACCAATCACATTACCCCAAAAAAATAATGTGCTGAAGGTCTGTAAAATGTATGGTCACTAACACCATATTCCCTATACACCACTTGGTGTGACGGGGGCTCTTAATTTACTATTTATGGAGACACACTAAGAAAACATGATGCCAGTATAGTAATACAGGTTGTCATGGATTCCACGTGTACAGAGAAAACCAAGAAAGGCCAGAAATACACGGAGAAGAGAAGTCACGGAAACCCTCAAGAGAAGGTAAAGACATCAAGATGCATAGAGATGTCGTAAAGCAGATGATATTAATCATCATCATCATATGCCATATCGGTTGGCGTAGGCGACCATGTCCCTCAACAATCTTATATCTACAGTGCATCGTATCAGTTCTGTTGTTGACTGTTTTCCATGCCATGACACCAAGCTATCCAGTATTTTCTCTCTTTGTCGTCCGCGATCTCTCTTTCCTTTTATTTTGCCAGTTGTAACCAAGTATTCCAACTTTCCTCTTCTCATGATCTGCCCAAAAAATGTTGATTGCTTCTTTCTGATGTTTTTTAAGAGCTCCCTTTTTGTGTTGACCTCTTTGAGAACTTCCTCATTCGTATGATAATAATAACAATTTAAAAAAAAACGAAAAAGACAAAAAGGACAGTGGTATGGTAACAGTTTTACGTACATGAGAAACAAAACAAAAGCAGAACGACGTTTCGGCGTTTTTTCCCTCATGCACGTAAAGCTGTTACCATTCTAATTTTTTCTCTTTAAAAAAAAGAATTGTAATGAAGGCCTTACTTGGCCAACACGTCGTTCGACTGTTGTTTTATTACTCACCCACATAAAGATGTTACCATACCACTTTTCCTCCCTTTTTTTCCAGATGTTAAAACCTCAAGAGTATTGACCTAGACTGGAGAGAAGTAGAGAATATGTCCAAGAATAGGGATGGATGGCGAGAACTTGTATGTGGCCTAGACTGGAGAGAAGTAGGGAATATGTCCAAGAATAGGGATGGATAGTGAGAATAATAGAACAAAGAAGTATGTGTTAGCACTCGGAAAAATTGACAGACAAACAACAATAGAAAAAAACGAAGAACAATATATGGTCCGAAGTGGGATCGAACCCGTACTCAGGAAGTTCCCCATATAATAATATTTATGTATTATTATTTGTACCCATGGATAGTGAGACCTTGTATTTGACCTAGACTGGAGAGAAGTAGGGAATATGTCCAAGAATAGGGATGGATGGAGAGAACTTGTATGTGGCCTAGACTGGACAGAAGTAGAGAATATGTCCAAGAATAGGGATGGATGGTGAGAACTTGTATGTGACCTAGACTGGAGAGAAGTAGAGAATATGTCCAAGAATAGGGATGAATGGTGAGAACTTGTATGTGACCTAGACTGGACAGAAGTAGAGAATATGTCCAAGAATAGGGATGGATGGTGAGAACTTGTGTGTGACCTAGACTGGAGAGAAGTAGAGAATATGTTCAAGAATAGGGATGGATGGTGAGAACTTGTATGTGACCTAGACTGGAGAGAAGTAGAGAATATGTCCAAGAATAGGGATGGATGGTGAGAACTTGTATGTGACCTAGACTGGAGAGAAGTAGAGAATATGTCCAAGAATAGGGATGGATGGTGAGAACTTGTATGTGACCTAGACTGGAGAGAAGTAGAGAATATGTCCAAGAATAGGGATGAATGGTGAGAACTTGTATGTGACCTAGACTGGACAGAAGTAGAGAATATGTCCAAGAATAGGGATGGATGGTGAGAACTTGTGTGTGACCTAGACTGGAGAGAAGTAGAGAATATGTCCAAGAATAGGGATGGATGGTGAGAACTTGTATGTGACCTAGACTGGAGAGAAGTAGAGAATATGTCCAAGAATAGGGATGGATGGTGAGAACTTGTATGTGACCTAGACTGGAGAGAAGTAGAGAATATGTCCAAGAATAGGGATGGATGGTGAGAACTTGTATGTGACCTAGACTGGAGAGAAGTAGAGAATATGTCCAAGAATAGGGATGGATGGTGAGAACTTGTATGTGACCTAGACTGGACAGAAGTAGAGAATATGTCCAAGAATAGGGATGGATGGTGAGAACTTGTGTGTGACCTAGACTGGAGAGAAGTAGAGAATATGTCCAAGAATAGGGATGGATGGTGAGAACTTGTATTTGACTTAGACTGGAGAGCAGTAGAGAATATGTCCAAGAATAGGGATGGATGGTGAGAACTTGTATTTGACCTAGACTGGACAGAAGTAGAGAATATGTCCAAGAATAGGGATGGATAGTGAGACCTTGTATTTGACCTAGACTGGACAGAAGTAGAGAATATATCCAAGAATAGGGATTGATAGTGAGACCTTGTATTTGACCTAGACTGGACAGAAGTAGAGAATATGTCCAAGAATAGGGATGGATGGTGAGACCTTGTATGTGACCTAGACTGGACAGAAGTAGAGAATATGTCCAAGAATAGGGATGGATGGTGAGACCTTGTATGTGACCTAGACTGGAGAGCAGTAGAGAATATATCCAAGAATAGGGATGGATGGTGAGACCTTGTATGTGACCTCGACTGGACAGAAGTAGAGAACATATCCAAGAATAGGGATGGATAGTGAGACCTTGTATGTGACCTAGACTGGACAGAAGTAGAGAACATATCCAAGAATAGAGGCGACTGGAAAGACCTTGTCCGTGACCTACTCCACTTCCGTTTCTAAACGACTTTTGTTGATTGATTTGATGTTGTTATCCCTCATGTTTGTAACGATCATCGGCAGCATTATGGGTGACATGGTAAGCATTACGCCAGGCCCAGCTGTTTTATCATTAAAATTCTATTCATAATTCTCAGAGGCTATGTATATTTCTGTATAATTGTAACGTACATTTCTAGAGACGAAAAAACTAACACTACACACTGAAAGAAAAATAGCACACAGCGGTTGTTAAAGATACTTTAGTGGTTGCAGAAGTAAATAATATGTAAGGTCACCTATGTCTATGTCCCTGGACATGCGGGAGTACGGGGAAATGAAAAAGCGGACAGGTTGGCTAGCTGCGCTATCGTTGAGGACAGTCAACCAATGGATTGGGCGGATATTATCAATGTCTTCCGAAAAGTGAGAAGGAAACAGGACTTCGACAACTATGAGTCACGTCACTCCATCGGATGAAAGAGATGGGAGTTAAGATGGGCACAGCCAGAAAAGAGAAACATAGTGGGCGTGTAAGAAGACTTATCAACCAACACAGAACTGGAGTCGTCAGTCGCTGGACACTGCGGGACTAACTGAGGAAGGGATCTGAGCACCTATGGACATGTTCGGAGTGCAACGATGATGACCCGCAAATAACTCAATAACTTTAGTTTTTTTCTGCTCATTCACTTAATCAAGAAATATAATAACTTATAAATTATGGAAATAAAATATAAATTGACAATGTAAAAAAAAAAGTAATGCAAAATAATATAACTGCAGCCCGTGTTCCGCGGAGTTTGTTTCCAACGATCTCATATGTTCTGTTGTAAAGCTACATATAACCTATCGTATGTTCTGTTGTAAAGCTACATATAACCTATCGTATGTTTTGTTGTAAAGCTACATATAACCTATCGTATGTTTTGTTGTAAAGCTACATATAACCTATCGTATGTTCTGTTGTAAAGCTACATATAACCTATCGTATGTTTTGTTGTAAAGCTACATATAACCTATCGTATGTTCTTTTGTAAAGCTACATATAACCTATCGTATGTTTTGTTGTAAAGCTACATATAACCTATGGTATGTTCTGTTGTAAAGCTACAAATAACCTATCGCGTGTTCTGTTGTAAAGCTACATATAACCTATCGTATGTTCTGTTGTAAAGCTACATATAACCTATCGTATGTTCTGTTGTAAAGCTACATATAACCTATCGTATGTTCTCGTGCACCGATTTCAAGTTAATTGGAGGACATTATACTTAAGACTAAAATAGTGGTGATGAACAATTGCATATTTGACAAGTGAAGGTGTCACATTGTTTCAATCTGTGAAATATTGCTTCTCATCAATCTATTAAACATCAATCAATGAATAAATAACTCAATGAATCAATATAGTCAGACAGACAGACAGCCATTTAAACAGACAGACAGACGAACAAACAGACAGACAGACAAACAGACAGACAGACGAACAAACAGACATACAGACAAAGAGACAGACAAACTGACAGATAGACAAGCAAACAGACAAACAGACAGACAGACAGAGAAACAGACCGACAGACAAACAAACAAACATACAGACAGAGATAGATAGATAGATAGATAGATAGATAGATAGATAGATAGATAGATAGATAGATAGATAGATAGATAGATAGATAGATAGATAGATAGATAGATAGATAGATAGATAGATAGATAGATAGATAGATAGATAGATAGATAGATAGATAGATAGATAGATAGATAGATAGATAGATAGATAGATAGATAGATAGATAGATAGATAGATAGATAGATAGATAGATAGATAGATAGATAGATAGATAGATAGATAGATAGATAGATAGATAGATAGATAGATAGATAGATAGATAGATAGATAGATAGATAGATAGATAGATAGATAGATAGATGGGAGATAGACTAACAAACTGGCACACGTCAGAAGACTGAAGGTTAAAGAGAGGCAGAGAAAGAAATAAACGACTCCATCGTTGGAAATGTAAGAGACTCGGGAAACAATGAGTGTGACGTCATGTAGTCAAAACATCACTTTGGGATAAACAAAACAAAAAAAAAAAAAAAAAAAAAAGAAACAACAAATAAAGTGAGAAAGTTCTTATTTTTATTTGTCGTCACAAATTATTTCTTTTATCTTCTACTTCTTTCCTTCCTCATCTGCCTTTCAGCGTCGAGGGGAGATATAATTTGCGGTCTTTTGATCTTCTGTTAGTCTCTGCTGCTGTTATGTTTCCTAGTGCTTCTAATATTCCATCGATCCATCTTTTTCGGGGTCGACCATTGGGTCTGGTGTTCTCACAACGTTTGTTGAAGGCTCGTTGTGTTATGTTTTGATCTTTCTGCCTTGTCACGTGGCCAAACCATTTTATCTGTTGTTTCGTTATACATTCTATGGCGGGGGCTATTCCTAGCTTTTGTCTCACTTCTTCATTTCTGATCTTATCTCTCAGGCTGTTTCCTGTCATTCGTCTAACACATTTCATCTCAGTAGAGGTTATTTTTCTTATTGTTCTTGCATCTAGGGTCCAGGTCTGGCATTGGTAGCACAACGTGGGGATGAAGATTTATTTTGAAACATTAAAATGTAGCAGAATTGAGCGTACGCAAATAGGGCCAAATGTATAAGTTGTGATCTAAAATGCAATTTTGAAGTCAAAACAAACAACCGGGTGCGCTATCTACAATTAAATGATATACAAGAGGCTCCCAAAATGTTAACGACTGCATTAAACACATAAGTAAATACATTGAACAGTGAAAAAAAAATTTCAGTTGGAAAATAAAAAATGAACTCACATATTCCGTTAGCTTTATCACACGCTACACACAGTTGTTTGTTCTTCGACTTTAGCGCCACATTTTTTTTAAGCAATCCGGGTAGATTTCTTTTGTAATATCTCATCATCATCGTCATCATCATCATCATCATCATCATCATCATCAAGAACCGGGCCTGCTGGCGTAGGTGATCATGTCTCTCCACAACTTTCGATATCGACAGCTATTTATCATTTCTGTTGTTGACCTTCTGCCAAGCCATTCTCTTAAGCTGTCTGTTATTTTTTATCTTTGCTTTCCTCTATCTCTTCGTCCCTCAATTGTTACATTTGTTACAATATATTCCAGTTGTTCTCTTCTCATTACATGGCCAAAAAATGATGATTGTTTCTTCCTAATATTGGAAATTAGATCTCTTTTTGCTTTGACCTCTCTCAGAACATCTTCATTACTCTTCTTAGCTGCTCATGGTACTCTCAACATTCTTCTCTAAAACCACATTTCTACAGGCCTCATTCTCCAGTGATTTTCTTGTCTGTTGTCCTATTGTCCATGATTCGCATCCATATGTTAATACTGGCTCTACGTAACATTTAAGAACTCTTTCTCTTGTTTCTATTGGGTAAAATGGATTGCATAGTATCTTCCTCATTTTTTGGAAAGCTGCTTTTGCCTGAGCCATTCTCCATCTCACCTCTTTTGTACATTTTCCGACTGAGGTTAACAAAGTACCCAAATATTTAAATTCATTTACCTGTTTTAATATTGTTCCACTTGTCTTTATTTTGCACTGAGGTGATGCCTTTTTCTTTGTTGTTACCATTACCTCTGTCTTTTTGCTACTAAGGCGGAGTCCTTTATTTTTGCTTTATTTCACTATAATGTCTAACATTTCTTGTAACTCATAGAGTAGACTTAATAACCTGGTTAGTTCATTGACAGACATAAGGTTTTTACAAACGCGAGGTGTGTACAGACACGAAGTGTTTACAGACTCAATATGTTTACAGACACGAAATGTTTATAGACACGAGGTATTTACATACAAAGGTGTTTACAGACGCAAAGTGTTTACAGACACGAAGTGTTTACAGGCATGAGGTGCTTATAGACACGAAGTGTTTATAGATACGACGTGTTTACAGACACCGTGGTGCTTACAGACACGGATTGGTTATAGACGCGAGGTTTTTACAGAAACAAGGTGTTTACAGACTCGAAGTGTTTACAGACACGATGTTTTCATAGACACGAGGTGTTTACTTGACATATGATGTTTCCATACATGAAGTGTTTACAGTCACGAGGTGCTTATAAGCATGAAGTATATATAGACACAAGGTGTTAATAAAGGCGAGATATTTACAGGAACGAAGTGTGTACAGACACAAGGTGTTAATAAATGCGAGATATTTACAGGAACGAAGTGTGTACAGACACAAGGTGTTAATAAAGGCGAGATATTTACAGGAACGAAGTGTGTACAGACACAAGGTGTTAATAAAGGCGAGATATTTACAGGAACGAAGTGTGTACAGACACAAGGTGTTAATAAAGGCGAGATATTTACAGGAACGAAGTGTGTACAGACACAAGGTGTTAATAAAGGCGAGATATTTACAGGAACGAAGTGTGTACAGACACAAGGTGTTAATAAAGGCGAGATATTTACAGGAACGAAGTGTGTACAGACACAAGGTGTTAATAAAGGCGAGATATTTACAGGAACGAAGTGTGTACAGACACAAGGTGTTAATAAAGGCGAGATATTTACAGGAACAAAGTGTGTACAGACACAAGGTGTTTACAGAGGCGAGATATTTATAGGAACAAAGTGTGTACAGAAACAACGTGTTAATAGAGGCGAGATATTTACAAGAACAAAGTGTGTACAGACACAAGGTGTTAATAAAGGCGAGATATTTACAGGAACAAAGTGTGTACAGACACAAGGTGTTAATAGAGGCGAGATATTTACAGGAACATAGTGCGTACAGACACAAGGTGTTAATAGAGGCGAGATGTTTACAGGAACAAAGTGTGTACAGACACAAGGTGTTAATAAAAGCGAGATATTCACAGGAACAAAGTGTGTACAGACACAAGGTGTTTACAGAGGCGAGATATTTATAGGAACAAAATGTGTACAGAAACAACGTGTTAATAGAGGCGAAATATTTACAGGAACAAAGTGTGTACAGACACAAGGTGTTAATAAAGGCGAGATATTTACAGGAACAAAGTGTGTACAGACACAAGGTGTTTACAGGCAAGAAGGGTTTACTGGCACGATGCTTCTGCAGACGCGAGGTGTTTACAGACACAAGTTATTTACAGGCATGAGAAGGTGGTGTAGGATCTCTGTCAGCTGTAAATCACTGACCCCGACGAAAGCTGAGCTAGAGTCAATGACTACTGTTAGCTTAGATGTTGTTGAACGACTGCGCCACAAATTAGGATGAAAATATATTTAGAGATGACAAAATAGAGAACCGTGATAGATGTGCATCATAGGCAAGCTTCAGTATACATAGAGATGGCCAGTGTTTTCATCACTGCCACATCCCCATTCCAAAGGAAGGTATCCTTTGATAAAGTTGAATCAGGATTGAGTATATTGATCAAGGAAGGAACTAATAAATTATTTAGTTCGGAAATCCATCGCATAATAACATGTTATCTCATTAAACATATTCTATTTGCATATTTATATATATATAATGTTAACCTCATTTGGTAGATGTACAAATGAGGTGAGATCCAGAATGTCTCAGGCAAAAAGCAGCTTTCCAACAAATTAGGAAGATAATGTGCAATCCATTTTTGACAAAAGAAACAAGAAAAAGAGTTCTTAAATGTTATGTAGAGCCAGTCTTAACATATAGATGTAAATCATGGACAATAGGACAACAGACAAGAAAATCACTGGAGGCTATACAAATGTGATTTTACATAAGGATGTTGAGAATACCATGGGCAGCTAAGAAGAATAATTAAAATGTTCTGAAAGAGGCCAAAGCAAAAAGAGAGGTAATTTCCAATATTAGGAAGAAACAATCATCAATTTTTGGCCATATAATGAGAAGAGAACAACTGGAATATATTGTGACAACTGGGAAAATTGAGGAGATAGAGGGAAGCATAAAAGAAAAGATACCAGAAAACTTAAGAGAATGGCTTGCCAGAAGGTCAACAACAGAAATGATAAATAACTGTCGAGATCGAAAGTTGTGGAGAGACATGCTCACCTACGCTAGCAGGCACGGTACTCGATGATGATGATGATGATATATATATATAATACCATCAATACGGCTTGATCACAGTTGTGGGTCTGTCTGTAGATCTTATATGATCGGAGGATAAAAGTCGCTTCACCAGTGTAGTCGCCACGAGGTATTCCGGTCTTAGTTTTTATTTCACCCCGAGAGAAAAAAATTACTTTAGACTCTACCGGGGTTCGAACTTATTTCTCCTGGTTTGAAACCCAATAAGTTATCGTTTCGGCCACCCGCTCTCTCAATTTTCATGTATAGTGTAATTAAAAAAATAAGTAAAATATAATGTCATAAAATATAGTATCATACGTAATGTCACAATATAGTATTATAATATATATAATGTCACAAAATATAATATCATATAATGTAATGAAAAATAAATAATATACAATATCATAAAACATAATGTCATAAAATATAACATCATACATAATGTCATAAGATAGTAATATAATATCCTATATAATGTCATAAAACATAATAACGAGTGACATATATTATGTCCTTGGGGAATTGAATATATTTCTCGTCACTGGACCGCAAAATTTGGAGGTAATGAGGTTTATATCTCCCAGGCTGTGATTATTTTTCCTTAACTCAGTCAGCCAATTCATTGTTCTATTTTATCAGCAAGGTTGACTGAATAGGATTATGTAGCGTTTGAACCATCACTCACTTTACCACCACGCTACAGGAGCTCGCTTTGAAATAAACTACGCAATAAAATTAGCGTATAACTGGCAACACAGCAAAAGTTGTAATACCCCAATGATAACACTTACCATCAACATTTGAAAGCTATCCATGAAGGCCCGAGCGAGGGTGAAAACATACGAGTGTATATCTCCAACACTGGGCGAATGTAGAAATAGAGCAGATAAGGAGAAGTGATACACTGGACAGACCAGATCACGTGTACACTCGTGCATGGGGCAATGAAAGAGACGCTGGGAGACAGTGGAAAGCTAGAGATAGACTAGAGACGGCCCTCGCGTCTATAAAGGATTTGTCTGGGATTTTTTTAGCTTTCCTTCCTTGCTTGTTGCTACAGAATTGAAGACATTTTTAGCTGAAGAGGGAGATTCTTGTTTTGTCAGAAAAATAAAAAAGATGGATTTCAGTTAAAGAACGTACGGGAGATTTATATTTCAGGGAATGGAAATAAGAACATCCAGAAAACACAGATTTGGTTTCTCGGAAAACAACTTGTTCTTCGTTCTAGAGAATCGGGGTATTAATCTTGTTTTATGATATGGGCATAGATCGATAAATCAGTTTTGTGGATGTTAGCTTATTAGAAGATCAAATTCATTTCACAACGGACAAGTCCATTGTGGTTAGATTCGCTTCTCAACACGTTCCTCAACACATATGAAGCGCGCCCGTAGCACAGTAGCGAAAGCACTGAAGGTGGCTTCAACTTACAGGAACACGATCTTCGTAGAGTTAACGAAGACCATGATCCAAACCTCCTTAGCCGTATCTTACGACATGCGTGTCAGGTGACAGTGGCTCTATGACATGCATGTAAGGTGACAGTGGCTCTATGACATGCATGTAAGGTGACAGTGGCTCTATGACATGCATGTCAGGTGACAGTGGCTCTATGACATGCGTGTCGGGTGACAGTGGCTCTATGACATGCATGTCAGGTGACAGTGGCTCTATGACATGCATGTCAGGTGACAGTGGCTCTACGACATATATGTCAGGTGACAGTGGCTCTATGACATGCATGTCAGGTGACAGTGGCTCTATGACATGCATGTCAGGTGACAGTGGCTCTACGACATATATGTCAGGTGACAGTGGCTCTACGACATGCGTGTCACGTGACAGTTGCTCAACGATAGGCGTATCACGTGGCAAAGACTCTACGACATTCGTAACAGTGACTCTCCGACATGTGTGTCAGGTGACAGATGACAGGTCATATTCCTGTCTCCCCTCACCGTGATCAGGGCGCAAACACTTACCCTGGTGGAAGTACGCCTGTTAAGTGCTGTAAGACATGAGTGACATTTCTTAACCCTGCCCGATCCTTTACTAATCCTCACTGAGTGCCACAGGTCTGCACCAAACTGTTCATTTTTTTCCCGGATGCTTCCCGTTTTTATCCTAATTTGATCACTTTCACAGCTGTTTGCTTTCATCTTTTAGTTTGCGGTATTTTGTTTCAAACCTTTGTTTGGATCCTTCAATGAGATGAGTTTTAATTCGGATGATTCCACTGGCACGGGCAGTTAAGCAATTATGGATTTTAATACGTTTGCAGTGAAATCGGGGCATTCAACTAACCACAACCATAGTTCAAATCTTCAAAAATTCATTGTGTAATATTGTGTGTAATAATGTATGAAGTTGTCGTGAGAGACAAGATCACAAATGAGGAATTGAGAAAAAAAGCTAGGAATAACCACCCTATAGAATATATATATATTAAAAAACAATAACGGATAAAGTGGTTTGGCTAAGTGACAAGGCGGAAAGATCAAAACAAAACACAACGAGCCTTCAATAAATGTTGTTGCGAGAATACCAGACCCAAGGGTCGAACATGAAAGAGATGAATTGACGGAATATTAGAAACACTAGGAAACATAACAGCAGCAGAGGCGAACAGAAGAGAAAAACACCGTAAATTATATCTCCCGTCGACGCTGAAAGGCAAATGAGGAAGGAAAGTAGAAGAAGATGTCGTGAGTCCAGTACATTACCCGGACTATTAAACTTGATATTTTGTCGAGTTATTTTCAATTTGAGACACCACACAGCATAGAACTTTGTAGCTTGAGAAAGTATTCATAATGTGATATTTTAGTAGAATAATGATGGTAAAAAAAAAGATCACAGATTGACAAATGTAACAATTTCCGGGGTGAGATACTCAAATGTAACAATTTCCGGGGTGAGATACTCAAATGTAACAATTTCCGGGGTGAGATACTCAAATGTAACAATTTCCGGGGTGAGATACTCAAATGTAACAATTTCCGGGGTGAGATACTCAAATGTAACAATTTCCGGGGTGAGATACTCAAATGTAACAATTTCCGGGGTGAGATACTCAAATGTAACAATTTCCGGGGTGAGATACTCAAATCCCTTTGTTTAACAGAAGAGGTATGTAAATATTGTCTTCATGGAAATACACACATGATCAAACTAAAGAATCAACGATAAACTTGTGTGCTTTATTTTGTCTTATTTACAAATGACTACTATACCATATCTTGTTCCTGCTGTAGAGCATATGAGCCATCAAGTACAGGTTCAGGAAAGGGTTCACCCACAATACGTTAGGTGTTAGGGGAACAAGATAATAGTGACAACATTCGAGCTTCACCAACAGATCGTTGTTAGATTATGTGGTCAGTATTACGACAGGTCGTCCTTCTTCTTCTTCTTCTTCTTCTTTGTCTACCTTTCAGCTCCCTGTGGAGCATAGGTCTTCAACAAACACTTTCCAAGTTTTCCAGTTTCTTGCCATTCTTTTAAGATCATTCCATGACTTCCCCATCATCTTCATCTCTGCTTCTATCTGTCATCTCCAAGAATTCCTTGGCTTTCCTATTTGTCGTTTCCCTGGGGATTCCAATATAAGAGCCTGTTGTGTTATATTCTCAGTTGGCTTCCGCAGTGTGTGTCCTATCCGAGGCCATCATCTTCGCAGTATCTCTTTATCCACTGGTGTTTGCCTGGTACTTTTCCATAATTCTATGTTAGTGATTTTGTCCTGCCATTTCCATCCTTTTATCCTGCGTAAGCATCCATTAATAAATATCTGTATCTTCATGATTGTCATTTTTTGTTGTTCTCTATGTTTCACAGCCATATAATAGGACTGTCTTAACATTGGAGTTTAACATTTTTATTTTTGTATTTAACCTAATTTCTGTGGACTTCCTTATGTTTCCCAGTGCAACAAAAGCTTCTCTTGCTTTTGATATCCTTATTTTTGTATTATTTTCTGTTCCTCCCTCTTTGTCTATATTACTATCAAGATATATTTAAGATTGTACGTCTAGTCGCCCTTGCTTCCCAGAAAATATCCAGTACCTATTTTTAGAGGCTGAATGGAACTAATAGTGTTAGTTCGGTGAAAAAAATCACATTCTACCTGGGAATTGAACTCATACCCCTCTGATTGGGGACACGAGCACACTAACGACTCAGTTATCTAGATGTTGTATCAACATGTTATCACAATGTTTATATCACAGTAATCGGAAACCATGTTATGAAAGCGTTCTTATCACATTAATTAGACAGCGTGTTATCAAACCTTCCTTATTATAATAATTAGACAGCGTGTTATAAAACCTCCCGTGTGTATAATAATTAGACAGCGCGTTATCAAACCTCCCTTATTATAATAATTAGACAGCGCGTTATCAAACCTCCCTTATTATAATAATTAGACAGCGCGTTATCAAACCTCCCTTATTATAATAATTAGACAGCGCGTTATCAAACCTCCCTTATTATAATAATTAGACAGCGCGTTATCAAACCTCCCTTATTATAATAATTAGACAGCGCGTTATCAAACCTCCCTTATTATAATAATTACACAGCGTGTTATCAAACCTCCCTTATTATAATAATTAGACAGCGCGTTATCAAACCTCCCTTATTATAATAATTACACAGCGTGTTATCAAACCTCCCTTATTATAATAATTACACAGCGCGTTATCAAACCTCCCTTATTATAATAATTAGACAACGAGTTATCAAACTTCTCTTATTATAATAATTAGACAGCGTGTTATCAAACTTCTCTTATTATAATAATTAGACAACGAGTTATCAAACTTCTCTTATTATAATAATTAGACAACGAGTTATCAAACTTCTCTTATTATAATAATTAGACAGCGTGTTATCAAACCTCCCGTGTGTATAATAATTAGACAGCGTGTTATCAAACCTCTCTTATTATAATAATTAGACAGCGTGTTATCAAACCTCTCTTATTATAATAATTAGACAGCGTGTTATCAAACCTTCCTTATTATAATAATTAGACAGCGCGTTATCAAACCTTCCTTATTATAATAATTAAACAGCGTGTTATCAAACCTCCCTTATTATAATAATTAAACAGCTTGTTATCAAACCTCCCTTATCACATTAATTAGACAGCGCTTTATTACTGTTTCCTGTACTGTCACAATCTGTGAAAACGACTGGCAACATCTGGCAAGTGATCGCACATCATGGAGAGCACGTATAAGGAACGGTATAACAACATTTGAGACTGTTCTAAGACAGGACTTAGAAGAGAAGAGACTCATGAAAAAGGATGGTAAACCCTGTGGACCAGCGAGCCTGACCTGTTCATTATGTGACCGCGTGTGTTTGTCAAACATTGGTAGAATTAGCCACGAGAGAAGCTGTTCGGCAAAAACAATACCTCAAAAAAATACGCAATAGCCTCCACTAGACCGTCTGACAAGACGAAAAGGGCCATATACATATATATTATATATATACTGTCACAGAATAAGTTTCAAAGCAGCCGGAAAATCCCCATATCCGCCCCACCACAGCTAATGCCAACACACGTTCACAAATTCTGTTAACAAAGGTCGACTACCATGCAGCCTTAAACGGCGGCAGGGGCGACAATTACAATCGACGTCGATTGAGATGACAGTACACAGTCACTTCTTCGTCAATAACATTGTTTCCATATAACAAATACACATCGTGTTATCACCGTTTCCATATAACAAATACACATCGTGTTATTACCGTTTCCATATAACAAATACACATCGTGTTATTACCGTTTCCATATAACAAATACACATCGTGTTATCACCGTTTCCATATAACAAATACACATCGTGTTATTACCGTTTCCATATAACAAATACACATCGTGTTATTACCGTTTCCATATAACAAATACACATCGTGTTATTACCGTTTCCATATAACAAATACACATCGTGTTATTACCGTTTCCATATAACAAATACACATCGTGTTATCACCGTTTCCATATAACAAATACACATCGTGTTATTACCGTTTCCATATAACAAATACGCATCATGTTATTACCGTTTCCATATAACAAATACACATCGTGTTATTACCGTTTCCATATAACAAATACACATCGTGTTATTACCGTTTCCATATAACAAATACACATCGTGTTATTACCGTTTCCATATAACAAATACACATCGTGTTATTACCGTTTCCATATAACAAATACACATCGTGTTATCACCGTTTCCATATAACAAATACACATCGTGTTATTACCGTTTCCATATAACAAATACACATCGTGTTATCACCGTTTCCATATAACAAATACACATCGTGTTATCACTGCTTCCGTATAGTAAATGGACACCGTGTTATCACCGTTTCCATATAACAAATACACATCGTGTTATCACCGTTTCCATATAACAAATACACACCGTGTTATCACCGTTTCCATATAACAAATATACACCGTGTTATCACCGTTTCCATACCACAAGTATTTTACATTAACAAATACAGTTTCATCATTTCTCCCCTTGTATCCACCTATAACTCATACTGCACAAACGTCCCAACACCAGCAAATATTCATGCGGTGATTTCATTGATTTTTTCCATTTCATCATCATCGAGTGCCGTCTCCGCAACAAAGGTTTGTTACCACGGAGTTCTGCTCTGTCTCTTGCTTTGATGGTGCAGATTGTCATAGACGGATTTGTCCATCTTTTGATGTTACTAGTCCATGTTAGTTTTGGTCTGCCTCTGCCTCTTTTACATTGTCTTTTCCCCTCCAGGATTACTTTTAGTAGGCTGTTGTGTCTTTTAACATGGCCCAAAAATCGCATTTGTCTTGTTTGAATTGTGTTTAGTAGTTCTTTTTTCATTTTTAGTTGTTTTAAGACTTCATCGTTTGTTTTCTTTTCTTTCCATTAAATTCTTCATATTCTTCTATAAATCCATATTTCAAAGGCTTCGATTTTATGTTCTGTTTCTTGTATAGTGTCCATGCTTTTTGCACGATATAGGCATATTGAGAAGATATAATATGTTGCTATTCTTAAATTTGATTCTTGTGTTATTTGTTTTGATGTTAGTATATTGATCATGATATTTTAATTACTTTTTGCCATTCCTATTCTTTTATTTATTTCAGTTGTACATTTTCAATCACTGGTTATAGTATGTCCAAGGTAGTTGTAGTTCTGAACTGTCTCCAGGTCTATTCCTTCAATTTTGATATCCACTTGTGGGTTTTGAGTATTTCCTTTGTTTATGATCATAGTTTTAGTCTTTTTGATATTCATATCTAGTCCATATTTTTTGCTTATCATGTTTATTACATTAAGTAATTGTTGTAGATCTTTAGGATTTTCTGCTATTAGTACAGTATCGTCAGCATATCCTAGGTTATTGATTATCTTCCCATTAATGTTTAGGCCTTTCCATTTATCAATGTAAAACATGGACCTTATCTAAAACACATTCTTTTGGAAGATAACAATAACGTGAGATTAAACCTTTGATAAAAAAAAACCACAGTAATAAATATTGACGTCAAAATATGAGGAAACCTACAGCCAGCATAATATTCATAGGAAAACGTAAGTAAATTCGATCCGTTGTCTCAGAGAATGGCTTCAAATTGTTTAGTCTTAGGCTACATCTAGAGTTAACGATCTGGCATCAAGAGTTCAGAGGAAGAATACGAGCCTGATGTATTGACAGCAACTGTACTATATACACTGTAATATAATAGATATATAATAGATATATAATAGATATATAATAGATATATAATAGATATATAATAGATATATAATAGATATATAATAGATATATAATAGATATATAATAGATATATAATAGATATATAATAGATATATAATACAATTAATGTAGTTCCACCGCAAGTTAGTGATTTCACTGTCTCAGGCTACGTGAAGAGGTGTAGTAGGCTCTTCATCTCTAACTTTCCTCCTCCGTCGCTGCCTTTCCTCTTCTCTCGCTGCCTATTCTCCTCCCTCACTGTCTTTCCTCCCTGCCTCCCTCGTTTCCAGCTCTTTTCTTGGTGCTTTACTTTGTCAAATTCTCTTGTATAATCTATGAAACATAGGTATAGATCTGTTTTCACCTGTATGGCTCCGCTTTCTACTAAAGATCTTATGATGTATATGGCATTGTTCGTTACTTTGTCTCTAACAAAACCACACTGTTCATCACTAATTTCTGAACTGATTTTGTTTCGCACTCTTTACATGATGATTCTTAGTATTATCTTAGTCATGTGACTCATAAGGCTTATTGTGCGATTATCATCGCATTCAATCGCACCCGATTTCTTTGGTAGGGCTATGAATATTGATTTGAGCAGGTCGTCTGGTAGAAATCCGCTGTTGTAGATATTATTCAATATTTTTGTTATTATTTCTATTTCAAAATCACACATGGTATCAATCTCTTCTTTAGTTATATTATCTGGTCCAGGGGCTTTTCCTGTGTCCAAATTGCTCAAAGCGTCTTATACTTCTATTTTGATTGTGCCTGATCCTTGTGTGTGTATATATATATAATTATGAGTTTTAGAGAGAGCGAGGGAGAGAGAGAGAGAGATAAGAAAGAGAGAGAGAGAGAGATAGATTATTTAATTCAAGATAACATTATTCCTTATGATATAGACAAAACGTTTGGAAGAAAGAATAATTTTCTGATAACTATGCAGACAAATTCGTGTTTTGGACATTACACTGAATGACCAAATAAGTATCCGCCCGCTCGCCAAGAAAGCGAGCCAATCAGTGTTAGTGGTCTATTGGGAATACAGTGTTAGTGACCAGAATTTGGATAGACCTTTGACACATGAATTTTCGGGTAATGTGATCGGATTTACGCCCGTGCCGCTTTACTTCCTCATAAAAAATCCGGTACTCATTTAAGTCTGGATTAATCCGGAATCCGTCTATTAGGATGGAACGAGACCTCTTGTCGCTGTAGTTAAGTTAACTAGCCACGGAGCTATCGCGGCCCCCAATCAGGGTAACCTATATATTCATGTTTGAAAAGCAACACTTTATTTTACTAGACCCATTTTTGACAATAGAAACAAGAAAAAGAGTTCATAAATGTTATTTAGAGCCAGTCTTAACATATGGATGCGAATCATGGAAAATAGGACAACGGGCAAGAAATTCACTGGAGTCGGTAGAAATGTGGTTTTGCAGAAGAATGTTGAGAATACCATGGACAGCTAAGAAGAGTAATGAAAACGTTCTGAAAGAGACCAAAGCAAAAAGAGAGCTTGTTTCCAATATTAGGAAGAAACAATCATCATGTTTGGGTCATGTAATGAGAAAGGAACAGATGGAATATAATGTAACAGCTGGGAAAATTGAGGGACGAAGAGATAGAGGGAAGAAGAGAGAAAAGATACCAGACAGCTTAAGAGAATAGCTTTGGCAGAAGGTGAACAACAGAAATGATAAATAACTGTCGTGATCGAAAGTTGTGGAGAGACATGATCACCTACGCCAGCAGGCCAGGCACTTGATGATGAGACCCAAGAAGCCACTTAAGTTGTTTCCGGCTCGAGGATGCACAAACATGAGCCACACAGCTGCAACCAAGAGATATATTTCATACAAGGTGTTGATAATGACATCAAACAATCAAAATAAATAAGAGTATACACGATCAATAGGAGAATGGAAGTTACGGTTGGCTAATGTGTTCTTGCTACTGGCCACTAGGGTGCTGGTTCAGTACCGACCACCGACAGACCTTCACAGCTCACTCCACCTAGCGGTGGAATGGGGGGGGGGCGGTGGCGGGGGGGGGGCGGTAGTGGGGGGGGATTGGGAGCAGAAGGGATCTATAGGTAAGAAGTCAGCCTCTGGACAGGAAGGTCCAGTGCTCGAGTCCAGGCACATACCTTGGGAGGTCTTCACATCAAACCCGTTGTTTCTGGTGTCTGGGCAGTGAGAACCAATACCTGGCACTATCTAGGCAGTGAGAACCAATGTCTACCCCTCACTGGGCACTGAGAACCAATACCTGGCACTATCTGGGCAGTGAGAACCAATACTTAGCCCTCACTGGGCACTGAGAACCAACGTCTAGCCCTCACTGGTTACTTAGAACCAACACCTAAGCCTCCCTTTGCACTGAGAACCAACACCTAACCCTCCCTTGGCACTTAGAACCAACACCTAGCCCTCACTGGGCACTGAGAACCAATGTCTACCCCTCACTGGGCACTGAGAACCAATACCTGGCACTATCTGGGCAGTGAGAACCAATACTTAGCCCTCACTGGGCACTGAGAACCAACACCTAGCCCTCACTGGGCATTGAGAACCAACACCTAAGCCTCCCTGGGCACTGAGAACCAACACCTAAGCCTCCCTGGGCACTGACAACCAACACCTAAGCCTCCCTGGGCACTGAGAACCAACACCTATGCCTGCACGAAAAACATGGATTGGCGGAATATTAGAAACACTAGGAAACATAACAGCAGCAGAGGCGAACAGAAGAGCAAAAGACCGCAAATTATATCTCTCCTCGACGCTGAAAGACACACGAGGAAGGAAAGAGGTAGAAGAAAACATCAGACATAAGATATGCTACGATGTCGCCGTTAAAGGAATTCTTGCACAGAAACAAGAACATAGACAGCAATAAAGAAAGTAGAAAGATACAACTTAAATGATTTATTTGCATGAATGGACACACCGTGAGTGACGAATCGCCGAAAATGTGACAATCGTCATGAATAACTGATTGCTCTTTGTTCCTTCCTCATTTGCCTTTCAGCGTCTAGGGGAGATAAAACGAGCCAATTTTGCTCTTCCGTTGACCTAACTTGCTGTAGTGCTTCCTACACAGCTGCTCGTTTTCTTCTCAAAATGGCATTTTAGTTATAATCTTGGAAACCTAAAGACATTTCTGGGTGTTTGTGTTGTGAGCTTAGTTCCACTCAGTCTTAAAATTTGTTATTTATGAAAAACGTCATATGCAAACCATTTATATCTATAGAGGCCAGAAAGATAGTTCATCGGTGCTGTTTAATGCTAATTCTGACTTATGGAAGCGAATTATGGACAGTAAACAAGCAAATGAAAAGACGATTAGAGGCCACAGAGATGGGATTTCTCAGAAGAATATTGAAAGTTCCTTGGATAACTAAAAAGACCAACGAGGAAACTCATAAAGAGGCCAACACAAAAAGGGAACTCCTAAGAAACATCATAAAAAGAAACTGTGCTGAATTCGGATGTGTTGGGCCGAAAAGCGCAAACATCACAGTTATACTGTAAACCACAACACATCGCAGACACATCCACTTAACGTCCTTTTAAGGGTGAAGTAGAAGTGCATCCCTTTATTCATCAGGTGAACGCAAGCAGGCAGGCAGGCAGGCAAGCAAGCAGGCAAGCAGGCAAGCAAGCAGGCAGGCAAGTAAGCAAGCAAGCAAGCAAGCAGGCAGGCAAGCAAGCAAGCAAGCAGGCAGGCAAGCAAGCAAGCAGGCAGGCAAGCAAGCAGGCAGGCAGGCAGGCAAGCAGGCAGGCAGGCAGGCAGGCAGGCAAGCAAGCAGGCAGCCAAGCAGGCAAGCAGGCAGGCAGGCAGGCAAGCAAGCAGGCAGCCAAGCAGGCAAGCAGGCAGGCAGGCAAGTAAGCAAGCAAGGAGGCAGGCTAGCAAGCAAGCATGCAGGCAAGCAAGCAAGCTGGCAGGCAAGCAGGCAGGCAGGCAGGCAGGCAGGCAAGCAAGCAGGCAGCCAAGCAGGCAAGCAGGCAGGCAGGCAAGTAAGCAAGCAAGGAGGCAGGCTAGCAAGCAAGCATGCAGGCAAGCAGGCAGGCAGGCAGGCAAGCAGGCAGGCAGGCAGGCAGGCAGGCAAGCAAGCAGGCAGCCAAGCAGGCAAGCAGGCAGGCAGGCAAGTAAGCAAGCAAGGAGGCAGGCTAGCAAGCAAGCATGCAGGCAAGCAAGCAAGCTGGCAGGCAAGCAAGCAGGCAGGCAGGCAGGCAAGCAAGCAAGCAGGCAGGCAAGCAGGCAGGCAAGCAAGCAGGCAGGCAGGCAAGCAGGCAAGCAAGCAGGCAGGCAAGCAGGCACGCAGGCAGGCAAGCAAGCACGCAGGCAGGCAAGCAAGCACGCAGGCAGGCAAGCAAGCAAGCAGGCAGGCAAGCAAGCAAGCAAGCAGGCAGGCAGGCAGGCAAGCAAGCAAGAAGGCAGGCAGGCAAGCAAGCACGCAGACAGGCATGCAAGCAGGCAGGCAAGCAAGCACGCAGGCAGGCAAGCTAGCACGAAGGCAGGCAAACAAGCAAGCAGGCAAGCAAGCAAGCAGGCAGGCAAGCAAGCAGGCAAGCAAGCAAGCAAGCAGGCAGGCAGGCAAACCAGCAGGCAGGCATGCAAGCAAGCAAGCAGGCAAGCAAGCAAGCAAGCAGGCAGGCAAGCAAGCAGGCAGGCAAGCAAGCAAGCAAGCAGGCAAGCAAGCAGGCAGGCAGGCAAGCAAGCAGGCAGGCAAGAAAGCAGGCAGGCAAGCAAGCAAGCAAGCAGGCAAGCAAGCAGGCAGGCAGGCAGGCAAGCAAGCAGGCAGGCAGGCAAGCAAGCAGGCAGGCAGGCAAGCAAGCAGGCAGGCAAGCAAGCAAGCAAGCAGGCAGGCAAGCAAGCAGGCAGGCAAGCAAGCAAGCAAGCAGGCAAGCAAGCAGGCAGGCAGGCAAGCTAGCAGGCAGGCAGGCAAGCAAGCAGGCAGGCAGGCAAGCAAGCAGGCAGGCAAGCAAGCAGGCAGGTAAGCAAGCAAGCATTAGAAAGAAACATTTTTTCGGGCACATCATGAGAAGAGGAAAGTTGGAATACTTGGTTACAACTGACAAAATACAAGATAAGATAGATCGCGGACGACAAAGAGAAAATAGCTTGGTGTCATGGCATGGATAACAGTCAACAACAGAACTGATACGAGGCACGGTGGACAGAAGATTGTGGAAGGACATGATTCTACGCCAAGCAGTATGGCACATGATGATGATGACGATTTATGAAACTGGTTTTAGTGTGTGACATCACAAACAAAACGTAAAACTGTTAGCAAAAGCGTGTGTATTTACATACATTTGTGTATGTCTGCTGATAGCTAAAGCTTGTGTATTTACATACATTTGTGTATGTCCCATAATGTAGTAGTTGATGCTGATAGCAAAAGCTTGTGTATTTACATTTGTGTATGTCTCATATGTTAGTAGTTGATGCTGATAGCTAAAGCTTGTGTATTTACATACATTTGTGTATGTCTCATATGTTAGTAGTTGATGCTGATAGCTGAAGCTTGTGTATTTACATACATTTGTGTATGTCTCATATGTTAGTAGTTGATGCTGATAGCTAAAGCTTGTGTATTTGCATACATTTGTGTATGTCTCATATGTTAGTAGTTGATGCTGTTAGCTACAGCTTGTGTATGTCCCATATGTTAGTAGTTGATGCTGTTAGCTAAAGCTTGTGTATGTCCCATATGTTAGTAGTTGATGCTGTTAGCTAAAGCTTGTGTATGCCCCATATGTTATTAGTTGATGTTGTTAGCTAAAGCTTGTGTATGTCCCATATGTTAGTATTTGATGCTGTTAGCTAAAGCTTGTGTATGTCCCATATGTTAGTAGTTGATGCTGTTAGCTAAAACTTGTGTATGTCCCATATGTTAGTATTTGATGCTGTTAGCTAAAGCTTGTGTATGTCCCATATGTTAGTAGTTGATGCTGCTAGCTAAAGCTTGTGTATGTCCCATATGTTAGTATTTGATGCTGTTAGCTAAAGCTTGTGTATGTCCCATATGTTAGTAGTTGATGCTGTTAGCTAAAGCTTGTGTATGTCCCATATGTTAGTATTTGATGCTGTTAGCTAAAGCTTGTGTATGCCCCATATGTTATTAGTTGATGTTGTTAGCTAAAGCTTGTGTATGTCCCATATGTTAGTATTTGATGCTGTTAGCTAAAGCTTGTGTATGTCCCATATGTTAGTAGTTGATGCTGTTAGCTAAAACTTGTGTATGTCCCATATGTTAGTATTTGATGCTGTTAGCTAAAGCTTGTGTATGTCCCATATGTTAGTAGTTGATGCTGCTAGCTAAAGCTTGTGTATGTCCCATATGTTAGTAGTTGATGCTGATAGCAAAACGATCAAAGACTGGCAAATCTGCGTCTCCGTGGATCACATATCTCATTTTTAACCAGAAAAATGTTCACATTTTAAGATGCTGGTTCTTCTAATCACGTTGAATGTTCAATTTAAAAATGAGCATATTGATTGTATATCCCTGGAAAGATACAAATGATTATAGCAATAATAGTATCATTATGAAACACGTACCTACTAACAAATAAAGAGCCCCGTCACGTCAGGTGACGTAAAGGGAATATGGTGTTAGTGACCATACATTTTACAGACCTTCGGCACATGATCGTAATGTGTAATGTGGTCGGTATTACACCAGAACGGCTTTACTTTCCCATTAAAAAAATCAGGTACCCATTTAAGGCTGGGTGAACCCGGAAGCCGTCGTTCAGGATCAAATCCGACCTCTTGTAATTTGTAGTACAGATCAGTAACCACTCAGCTATCACGGCTTCTTGAAACACTTTACCTGGTCTTTCTAATATTTCAGTGATTTATGTTTATCGTGGTTGACCCTTGATTCTGGTCCAGGTCGACCCTTTCTCTCAACGTTTATTAAAGGCTCGTTATGTTGTATAAGCAAAAATAAAGGACTCAGCCTTAATAGCAAAAAGACAGAAGTAATGGTAACAACAAAGAAAAAGACATCATAATAAAGACAAGTGGAACAATATTAAAACAGGTAAATGAATTTAAATATTTGGGAACTTTGTTAACCTCAGACGGAAGATGTACAAAAGAGGTGAGATGCAGAATGGATCAGGCAAAAGCAGCATTCCAAAAAATAAGGAAGATACTATGCAATCAATTTTTAACAATAGAAACACGAAAAAGATTCCTTAAAAGAGTTTTTAAATGTTATGTAGAGCCAGTCTTAACATATGAATGTGAATCATGGACAACAGGATAACAGATAAGAAAATCACTGGCGTCTGTAGAAATGTGGTTTTACAGAAGAATGTTGAGAATACCATGGACAGCTAAGAAGAGTAATGAAAATGTTCTGAAAGAAGTCAAAGCAAAAAGAGAGCTAATTTCCAATATTAGGAAGAAACAATCATCATTTTTTGGCCATGTAATGAGAAAAGAACAGTTGGAATATATTGTAAGAACAGGGAAAATTGAGGGACGAAGAGATAGAGGGAAGTAAAAAGGGAAAAAAACACCAGACAGCTTAAGAGAATGGCTTGGCAGAAGGTCAACAACAGAAATGATAAATAACTGTCGAGATCGAAAGTTGTGGAGAGACATGATCACCTTCGCCATAGTAGGCCCGGTACTTGATGATGATGATGATGTGTTATACATTGACCTTTCTATCTTATAACATGACCACAAAATGTTTCTGTTGTTTCTTTATGTACTCATTGGCGGGAATTATTCCTAGGCTTATTGTCAGTTTTTCGTTTCTGATTATATCTCGCAAGCTGCTTTCTATCGTACGTCTGGCACATTTATCGTACACATTTCATTTCGGTTAGCTGTTATTTTCTTATAGTTCATGAGTTTCATCATCATCACTCATCGGGTGCCATCTCCGCAACGAAGGTTGGCTACCATGGAGCGCCATTCTGCTCTGTCTCTTGCTTTGACGGTGCAGGTTGTCATAGGCTGATTTGTCGATCTTTTGATGTTACTCGTCCATGTTAGTCTTGGTCTGCCTCTGTCTCTTTTATCTTGTATTTTTCCCTCCAAGATTACTTTTAGTAGGCTGCTGTGTAATTTAACATGGCCTAAAAGTCGCATTTGTATATACTATGCTCCACAGGGAGCTGAAAGTGTTTGTTGGAGACTTTTGCCTCACAGGGAGTGAGCTGAAAGTGTTTGTTGATGACCTATGCCCCACAGGGAGTGAGCTGAAAGTGTTTGATGACGACCTATGCCCCACAGGTAGTGAGCTGAAAGTGTTTGTTGACGACCTATGCCCCACAGGTAGTGAGCTGAAAGTGTTTGTTGACGACCTATGCCCCATAGCGAGTGAGCTGCAAGTGTTTGTTGACGACCTATGCCCCACAGGCAGTGAGCTGAAAGTGTTTGTTGACGACCTACGCCCCACAGGCAGTGAGTTGAAAGTCTTTGTTGACGACCTATGCCCCACAGGCAGTGAGCTGAAAGTGTTTGTTGACGACCTACGTCCCACAGGCAGTGAGCTGAAAGTCTTTGTTGACGACCTATGCCCCACAGGCAGTGAGTTGAAAGTGTTTGTTGACGACCTGTGCCCCACAGGCAGTGAGCTGAAAGTGTTTGTTGACGACCTATACCTCACAGGCAGTGAGCTGAAAGTGTTTGTTGACGACCTATGCCCCATAGGGAGTGAGCTGAAAGTGTTTGTTGACGACCTATGCCCCACAGGGAGTGATTTGAAAATGTTTGTTGACGACCTATGCCCCACAGGCAGTGAGCTGAAAGTGTTTGTTGACGACCTGTGCCTCACATACAGTGAGCTGAAAGTGTTTGTTGACGACCTATGCCCCACATGGAGCTTAACGTGTTTGTTGACGACCTATGCCCCACAGGGAGCTGAAAGTGTTTGTTGACGACCTATGCCCCACAGGGAGCTTAAAGTGTTTGTTGACGACCTATGCCCCACAGGGAGCTTAAAGTGTTTGTTGACGACCTATGCCCCACAGGGAGCTTAAAGTGTTTGTTGACGACCTATGCCCCACAGGGAGTGAGCTGAAAGGAAGACGAAGACATGCTCATCCACAATGCTAAAAAAATCTCAAGATCAGAACTAACACGCCATTTTTGAGGTGAAAACAACAACTTGTGTGACGTTTCTCTTTCATGTAATCATGTCTTCGCATTCTTTTGTTTCCTTGGTAATCTCTAACCTTTGAATGCCTTATTCAGCTCATTCAAATGGATGTGAATTCTTCGTTTCTAATGTTCGGACCATCATCAGCATAGACAATGTCCATTAGCATTCCAATCTCCTGCTGAGAACGTAGATAGATCCCATCTTTGTGCATCAATTCCATTAAAAGATCTTCCTTTTCGCCAGTCCTTTGTTAGTTGGTGAATACAAAAAAGCTGGTCTTTATCGATATCTTGCTACATACTCTCCCATATCTTTCTCTCTTTCATTCTTTCTCTCTGCCTGTCCTTTCTTCCAGTAATACTTGTATTTCATGAAGGATAAATGGATCTCACTCTTAGATATACTTCCTTATTGCATATTCTCTGTTGCTCATATTTGAGCTCATTATTATACACACATGCTGTGCTATTCATATCTCTCCTCTACTATAGTCCGTTTCAAAATAGTTTGTCCCCACTTGAATTTAAATATCTCCATAACCTTTACATACACAGCAGCCGCGATGGCTCAGTGGTTAGTGAACTGGACTACAAAGGACAAGAGGTAGGGTTCGATCCCTACCGACGGCTTCCAGGTTAACCCAGTCTTAAATGGCTACCGGATTTTTTTCTGGGAAATTAAAACGGCACGGGCGTAATACCGACCACATTCCCCCAAAAATCATGTGCTGAAGGTCTGTAAAATGTATGGTCACTAACACCATATTCCCTATACCCCACTTGGCGTGACAGGGGCTCTTTTTTTTATACTTTTAGTTGGTTCATTAATGCGGATGAGTTTTCTTCAGATACTTTGTGTGAAGTAATATCAATAATGATGTCTTTTATAGTCTTGCTCTGTGTCAGTGAGAAGGATAGATTACTTGTTCAGAATAAAGCCAGAAACAAAAGCAAAAACTGCCATGCGGCTGTTTTATGAAAGAAGATAAAAAAAAGGCAGGCTAAGTGCATGGACATGCTAATTACAAGAACATGATAAGTACAAGAACAGGATAAGTACAAGAACAGGCTAAATACAAGAACATGGTAGATGCAAGAACAGGCTAAGCAAAACTGTCACTAAAGAGAAACCTTTAAAATAAGACAAAACCTTATAACACACAAATGAGCCGCGATAGCTCAGTGGTTTGTGAACTGTAAGTTAGGGTTCAATACTGACAGGTTCAATACTGACGGGTTCAATACTGACGGGTTCAATACTGACGGGTTCAATACTGACGGGTTCAATACTGACGGGTTCAATACTGACGGGTTCAACTGGCGGGTTCAATACTGACAGGTTCAATACTGACAGGTTCAATACTGACGGGTTCAATAATGACGGGTTAAATACTGACAGGTTCAATACTGACAGGTTCTATACTGACGGGTTCAATACTGACGGGTTCAATACTGACGGGTTTAATACTGACAGGTTCAATACTGACAGGTTCAATAATGACGGGTTCAATACTGACGGGTTCAATACTGACGGGTTCATTACAGACAGGTTCAATACTGACGGGTTCAATACTGACAGGTTCAATACTGACAGGTTCAATACTGACAGGTTCAATACTGACGGGTTCATTACAGACAGGTTCAATACTGACGGGTTCAATAATGACGGGTTAAATACTGACAGGTTCAATACTGACGGGTTCAATACTGATAGGTTCAATACTGACAGGTTCAATACTGACAGGTTCAATACTGACAGGTTCAATACTGACAGATTCAATACTGACGGGTTCAATACTGACGGGTTCAATACTGACAGGTTCAATACTGACGGGTTCAATACTGACGGGTTTAATATTGACGGGTTCAATCCTGTTCGACGGAAACCGGATTCACCAAGACTTTTTTTTAATTGGGTGCTGATTTTTCTGAAAAATTAAAGCGGCACGGGCGTAATGCTGACCACATTCTTCTTCTTCTACCTTTTTAGCTCCCAGTGGAGCATAGGTCTTCAACAAACACTTTCCAAGTCGTTCTGTTTTTTGCCATTCTTTTAAGATCATTCCATGTCTTCCCCATCATCTTCATCTCTGCTTCTATCTGTCTTCTCCAAGAATTCCTTGGTCTTCCTCTTTGTCTTTTTCCCTGGGGATTCCAAAAAAGGGCCTGTTGTGTAATACTCTCAGTTGGCTTCCGTAGTGTGAGTCCTATCCAGCGCCATCGTCTTTGCTGTATCTCTTTATCCACTGGTGTTTGACTGGTTCATTTGCCGACCACATTACCCCCTACAAAATCATGTGCCGAAGGTCTATAAAATTATGGTCCCTTAACACCATATCAGTTCAAGTATTTGGGCACAATGTTTACAGAAAATGTAATACTAGACAGAGAAATTGACATGAGAATACAAAAAGCAAATGCTGTCCCATACCAGCTTTCACCTTTGTTAAGAGATCCAAACATTTCTATGGCAGCTAAACAACAAATGATGAATAACATTTTCATACCAACTGTATGCTATGAAAGTCAAACATGGACCCTTTCTAAATCACAGTTAAGAAAGGTCAATACATGTGAGATACGATGCTTGAGAAAAGTAAGAAACAAACACAACAAGAGATAGAATACCAAATGAAACCATAAGAAAAATGGTAGGAACAAAACCCTGCCAAAAAATATATAAAACAACAACAACGTAAATGGTTTGGCCACCTGGTCAGAATGAATCCTCACCAATCACCATCAAGGGCGTTCTTCTCGAGAATGCATGGAAAAAGACCAAGAGGAAGACCCAGAAAAAGATGGATAGATGCAGTGACAGAGACATGTAACAGGAAAGGAAAATCACTAATTCAGACAGTTCGAGCAGCTCAAGAACGACACATGATATAAACCACGACACCTTTTAGGTATCAGTGAAAGGAGAAAAGAAGGAGAAGAGGATACACCATATTCCTTACGTGGCGTGACAGGGCAGTTCACATTTTGCTGACACAGAAGTTATGATTTCTGCTCAGGTCTTCAATCTGAGAGAAACTAAGTAAATGCTACATGGTGTAGAAACATGAAAACAGATATGAATAGTGTGGACCAGACTTAGGGCAAAGTATCTGACAATAATCGAAATATCGGTGTTGTTCTCATACAAAATCAATAACAATTGAGATGTTGACCCGCAGACAAGAAAAATAAATATCTCCTTTGAAAATGTGTTTATTTTAATGTTTCAAATATTCGTTCAATCTACCTATCTGTATTTTTAATACCTCACCTCTCTCTCTCTCTCTCTCTCTCTCTCTCTCTCTCTCTCTCTGTCTCTCGCTCTGTGTGTGTGCTATGTAAAATAAAAGATGAATAATACAAAAACATGTCAAGGATAGGCTGTGATGTTGTTCAACTGAGGTTCAATTAAGGCTAGAGCCACAAAGGTGTAGTAGTTGAAGAAAAAGACAAGGAAATGAGAAAGAAGAAGATACTGAAGAAAAGGTAAACGATGACGGAACAAGAAAAGAAAGGAGATAAAGTAAATTTCGTAGTAAAATGAACATGAAGGGAGAAAAAGAGTGTAAAAGAGGAAGAAAAGTAGAAGAGGAAGAGAAACAGAGGTAAAAGAAGAATAAAGCAACAGAGGAAGTGCATGACGAATGAGAGAGAAAAAATCCCAAAGAAAAGCGGTAAAGAAATCAAATATAAAAAGAAGACGATGCAAAAAAGAAGTGGTATAAATAAAAAGAAACATAAGTGGGGGTAAATGTAAAATAATTAGAATGAATAAACGAATAAAAAGTAAATGAAGGTGTAACAATAAAATAGAAAAGATATTGAAAGAGGAGAGTGGTTGAAATAGGCAAATAAAAAGAACAAGAAGAAGAAGAAGAGGAGGAAGACGAAGAGGAAGAATAAGAGATGAAGAGGAAGAACTATAGGACGAGAGAGAAGAAGAGGGACAAGGAGAAATAGAAGAGGAGGATAAAAGTAAAATGATTAGAAAGAATAAAAAGAAAAAGTAACTGAAATAGAGAGTAACAAGAAAAGAGGGGAAAAAAACAAAGGACGAAGCAAAAGTGGTTGTAGTAGGCGAATAGGAAGAAACAGAATTAATAACAATGAGAAAAAAATATAAATACGAAGTACTGAAACAAGAAGAAATAATAAAAGAGGAATGAGATTTAGAAACAAAATCATGAAATGGAAAGCTTGCGAAGAAGATTAAGGGGAAAAAAACAACAGAAGAAAAACATAAAATAAAAACGAAAATAACATGAACCAGGAACGATGAATGAAAGACAAGAAGAAGAGATTAATTTAACGACAACAAAATGTTAACTTAATTACCTCCGAGTTAAATTAACCGTCAAACATTAATAGGTTTGATATAAATGGTATCTATTAGTGAACTATAATCCTCACAATAAGTGTACATCAGACAACGACCCTGTCTTTGATAAAATAACATATGGCATAGCACGCACAAGCACTAGACTAAACTTAACGTAATTGTACACGTGCTGTGATGTGCAACACCTGTACCGAGCACTTCAGGGTATCTATATGTTGATTATAAATTGAGACTACAGAGATATGTTAACTTTGAAAAGGTCAAGTACGTGCGTTAATATCATTCTATCTGAGATTGATGGGTACTAGAAAGTGCTACTGTCAATGCTATAGAACGAGACGGCGTTCCGGCCAAAATACACTCAATAGAAGCGACGAGCTAGCGCTGAGGGCACTTATAATGAGAACTTTTGAACTTGGCTATAGTGACTTATCCTGGCTTTTCAATAACCGTTGGGGGTGGGGGGAGACTGACGTCGATAATGGCTGCGTGGAGATGCTGATGAATTCAACGAGTAGGGAAGATGGAAACACTTTGTCATCATCGTGTTCCACACCATCTGGTCTAGGTGATCATGTCTTCCCACAACTTCTGTTTCTAAAGTCCTGTTTAAAACCCACTTCCCATTATGCAAACTGGTATTCTTTCTTTATTTTCACATCTATCTATTCTTCCCATATTTATCCAGTTGTCATAATATTTTTTTTTCCCCCAAAAAAAATTAAATTCAAAAAATAATATTTTTAAACATCAGGTACTTCTTCTTTTCCTCCACATTTGCCTTTCATCATTCAGGGGATATATACTTTGCGGCATTTTGCTTTTCTGTTGGGCTCAGCTGCTGTTATGTTTCCTAGTACCAGTATTAAGCTCTTGTTTATGTATTAATATTTCCTCTCTTATATCTGATGAAGGTTTTTGTTGAAACGTTAGACTTTACCGCTTCTTTCTACTAGTCTAGCTGCTTAGCACCATACTATGTTTATTAATATATAAACAGTAGATGAAACGGTCCGGACACTTAATAGTAATGAAACCAGAAAAAAACATCAAAAGTTTTCTGTCTCACAATATCAGGACTTTGTCGACGTCACTGGGCACGCGGGATTACGAGGAAATGAAAGAGCAGACAGGTTGGCTAGCTGCGCTGTCGTTGAAGACAGTCAACCAATGGATCGGGCGGACGTCATCAATGCTCTCCAAGATGTGGGAAGGGCACTGGACTACGATAACCATGAGTCCACATCACTCCCTCGGATGAAAGAGATGAGAGTTAAGATGGGCACATCCAGAAACGAGAAACTTAATGGACGTGTAAGAAGACTTATCAACCAACACAGAACTGGAGTCGTCAGTCGCTGGACACTGAGGGACATGCTGAGGAGGGGATCTGAGCACCTATGGACATGTTCGGAGTGCAATGATGATGACCCGCTAATAACTCATTCAGGATAGAAGGGAAGAGGGAGACCAAGAAAGAAAAAGATAGACCGAATAAAATATACATCCGAGAGCAAAGCATTTCTATCTTCACAGCTTCCAGATACAAACAACACTACATCTAAAAGAGAAGTGATTACAGAATCAGTAATACAACCCATACAGCCATCAGAATATGTCATACAATCCTCCATTGTCTTGCGACGTCTCAAGGCATCAACGAATGGGTAAAACGTAAAAGATGAACGGTAAGAAAGTGTAATCGTATAATAAACAATGCTTAAAACGTTTGGTAATTTACACACCGTTACTTAACATTTGGTTGAAATTTTGTTGAAAGATTTAAAAACTGATTTCCTAACATTATGGTTATTTTTGTGCCATTACACGTGGTTCATTATTCTTAGTTCATTGCTGTCAACTTATAAGCTGTGTAACATTTTGATTATTTTTAAGTGATTGACTTTTGTCAAATGATTTACTTTGTCAGATGCTTTAGTCTGTCAATTGATTTCCTTTGTCAAATGCTTTACTTTGTCAAATGCTTTACTTTGTCAAATGCTCTACTTTGTCAAATATTATAGATAATCAAATTTTTTACTTTGTCGAATATTTTATATTGTAGAATGCACTACTTTTTCGAATTTTATAGATTGTCGAACTCTTTACTTTGTCGAATGTTTAGATTGTCGAATGCTCTACTTTGTCGAATGTTTAGATTGTCGAATGCTCTATTTTGTCGAATGTTTAGATTGTCGAATGCTCTACTTTGTCGAATGTTTAGATTGTCGAATGCTCTACTTTGTCGAATGTTTAGATTGTCGAATGCTCTATTTTGTCGAATGTTTAGATTGTCGAATGCTCTACTTTGTCGAATGTTTAGATTGTCGAATGCTCTACTTTGCTTTGGCGAATACTCCACTAGATTAAAAATATGCTTTCAATAAGAGTGAATTGGAGAAACAAAAAGATAAGATAAGGTAAAATAAAGATAAAATAAATTTAAAATATAACAATAATTCTATATCATGATCTAGTTGCTGTGTTAGTTACTCTCATCTCGTATGAACAATATTCCCGGAAATTATAACTTTGACCAACTTACCATGTAAGCATAAAGTATAAAGAGTCTAGGAGATTTACTAGGAGCAGATACGTCAACTTATGTATTAGGTAACATCGCTGTGTTAAATTGTTTAATAAAGTTAGGAGAAATACCTCTACTAGACGTACAATCTTGCATATATCTGGGTAGTAATATAGATTAAGAGGGAGGAACAGAAAATGATACCAAAATATGGATATCAAAAGCCAGAGGTGCTTTTCTTGCACTGGGAAATATATGGAAGTCCAAAGAAATTAGGTTAAATACTAAAATAAAAATGTTAAACTCCAATGTTAAGTCAGTTCTATTATATGGCTGTGAAACATGGAGAACAACAAAATTGACAATCATGAAGATACAGACTTTCATTAATGGATGCTTACGCAGAATAAAAGGATGGAAATAGCAGAACAAAATCGCTAACATAGAATTATGGAAATGTATCAGTCAAACACCAGTGGATAAAGAGATACAGAGAAGACAATGACGCTGGATAGGACACACACAGCAGAAGCCAGTGAGAGTATTACACAACATGCTTTTTTATGAAATCCCCAGGGGAAAAGACATTGGAAGACTAAGGAATTCTTGGAGAAGACAGATAGAAGCAGAGATGAAGATGATGGGGAAGACATGGAATGATCTTAAAAGAATGGCTAGAAACAGAACGACTTTGGAAGTGTTTGTTGAAGACCTATGCTTCACAGGGAGCTGAAAGTGTTTGTTGAAGACCTATGCTCCACAGGGAGCTGAAAGTGTTTGTTGAAGACCTATGCTCCACAGGGAGCTGAAAGTGTTTGTTGGAGACCTATGCTCCACAGGGAGCTGAAAGTGTTTGTTGAAGACCTATGCTCCACAGGGAGCTGAAAGTGTTTGTTGAAGACCTATGCTCCACAGGGAGCTGAAAGTGTTTGTTGAAGACCTATGCTCCACAGGGAGCTGAAAGTGTTTGTTGAAGACCTATGCTCCACAGGGAGCTGAAAGTGTTTGTTGGAGACCTATGCTCCACAGGGAGCTGAAAGTGTTTGTTGAAGACCTATGCTCCACAGGGAGCTGAAAGTGTTTGTTGGAGACCTATGCTCCACAGGGAGCTGAAAGGTAGAAGAAGAAGAACATCACTGTATTGGCAGTAAAATGAAGAGAATCATAACATCAACAGAAGTTGTGAACGTTTTCAGCCAAAGACGTTGGTGATTCAGAATTGTTAAGTTCATACATGTGTAGCGTAATCCGGAATAAAAATTACTTCTTAACAAAGAACATGGAATATTTTACATAAAATGTGTCTGTTCACAGAATATTTGATATAAGATTTGTCTGTTCACAAAATATTTGATATAAGATTTATCTGTTCACAGAATATTTTATATATGTTGTTGCGTTCGCCAGCTTTTACCTCTGACGAAGTCCCTAGAGACTATGAACTGAATTTTGCGTCTTAATCCATTCTTCCCTGGCAGCCGTGTGCACAGGGGTCCCTCGCCGCACAGGCAGATAACTTCGACTTCGGAGGTACTCATGTTTCTCCCGTCGATGAGTAATTGACGTTTCAAGCCGGGCCTCACTGCTGAGACCAGGGGTGGTTGTCAGCAGAGAGAAATCATAAATAAAAATCCCAACCGGTGTAGCCGAGATTTGAACCCACAACCTCTCTGTCCCGAGGCCGGTGTCTTGCCTCGAGACCAACCAGTCCCCCATGGACTTGGAATATGAGGAAACTGCAACAAGGAACATTTTTCATGCATAACCTGCAATGGTTCCTGCCGCCTATCCACCATATACTGGAAGTTCACGCCCTTCCGAAAATGATGATCGTGATATTTCTTTAAAAATGTATAGCGCTTGATGATGTTAGGCCATCGTTGTTGACTCCAATTCCGAACATGTAAACACACAGTTAGTCGTCAGATTATCCCCGTCGCACATCAAACAACAGACCGTAAGATTAGCGTACGGCCGGTCTAGGGATTTACGATCAGCCATTACGATGACGTAGCACACATAATAATGTGGGACGCACAGCAATGACGCATCATTTAGAATCCTGATTACTCTAGTGAATGTAGCCTACGACGAACAGAACACGGTGCAAATTCCCTGATAAAAGAGATAAAACTGTGGCGGACGAAGATTTTCACATTAATGAGAACATAAATAACTTGCGTCAAGCAAATCCAACAACGGTCATGAACAGCACCAACGTGACGTAAAGCGCAGAACACGATTTTATAAAATATTTGTCCGTTCACTGTAACATAAAAGTAATCTTCCAGGGAAAAATACAAGATAAAAGAGGAAGAGGCAGACCAAGACTATCATGGACGAGCAACATAAAAAATGGACAAATCAGTCTATGACAACCTGCACCATCAAAGCAAGAGCAGAAGAGCACGCCACGATAACCAACCTTCGTTGCGGAGATGACACCCGATGATGATGATGATGATGATGTTCACTGAATATTTTATGTAAGATTTATATGTTCACAAATTATTTAATTAAGATTTGTATGTTCACAAATTATTTAATTAAGATTTGTATGTTCACAGATTATTGTATATAAGTTTTGTATGTTTACATATTTTTTTTAATGTGTATTTTCGTTGACATAATTGATATAATATTTCTGTTTAAAATGGTAATCATCATCATCATCTAGCTGCGTGTATTTGCTACCATGACAGCTACCTGAAGTTTTCATTGACCTGAGAAAGAAGTCCCACTTCTGCTACAATCAATCCCAGGTCCTGTGAAGGCATTCTTCAGGCTTTTCTGATGGTTCAGTTAGCTCGCAGATTACACACACTTTTAATCCACTCAAGATAACATGTTCTCAATGAACCGATACTGATTTTTAAACTCTCCATTCCTCAGAGACGCTTCCATCATCAGTCACAAATTCACCAAAAATAAATAAATCAGTCATGCAAGCTCTAAAGTCCCCACTACAGAAGCAATGTAGTGAGATGAGATCATCGGAGTTACTAAAAATTAATATTTGGAAACGTTTGTTGAGAAAACGTGCTGTGCTTCGGTAATAGCTGAAAGTGTTGTAATAGTAACGAGGGATCTTCACTTCAGCGTCACATTCATGATTATCGTAGTGCGTCATTCGTGTCAGAGATGTAGTGGTTAGAGCTGTGGCTTGGCTATAGAGTTAACGTGAATTCAAATCTAGCAGACGTTTGACGTTAAACCCTACTGAAAAATATTTGTTACCTGGATCGTTGAATTATGGAAATTACAAACAGCGAGTAAAATCGTTACCCCCACGACCTACAAAGAGCGAGTAAAATCGTTACCCCCACGACCTACAAACAGCAAGGAAAATCGTTAACCCCACGACCTACAAACAGCGAGTAAAATCGTTACCCCCACGACCTACAAACAGCGAGGAAAATCGTTACCCCCACGACCTACAAACAGCGAGTAAAATCGTTACCCCCACGACCTACAAACAGGGAGGAAAATCGTTACCCCCACGACCTACAAACAGCGAGTAAAATCGTTACTCCCACGATCTACAAACAGCGAGGAAAATCGTTACCCACACGACCTACAAACAGCGAGTAAAATCGTTACCCCCACGACCTACAAACAGCGAGGAAAAGCGTTACCCCCCCCCGACCTACAAACAGCAAGGAAAATCGTTACCCGCACGACCTACAAACAGCGAGTAAAATCGTTACCCCCACGACCTACAAACAGCGAGTAAAATCGTTACCCGCACGACCTACAAACAACGAGGAAAATCGTTACCCCCACGACCTACAAACAGCGAGTAAAATCGTTACCCCCACGACCTACAAACAGCGAGGAAAATCGTTGCCACCCTGGCCTACAAACAGTGAGTAAAATCGTTACCCCCACGACCTACAAACAGTGAGTAAAATCGTTGCCACCCTGGCCTACAAACAGTGAGTAAAATCGTTGCCACGACTTCAGACAAACAGTGAGTAAAATCGTTACCCCCACGACCTACAAACAGTGAGTAAAATCGTTACCCCACGACCTACAAACAGTGAGTAAAATCGTTACCCCCACGACCTACAAACAGTGAGTAAAATCGTTACCCCCACGACCTACAAACAGTGAGTAAAATCGTTACCCCCACGACCTACAAACAGTGAGTAAAATCGTTGCCACCACTCCCTACAAACAGTGAGTAAAATCGTTGCTACGACTTCAGACAAACAGTGAGTAAAATCGTTGCCACCACTCCCTACAAACAGTGAGTAAAATCGTTGCCACCACTCCCTACAAACAGTGAGTAAAATCGTTGCCACCACTCCCTACAAACAGTGAGTAAAATCGTTGCCACCACTCCCTACAAACAGTGAGTAAAATCGTTGCCACCCCGGCCTACAAACAGTGAGTAAAATCATTGCCACCACTTCCTACAAACAGTGAGTAAAATCATTGCCACCACTTCCTACAAACAGTGAGTAAAATCATTGCCACCACTTCCTACAAACAGTGAGTAAAATCATTGCCACCACTTCCTACAAACAGTGAGTAAAATCGTTGCCACCACTTCCTACAAACAGTGAGTAAAATCATTGCCACCACTTCCTACAAACAGTGAGTAAAATCATTGCCACCACTTCCTACAAACAGTGAGTAAAATCAATGCCACCACTTCCTACAAACAGTGAGTAAAATCATTGCCACCACTCCCTACAAACAGTGAGTAAAATCGTTGCCACCACTTCCTACAAACAATGAGTAAAATCATTGCCACCACTTCCTACAAACAGTGAGTAAAATCATTGCCACCACTTCCTACAAACAGCGAATAAAATCATTGCCACCACTCCCTACAAACAGTGAGTAAAATCGTTGCCACCACTTCCTACAAACAGTGAGTAAAATCATTGCCACCACTTCCTACAAACAGTGAGTAAAATCATTGCCACCACTCCCTACAAACAGTGAGTAAAATCATTGCCACCACTTCCTACAAACAGTGAGTAAAATCATTGCCACCACTTCCTACAAACAGCGAATAAAATCATTGCCACCCCGGCCTACAAACAGTGAGTAAAATCATTGCCACCACTTCCTACAAACAGCGAATAAAATCATTGCCACCACTTCCTACAAACAGCGAGTAAAATCATTGCCACCACTTCCTACAAACAGCGAGTAAAGTCATTGCCACCACTTCCTACAAACAGCGAGTAAAGTCATTGCCACCACTTCCTACAAACAGCGAGTAAAGTCATTGCCACCACTTCCTACAAACAGCGAGTAAAATCGTTGCCACCACTTCCTACAAACAGCGAGTAAAATCATTGCCACCACTTCCTACAAACAGTGAGTAAAATCGTTGCCACCACTTCCTACAAACAGCGAGTAAAATCATTGCCACCACTTCCTACAAACAGCGAGTAAAGTCATTGCCACCACTTCCTACAAACAGCGAATAAAATCATTGCCACCACTTCCTACAAACAGCGAGTAAAATCATTGCCACCCCGGCCTACAAACAGTGAGTAAAATCATTGCCACCCCGGCCTACAAACAGTGAGTAAAATCGTTGCCACCAATCCCTAGAAACAGTGAGTAAAATCGTTGCCACCACTCCCTACAAACAGTGAGTAAAATCGTTGCCACCACTTCCTACAAACAGTGAGTAAAATCGTTGCCACCAATCCCTAGAAACAGTGAGTAAAATCGTTGCCACCACTCCCTACAAACAGTGAGTAAAATCGTTGCCACCACTCCCTACAAACAGTGAGTAAAATCGTTGCCACCACTTCCTACAAACAGTGAGTAAAATCGTTGCCACCACTCCCTACAAACAGTTAGTAAAATCGTTGCAACCACTTCAGACAAACAGTGAGTAAAATCGTTGCCACCACTTCCTACAAACAGTGAGTAAAATCGTTGCCACCACTTCCTACAAACAGTGAGTAAAATCGTTGCCACCACTTCCTACAAACAGTGAGTAAAATCGTTGCCACCATTTCAGACAAACAGTGACTAAAATCGTTGCCACCACTTCCTACAAACAGTTAGTAAAATCGTTGCCACCATTTCAGACAAACAGTGAGTAAAATCGTTGCCACCACTTCCTACAAACAGTGAGTAAAATCGTTGCCACCACTTCCTACAAACAGTGAGTAAAATCGTTGCCACCACTTCCTACAAACAGTGAGTAAAATCGTTGCCACCACTTCCTACAAACAGTTAGTAAAATCGTTGCAACCACTTCAGACAAACAGTGAGTAAAATCGTTGCCACCACTTCAGACAAACAGTGAGTAAAATCGTTGCCACCACTTCAGACAAACAGTGAGTAAAATCGTTGCCACCACTTCAGACAAACAGTGAATAAAATCGTTGCCACCACTTCAGACAAACAGTGAGTAAAATCGTTGCCACCACTTCAGACAAACAGTGAGTAAAATCATTGCCACCACTTCAGACAAACAGTGAGTAAAATCGTTGCCACCACTTCAGACAAACAGTGAGTAAAATCGTTGCCACCACTTCCTACAAACAGTTAGTAAAATCGTTGCAACCACTTCAGACAAACAGTGAGTAAAATCGTTGCCACCACTTCCTACAAACAGCGAGTAAAATCGTTGCCACCACTTCAGACAAACAGTGAGTAAAATCGTTGCCACCACTTCAGACAAACAGTGAATAAAATCGTTGCCACCACTTCAGACAAACAGTGAGTAAAATCGTTGCCACCACTTCCTACAAACAGTGAGTAAAATCGTTGCCACCACTTCCTACAAACAGTGAGTAAAATCGTTGCCACCACTTCCTACAAACAGTGAATAAAATCGTTGCCACCACTTCAGACAAACAGTGAGTAAAATCGTTGCCACCACTTCCTACAAACAGCGAGTAAAATCGTTGCCACCACTTCAGACAAACAGTGAGTAAAATCGTTGCCACCACTTAAGACAAACAGTGAGTAAAATCGTTGCCACCACTTCCTACAAACAGTGAGTAAAATCGTTGCCACCACTTCCTACAAACAGTGAGTAAAATCGTTGCCAGGACTTCCTACAAACAGTGAGTAAAATCGTTGCCACCACTTCAGACAAACAGTGAGTAAAATCGTTGCTACCACTTCCTACAAACAGCGAGTAAAATCGTTGCCACCACTTCCTACAAACAGTGAGTAAAATCGTTGCCACCACTTCCTACAAACAGTGAGTAAAATCGTTGCCACCACTTCCTACAAACAGTGAGTAAAATCGTTGCTACCACTTCCTACAAACAGTGAGTAAAATCGTTGCCACCACTTCAGACAAACAGTGAGTAAAATCGTTGCCACCACTTCAGACAAACAGCGAGTAAAATCGTTGCCACCACTTCAGACAAACAGTGAGTAAAATCGTTGCCACCACTTCCTACAAACAGTGAGTAAAATCGTTGCCACCACTTCCTACAAACAGTGAGTAAAATCGTTGCCACCACTTCCTACAAACAGTGAGTAAAATCGTTGCTACCACTTCCTACAAACAGTGAGTAAAATCGTTGCCACCACTTCAGACAAACAGCGAGTAAAATCGTTGCCACCACTTCCTACAAACAGTGAGTAAAATCGTTGCCACCACTTCAGACAAACAGTGAGTAAAATCGTTGCCACCACTTCAGACAAACAGTGAGTAAAATCGTTGCCACCACTTCAGACAAACAGTGAGTAAAATCGTTGCCACCACTTCCTACAAACAGTGAGTAAAATCGTTGCCACCACTTCCTACAAACAGTGAGTAAAATCGTTGCCACCACTTCCTACAAACAGTGAGTAAAATCGTTGCCACCACTTCAGACAAACAGTGAGTAAAATCGTTGCCACCACTTCAGACAAACAGTGAGTAAAATCGTTGCCACCACTTCAGACAAACAGTGAGTAAAATCATTGCCACCACTTCAGACAAACAGTGAGTAAAATCATTGCCACCGTTACTTAAAAAAAACGGGTAAAATCGTTGCCACCACACCCTACAAACAGTGAATAAAATTGTTACCACCACGCACTACAAACAGCGAGTAAAACTGTTACCACCCCGCCCTACAAAAAGCGAGTAAAATTTTTACCATCCCGTCCTACAAACAGCGAGTAAAATTGTCACCACCCCGCCCTACAAAGAGCAAATATAATTGTTACCACAACGACCTACAAACAGCAAGTAAAAATCCCCGGAATCACCAAATAATGATACAGCTCTGCACAGAGAAGTTTAAATCACACCCCGACGACGTCACCTGTGTTTGCCCATTTTTCTTTACATTCACGTTTACGTCACAGGTGACGTCACTCTCATTTTGGAATAACATAAAATTGACGTCACAGACAGGCGCAATCATTCAGGCTACGTACAAACCAAAGACAACGTTGTTGATATATAAGGTTGAACTTCAAACTCGGTGAAGGAACAAGTTGTTGCTAGAATTTGGCTGGAAATAGAAAAAAACGGCGGAGAATGATCAATATTTCCTTCAATTTTTTATAAACACACACACACATACACACAGGGTGAGAGAGAGAGAGAGAGAAAACATAAAGAAATGGTGTAGAATGATAAATATTTATTTCAATTTTTTTATACACACATGCATTTAAAGAGAGATAGAGAGAGGGAGAGAGGGAGAGAGAGAGAGGGAAAGAAAAAAAACGGTGGAGAATGACAAATATTTCCTTCATTTTTTATGCACACACGCAGAGAGAGAGAGAGAGAGAGAGAGAGAGAAAGAAAGAGAGAGAGAGAGAAAGAAAAAAACGGTTAGAATAATAAATATCTCCTTTAAATTTTTACACACACACACACACACACACACACACACACACACAGAGGGTGAGAGAGAGACAAAAAGAAAAAAACGGTGGAGAATGACAAATATTTCCTTCAATTTTTATACACACACAGAGAGAGAGAGAGAGAGAGATACAGAAAAAAAACGGTGGAGAATGACAAATATTTCCATCAATTTTTATACACACACAGAGAGAGAGAGAGAGAGAGATACAGAAAAAAAAACGGTGGAGAATGATAAGTATGCCCTTCAATTTTTTACACACACACACACACACAGAGAGAGAGAGAGAGAGAGAGAGAGAGAGAGAGAGAAACAAAAGGAAAACGACGGTCCTTCTGGTTTTCAATTTACAACCACGACTGAAAGACCTATGTGGCTGTGAATCTCTCAAGTCGAGATATGGAAATGCACAAATCGAAGTGGTCGTCTCCTGATATCTCATGGTAAGACCCTAGAGTACTGTCTCCACAGATATGGCGTCACTAGGTATCATGTTATACAGACGGTACCGTAATACGACTCCAAGGAAGTGCACGGGCATCTTACAGCAAGCTCAGCAGGCAGAATAGTCAAAGAAGACAGTGGTGCATACGTCATGACCACGAGTAGCATGACAATGGAGGGGGTAGCAGTGACCAGGACATTCATTTGGTTAGACTCACAAGACTACACCCACTCCTGCATACGAGTGATTCGATGAAGATGATACAAAAATGTGGAGGCAGGCTCTGTACGCATTTAATGGTTACAGTCATCGCAGAGTAAAAAATACGTAAGGTCACCTAAATGAAAGAGCGGACAGGTTTGGCTAGCTGCGCTGTCATTTAAGACGGTCAACAGATGGATCAGACGGACGTCACCATGACCTCCGAAATGTGGGAAAGGCACAGCTTGACAACCATGAGTCCACGTCACTCCTTCGGATGAAAGAGATGGGAGTTAAGATGGGCACAGCCAGAAATGATAAACTTAGTGGGCGTATTAGAAGATTTATCCACCAACACAGAACTGGAGTCGTCAGTCGCTGGACACTGCGGGACTTGCTGAGGAGGGGATCTGTGCACCTTTGGGCATATTCGGAGTGCAATGATCATGACCCGCAAATAACTCAATAACTCAATAGGTATCATTCACCGTTGACTTAACAGATGTTGACAGCATTTAAATTGACCTGCCTAATGGAGCTTTCTCAGCTTTCAGAAGAGATGACAGAGATGTTGCCTGATGGCAAATGTAACTGAGCTAATCTGAAACAAATCGCTGCCTAGATCAGTAGACATGTTCTCATCATCATGTGCCATACCGGTTGGTGTAGGCGATTATGTCCATCCACATTTCTCTGTCCGCAGTACATAGTATCAAATTAATTGTTGAATGTTCTCCGTGCCATGACACCGACCTATCCAGGATCTTTTCTCTGTGTTGTCCGCGATCTCATTTTCTCTTCATTTTGTCAGTTGTAACCAAGTATTCCAATTATTGGCGAAACTAATTAATAAATACAATAATTTATAAATTAAAACACCTAAAAATGAAAATAGAACTACTAAACACAATTCAAAAAAGACAAATGCGATTTTTTGGCAAGGTTAAAAGACACAACAACCCACTAAAAGTAACTTTGGAACGGAAAATGGAAGGTTAGAGAGGCAGAGGCAGACCAAGACTAACATGGACGAGTAACATCAAAAGAGGGACAAATCAACCTATGACAACCTGCACCATCAAAGCAAGAGACAGAGCAGCATGGCGCTCCATGTTAGCCAACCTTCGTTGCGGAGATGGCACTCGATGATGCTGATTCCAATTATTGACATAGTACAATCTCGACCCAATAAGAAGGTAGTTCGTCATTGCTTGCCTTCCTGGCAGTGACTGTACTAGTCAGAGATCGCACCCATTGTCTCTACAACTGAGATCCCCTGCCTGCTATCTGGAGCTGCCCCTTGCCGAAGGGTGTCACAGACTCTAGAAAATGAAAGGAGACAGGTCACTCCTACACTGGTAGGGGATACTACCATCCCGCTAACCATACAGGCTATAGTCCATTTAAAACTGAACTTCTTAGATTCAAATTGTTGTCATTCTTGTATCGTATAATTGACATGACGTAGATGGTGGTCATAATATAAATAAATCTAATGTATGCTGATGACGCAGTCTTAATCGCTAAGAGTGAAAATGAGTTACATGAAATGTTAGACATTATAGTGAAATAAAACAAAAATAAAGGACTCAGCCTTAATAGCAATAAGACAGAAGTAATGGTAACAACAAAGAAAAAGACATCACCTCAGTGCAAAATAAACACAAGTGGAAGAATATTAAAACAGGTAAATGAATTTAAATATTTGGGAACTTTGTTAACCTCAGACGGAAGATTTACAAAAAAGGTGAGATGCAGAATAGCTCAGGCAAAAGCAGCTTTTCAAAAAATGAGGAACATACTGTGCAATCAATTTTTGACAATAGAAACAAGAAAAAGATTCCTTAAATGTTATGTAGAGTCAGTCTTAACATATGGATGTGAATCATGGACAATAGGACAACAAACAAGAAAATCACTGGAGTCTGTAGAAATGTGGTTTTACAGAAACATGTTGAGAATACCATGGACAACTAAGAAGATAATGAAAACGTTCTGAAAGAGGCCAAAGCAAAAATAGAGCTAATTCCAAATATTAGGAAGAAACAATCATCATTTTTTTGGCCATGTAATGAGAAGAGAACAACTGGAATATATTACAACAACTGGAAAAATTGAGGGACAAAGAGATAGAGGAAAGCAAAGAGAAAAGATACCAGACAGCTTAAGAGAATGGCTTGGCAGAAGGTTAACAACAGAAATGATATATAACTGTCGAGATCGAAATTTGTGGAGAGACATGATCGCCTACGCCAGCAGGCCCGGTACTTGATGATGATGATGATGTTGATGATGATGATGATGATGATGTAACTTCTGAGTTACGGAAGACATAAACAGACAGAATTAGACAACTGCCCAACACGAATCAGGATTATGTTTCTGAGACAAAAATGAGACACTAGCATTTGTAAAGTTCACATAGTTCTTCAAAGGAATCCAGTGTTTACTTCAAAAAGAAGAATTACTAGAAGCACAACGGAAAACTATTATAAGCACATGGGAGAATTATTAGAAGCAGAAGGGAGAATTATTAGAAGCACATTGGAGAATTATTAGAAGCACAAGGGAGAACGTTCTCATAAACTATTTCGGATAGACAACAGGGCTATTAAAGCAGCCAGTGCTGAACGTACAGTGGTTTTATAAACATGTATTACAATTCTCCGTAATATAGTTTAATATGTTTTACATTCCTCCGTAATTATAGTTTAAAATGTATTATATTCCTCCGTAATTATAGTTTAAAATGTATTACATTCATCCGTAATTATAGTTTAAAATGTATTACATTCATCCGTAATTATAGTTTAAAATGTATTACATTCCTCCGTAATTATAGTTTAAAATGTATTACATTCCTCCGTAATTATAGTTTAATATGTTTTACATTCCTCCGTAATTATAGTTTAAAATGCATTATATTCCTCCGTAATTATAGTTTAAAATGTATTATATTCCTCCGTAATTATAGTTTAAAATGTATTACATTCATCCGTAATTATAGTTTAAAATGTATTACATTCCTCCGTAATTATAGTTTAAAATGTATTACATTCCTCCGTAATTATAGTTTAAAATGTATTACATTCCTCCGTAATTATAGTTTAAAATGTATTACATTTCTCCGTAATTATAGTTTAATATGTACTACATTCCTCCGTAATTATAGTTTAAAATGTATTACATTCATCCGTAATTATAGTTTAAAATGTATTACATTCATCCGTAATTATAGTTTTAAATGTATTACATTCCTCCGCAATTATAGTTTAAAATGTATTACATTCATCTATAATTATAGTTTTAAATGTATTACATTCCTCCGCAATTATAGTTTAAAATGTATTGCACTTATCTGTATTTATCGTCTAAAATGTATTACATTCATCAATAATTATAGTTTTAAATGTATTACATTCCTCAGCAATTATAGTTTAAAACGTATTACATTCATCTATAATTATAGTTTTAAATGTATTACATTCCTCCGCAATTATAGTTTAAAATATATTACATTCATCTATAATTATAGTTTTAAATGTATTACATTCCTCCGCAATTATAGTTTAAAATGTATTGCACTTATAAACTATAAACTATATACTTATATATATAAGATATAAAGATGAACAACTTGTCAATGAGCCAGGAACTTTATAGCCCCCCAAATTCCTGGGTCTATCCCTAATAATACAGGAGTTAGCACATCTGAACAAACAGATTAGGCTTAAGGAACATCATCATATCTTCAATAGGTGACCTTTTGTGCTGCAACATTTTCAACTTGCTGGCATAATGACGTAGATTGTACCGTGTTTTCACCAATTGTACTTGTACCGCATTGGGTTCTATTCCGCTTTTATTGTACTGACGGTTCAGTTGTAAATTCTTCATCATCATCATCATCATCATCCATACTGAGTGGCTTTTCTGCATATAAGGTTGGCAACCATGGTGCGCCATTCCGCTCTGTCTCTTGCTTTGATGGTGCAGGTTGTCACAGGCTGACTTGTCTATCTTTTGATGTTACTCGTCCATGTTAGTCTTGGTCTGCCTCCGCCTTTTTTAATTTGAATTTTCCCTTCCAAGATTACTTTTAGTACGCTGTTGTGTCTTTTAACATGCCCCAACAATCTCATTTGCCTTGTTCGAATTGTGTTTAGTAGTTCATTTTTGACTTTTAGCTGCTTCATCATCTTTTTCTTTTCTTTACATCAAATTCTATCTATTCTTCTATAAATCCACATTTCAAAGGCTTCATTCTTCTATTCTGTGTTTTTTTTGTCTAATGTCCATGTTTCTGCACCATACAGGAATGTTGAGAAGATATACAATTTTGCTATTCATAGTTTTAGCCATTGTGTTATTTGTTTTGATGTTAATATATATATTTCGTGACATTAAAATTACTTTTTGCCATTCCTATTCTTTTTTAATTTGTACATTTTCCATCACTGGTTATAGTATATCCAAGGTATGTGTAATACCTGAAGTGTGTTCAGGTATATTTCTTCAACATTGACAATCCACTTTTGGTTTTGAGTATTATTTTTGTTTATGATCATAGTTTTTGTCATTTTGATATTCATATCTAATCCATATTTTGTTGCTTGTCAAGTTATAACTTAGGACAGGTAACTGAGTTGTAACTCCTCAGAAACAGAATTCTACTGTTATTTCATTGCCTTAAACTCAAAGTAGAGTGAAATAAAATCAAGAAGACTGAAAGAAAGTCAAAGAAGTCAATAATAGGCAAGGATGAACTAAGAGCTTTTAACAATACAAGACCTAACAGTGAATCATCAGACTTTGATAATTATGATTTCTGCATCTTTCGGGTAATTTTTTTATTTTATTTCCGAGAGGAATTAACTAAAAATAAATGACAACTGGTAATGAATTTTGATTGTTTTATAAAGCGCAGAAGTGATTCTGATTCTTTGTGATGCCCAGAAGTGATCCTAGTTTTGTATGACGCCCAAAAGTGATCCTGGTTTTCTTGTAATGCCCAGAAGTAATCCTCATTTTTTATTATGACGCCCAGAAGTGATCCTTGTTCATTTCTGAGGTGCCAAGAAGTGATACCGGTTTTTTTATGACGCCCAAAAGTGATCCTGGTTTTTCTGTGATGCCCAGAAGTGATCATGCTTTTTTAATGATGCCCAGAAGTGATCATACTTTATTGTGATGCCCAGAAGTAATCCTGGTTTCGTGTGATGCCCAGAAGTAATACTCGTTTTTTTAGGCCCAGAAGTGATCCTTGTTTTTCTGTGATGCCCAGAAGTGATCCTGGTTTTTTTAGGCCCAGAAGTGATCCTGGTTTTTGTGTGATGCCCAGAAGTGATCCTGGTTTTTTTATGCCCAGAAGTGATCCTTTTTTGTGTGATGCCCAGATGTGATCCTGGTTTTTGTGTGATGCCCAGAAGTTATCCTGGTTTTTGAGTGATGCCCAGATATGATCCTGATTTTTTATGCCCAGAAGTGATCCTGGTTTTTGTGTGATGCCCAGAAGTGATCCTGGTTTTTTTATGCCCAGAAGTGATCCTGGTTTTTGTGTGATCCCAGAAGTGATCCTGGTTTTTTATGCCCAGAAGTGATCCTGGTTTTTGTGTGATGCCCAGATGTGATCCTGGTTTTTTTTATGCCCAGAAGTGATCCTTTTTTTGTGATGCCCAGATGTGATCCTGGTTTTTGTGTGATCCAGAAGTGATCCTGGTTTTTGAGTGATGCCCAGATATGATCCTGATTTTTTATGCCAGAAGTGATCCTGGTTTTTGTGTGATCCCAGAAGTGATCCTGGTTTTTTTATGCCCAGAAGTAATCCTGGTTTTTGTGTGATGCTCAGATGTGATCCTGGTTTTTTTTTATGCCCTGAAGTGATCCTGGTTTTTTATTCCCAGAAGTGATCCTGGTTTTTTTAGGCCCAGAAGTGATCCTGGTTTTTTATGCCCAGAAGTGATCCTGGTTTTTTTATGTCCAGAAGTGATCCTGGTTTTTTTAGGCCCAGAAGTGATCCTGGTTTTTGTATGCCCAGAAGTGATCCTGGTTTTAGTGTGATGCCCAGATGTGATCCTGGTTTTTTATGCCCAGAAGTAATCCTGGTTTTTGTGTGATGCCCAGAAGTGATCCTTGTTTTTTAAGATTTGTGATGTTTGATAAAAGGGAAGTTAGTCATGGCAGATATGTGATGTTTGATAAAAGGGAAGTTAGTCTTGGCAGATATGTGATGTTTGATAAAAGGGAAATTAGTCATGGCAGATATGTGATGTTTAATGAAAGGGACGTTAGTCATGGCAGATATGTGATGTTTAATGAAAGAGACGTTAGTCGTGGCAGATATGTGATGTTTGATGAAAGGGACGTTAGTCATGGCAGATATGTGATGTTTGATGAAAGGTAAGTTAGTCATATCAGATATGTGATGTTTGATGAAAGAGAAGTTAGTCATGGCAGATATGTATTGTTTGATAAAAGGGAAGTTAGTCATAGCAGATATGTGATGTTTGATGAACTAGAAGTTAGTCATATCAGATATATGATATTTTCGGAACTAGAAGTTAGTCATATAAGATATGTGATGTTTGATGAACGGGAAGTTAGTCAAATCAGATATGTGATGTTTGATTAACGGGAAGTTAGTCATATCAGATATGTGATTTTTGGTGAAAGGGAAGTTAGTCATATCAGATATGTGATGTTTGATGAAAGGGAAGTTAGTCATATCAGATATTTGATGTTTGATGAAAGGGAAGTTTAGTCATATCAGATATGTGATGTTTGATGAAAGGGAAGTTAGTCATATCAGATATGTGATTTTTGGTGAAAGGGAAGTTAGTCATATCAGATATGTGATGTTTGATGAAAGGGAAGTTAGTCATATCAGATATGTAATGTTTGATGAAAGGGAAGTTAATCATATCAGATATGTGATGTTTGATGAAAGGGAAGTTAACCATATCAGATATGTAATGTTTGATGAAAGGGAAGTTAGTCATATCAGATATGTAATGTTTGATGAAAGGGAAGTTAACCATATCTGATATGTAATGTTTGATGAAAGGGAAGTTAGTCATATCAGATATGTAATGTTTGATGAAAGGGAAGTTAACCATATCAGATATGTAATGTTTGATGAAAGGGAAGTTAGTCATATCAGATATGTGATGTTTGATGAACCAGAAGTTAGTCATATCAGATATGTGATGTTTGATGAAAGGAACGGGAAGTTAGTCATATCAGATATGTGATGTTTGATGAACCAGAAGTTAGTCATATCAGATATGTGATGTTTGATGAAAGGGAAGTTAGTCATATCAGATATGTAATGTTTGATGAACGGGAAGTTAGTCATATCAGATATGTGATGTTTGATGAAAGGGAAGTTAGTCATATCAGATATGTGATGTTTGATGAAAGGGAAGTTAGTCATATCAGATATGTAATGTTTGATGAACGGGAAGTTAGTCATATCAGATATGTGATGTTTGATGAAAGGAACGGGAAGTTAGTCATATCAGATATGTAATGTTTGATGAAAGGGAAGTTAGTCATATCAGATATGTGATGTTTGATGAAAGTGAAGTTAGTCATATCAGATATGTGATGTTTGATGAAAGGTAAGTTAGTCATATCAGATATGTGATGTTTGATGAACCCGAAGTTAGTCATATCAGATATGTGATGTTTGATGAAAGCTAGTGAATCTATCAAATAGTGACAACAAAATCAAATGGAAAAAAAACAAAGAGAGATAACAATGGTTTGATCACTGCTAATTAAGTAAGAGAACGAATCCATGATCAGTGATTAATGAGAGAATTAGTCTCCGAATTAGTCATAGAAGTGGTTACAAAGAGAATTGTATAATGGTGAAGGGGTTAAGATAAGGAGCTGTTAATCTGCGAAGTGGTTATTCAGAAATATGATTAATGAGAGAATTAGTTTTATTATTAGGTTAAATAGAGAACCAGTTAATTAGAGGAGTGGTTAATCTGAGAATGGAGCCGCGATAGCTCAGTTGTCAGTAAACAGGACTACAAAGGACAAGGGGTAGGGTTCGATCCCAACCGACGGCTCCGGGTTCACCCAGCCTTAAATGGGTACCGGATTTTGTTTTTTTTTTGGGGGGGGGGAGGTGAAGCGGCACGGAAGGTAAAACATTACTCCAATAATCATGTGCTGAAGGTCTGTAAAATGTATGGTCACTAACACCATATTCCCTATACGTCACTTGGCGTGACGGGGGCTCTTTACCTTTTACTTTACTTGATCTGAGAAGGGACTCATCAGAGGAATTATTGATCCTAGGCGGGTAGAGCTGCGGAGAAATTGGATAAAATAATTTTTTTATAAAGTGAGTTCTTAGACAGAATTGTGGAAAGAGGAAGAGGCGGTAATTTGAAATCTAGCTGGAGTGTACAAGCCTTACACGACAAGAAGCAGTCGGCGAATTCCAAAACAACCTGAGAGGTGACTGTTACATCAGCCTGTACAAGCACATCGGTTCCGACTTCTTATTTCCTTCTTAATTTGCCTTTCAGCGTCGAGGGGAGATATAGTTTGCGGTCTTTTGCACTTCTCTTCGCTTCAACTGCTTTAATGTTTCCTAGTGTTTCTAACGATTAGAGGCCACAGAGATGGGATTTCTCAGAAGAATGTTGAAAGTTCCCTGGACAGCTAAAAAGACCAATGAGGAAGTTCTCAAAGAGGCCAACACAAAAAGGGAGCTCTTAAAAAACATCAGAAAGAAGCAATCAACATTTTTCGGGCACATCATGAGAAGAAGACATTTGGAATACTTGGTTACAATTGGTAAAATAAAAGGAAAGAGAGATCGCGGGCGACAAAGAGAGAAAATACTGGATAGCTTGGTGTCATGTCATGGAAAACAGTCAACAACAGAACTGATACGATGCACTGTAGATAGAAGATTGTGGAAGGACATGATCGCCTACGCCAACCGGTATGGCACATGATGATGATGATGAGTGTTTCTAATATTCCATCGATCCATCTTTTTCGTGGTCCACACTCGGGTCTGGTGTTCTCACAACGTTTGCTGAAGACTCGTTGTGTTGTGTTTTGATCTTTCTGCCTTGTCACCTGGCCACACCATTTTATCTGTTTCCTTATATATTCTATGGCGGGGGCTATTCCTAGCTTTTTTCTCAGTTCTTCGGTTCCGACTAATTATATTAAATCACAACGTCCAAAATTAAACTACCAGAAAAGTTACTTTTGTAGAGAGGTAAATAACATAACAAAGTTTGTTTTGTTGAGTGGTTTGAGAAGATTAAAGGTTTAGTCGAGCTGGACTTCAAGTGCCTTGTAATTAAATCTCCGAATGCAAGCCGAGTTGTGCATTCCATCGGAATGCAACATAATATTACCAAGTGCAAACATCTATGTAGGTTTTGCGAATAATTTCAGAGAAAGAGGTATGTTTACAACACTCGGGAAAGAAAAATCACAAATATTCAACAGGAAAAAAATGACACATAATCAACAGAAAAAAAAGTCACAAATAATCAGCAGGAAAAAAATCACAAATAATCAACAGAAAAAAAGTCACAAATAATCAACAGAAAAAATCACAAATAATCAACAGAAAAAAAATGACAAATAATCAACAGAAAAAAAATGACAAATAATCAACAGAAAAAAATGACAAATAATTAACAGAAAAAAAAGTCACAAATAATTAGCAGAAAAAAAATCACAAATAATCAACAGAAAAAAAATCACAAATAATCAACAGAAAAAAATAACAAATAATTAACAGGAAAAAATCACAAATAATCAACAGGAAAAAAATCACAAATAATCAACAGGAAAAAAATAACAAATATTCAACAGGAAAAAAATCACAAATAATCAACAGGAAAACAATCACAAATAATCAACAGGAAAAAATAACAAATAATCAACAGGAAAAAAAAAACAAATAATCAACAGAAAAAAATAACAAATAATCAACAGAAAAAAAATCACAAATAATCAACAACAAAAAAAAAACCCACAGAATAATAAGGGGTCCGAAGTAGGTATGAACCCGTACTCCTCGGCACAGCGCCTTCCCATGAGAAGCAAATAGATTTCCCTGTAAGTGTTGGATTGTTAAAACATAAATCAAACAGAGAAAATATTGTAGAATATGAACATCCTGTTAATGGAACGTAATACTGTTTGACGATAAGACGAAATCAGCATGATCGTTGCTGTAGAGTTAACGTATTAAAAAAGTCGATTATTTTTTAATATTAAGTATTAAGACAGCGGATTGCTTTAGAATACAAATGATTAAAACAGTCGATTGTTTTCGAAGATACAAGTTTAAAACAGTCGATTGTTTTCGAAGATACAAGTTTAAAACAGTCGAATGTTTTCGAAGATACAAGTTTAAAACAGTCGATTGTTTTCGAAGATAAAAGTTTAAAACAGTCGATTGTTTTCGAAGATACAAGTTTAAAACAGTCGAATGTTTTCGAAGATACAAGTTTAAAACAGTCGATTGTTTTCGAAGATAAAAGTTTAAAACAGTCGATTGTTTTCGAAGATACAAGTTTAAAACAGTCGATTGTTTTCGAAGATACAATTTTAAACAGTCGATTGTTTTGGAAGATACAAGTTTAAAACAGTCGATTGTTTTCGAAGATACAAGTTTAAAACAGTCGATTGTTTTCGAAGATACAATTTTAAAACAGTCGATTGTTTTGGAAGATACAAGTTTAAAACAGTCGATTGTTTTCGAAGATACAAGTTTAAAACAGTCGAATGTTTTCGAAGATACAAGTTTAAAACAGTCGATTGTTTTCGAAGATAAAAGTTTAAAACAGTCGATTGTTTTCGAAGATACAAGTTTAAAACAGTCGATTGTTTTCGAAGATACAATTTTAAAACAGTCGATTGTTTTGGAAGATACAAGTTTAAAACAGTCGATTGTTTTCGAAGATACAAGTTTAAAACAGTCGAATGTTTTCGAAGATACAAGTTTAAAACAGTCGATTGTTTTCGAAGATAAAAGTTTAAAACAGTCGATTGTTTTCGAAGATACAAGTTTAAAACAGTCGATTGTTTTCGAAGATACAATTTTAAAACAGTCGATTGTTTTGGAAGATACAAGTTTAAAACAGTCGATTGTTTTCGAAGATACAAGTTTAAAACAGTCGAATGTTTTCGAAGATACAAGTTTAAAACAGTCGAATGTTTTCGAAGATACAAGTTTAAAACAGTCTATTGTTTTCGAAGATACAAGTTTAAAACAGTCGATTGTTTTCGAAGATACAAGTTTAAAACAGTCGAATGTTTTCGATGAGCAAAAACAAACTATGAAAATGATTCACAACATCAACGGTGGAGACTAACCTGCCTGATCTCATGTATGTCACAAGTTGTGTTTCTAAATAAAACCATGACCTTCAGAAACCATAATGCACGCCATCAACACATAAGGGTCATCTACATACAAACCTCTACTTCATCTACACAGTTCTAATTCATCTACATATAAAGCACTACTTTATCTATACAGTTCTAATTCATCTACATATAAAGCACTACTTTATCTATACAGTTCTACTTCATCTACATAGAAATCGCTAATTCATCTACACAGTTCTAATTCATCTACATATAAACATCTACTTCATCTACATTGTTCTAACTCATCTACATATAAACCTCTACTTCATCTACACAGTTCTAATTCATCTACATATAAAGCACTACTTTATCTATACAGTTCTAATTCATCTACATATAAAGCACTACTTTATCTATACAGTTCTACTTCATCTACATAGAAATCGCTAATTCATCTACACAGCTCTAACTCATCTACATATAAACCTCTACTTCATCTACATTGTTCTAACTCATCTACATATAAACCTCTACTTCATCTACACAGTTCTAATTCATCTAAACTTCTGCTTCATCTACACAGTTCTAATTCATCTAAATATAAACCTCTACTTCAACTACATAGTTTAAATTCATCTACATACAAACTTCGACTTCATCTACATAGTTCTAATTCATCTACATACAAACCTCTACTTCATCTACACAGTTCTAATTCATTTACATATAAACCTCTACTTCATCTACACAGTTCTATTTCATCTACCTATAAACCTCTACTTCATCTACACAGTTCTAATTCATCAACAGCAAAGAGTCTCTAAAACTTACTGTAAATTTTACACGAAAGAAAATATAAAATTATAAAATTCGATTACATTATTAGACACATTCCTTAAAAGTAAAAAGGCTATTACACACAAGAAAGTGCTAAATACATAAACACATCTACATTCAACACACCATTTATATAAAAAGTTCATTTTCCATGGAAAATAATTCATAATGTGAATTCACTTTACACAATTAAAATCTGCTAGGAAAAACAAAATCTTCTTTACACATATCCTTGTTTTATCATCGCATTGAGTTGAATCCTACTTTACATTTTAAGATTTACTGTGTCGGCACAGTTTGGGACTGATTCAAAAGCGTGTTTCCATTTAAATTCCTGTAAAACGGGAGTTGCATGTAACACATTTCACTAAGAATTTACTTTAGAATTGTTTGAGAACTCTCACAGAATTCACAAGAATGTTTAAAAATACAACTGACGTAATAAACCGTAGAGAATGTATATTTCTTCCCCTGCTAAAAAGTAAGATTGCATTCCTACCTAAGGTAGAGCTGAAATGTAACAATCAAACTATGAACTTGTGTCTCACTCATTCTGGGCTGTAAAAATGAGAGACAGATAATGACAGGCAACAGCGGTGTAACTTCCATGAACTAAGGCCAAATATCACGACGGCTATCGTACGCTCTACGTCATCATAGGATTATGTTTCCACGTAAAAAAATAATGTCAAAATACGTAAATCGAGGCACACGTAACGTTGAGCGAAAAGTCTGCTTTCTTTTCCCTAATAATATAACCTAAATCAATCAACGTTGTCGCTTTACAAAAAAAAAAAAAAACAACCTTTAAATAATTGCTTCTTTTCGTTTTACGTTATTCCTTGTTCAAAAACGTCGCCAGCGTGTTCTCGTTTCTCATAGGATGAGCATTTTGACAGCGGAGGCAGTAAACAAGAGGTAGACATGATCTGAAACTCGACACTTCCTCAGAGAACATTTACCATGTAATTTATAGAGGAATGAGCAAGGAGACCAGAAACATCATCTTGAGTCATGTCGGTACGACTAGACAATAATGAGATCCCAAATGTTTTTTAATAAGGATACCAAGATTAGGATATTAAAATCAAGAGGAGATTTTGTTGCACTGGGAAACGTATGGTAGTCCAAAGAAATTAGGTTCAATACAAACATGAAAATTTTCAAATCCAATGTTAAGTCAGTCCTATTGTATGGCTGTGAAACATGGAGAACAACAAAAATTGCAATCGTGAAGATACAGACTTTCATTAATGGACTTTCAAAATGCTTACGCATAATAAAAGGATGGAAATGGCAGGACAAAATCACTAACATAGAATTATGGAAATGTACCAGTCAAATACCAATGGATAAAGAGATACAGAGAAGACGATGGCGCTGGATAGGATACACACTGTGGAAGCCAACTGGGAGTATTACACAACAGGCCCTTTTTTGGAATCCCCAGGGGAAAAGACAAAGAGGAAGACCAAGGAATTCTTGGAGATGACAGATAGAAGCGGAGATGAAGATGATGGGGAAGACATGGAATGATTTTAAAAGAATGGCAAGTAACAAAACGACTTGGAAAGTGTTTGTTGAAGACCTATGCTCCTCAGGGAGCTGAAAGTGTTTGTTGAAGACCTATGCTCCTCAGGGAGCTGAAAGTGTTTGTTGAAGACCTATGCTCCTCAGGGAGCTGAAAGTGTTTGTTGAAGACCTTTGCTCCTCAGGGAGTTGAAAGTGTTTGTTGAAGACCTTTGCTCCTCAGGGTGCTGAAAGTGTTTGTTGAAGACCTATGCTCCTCAGGGAACTGAAAAGTAGAAGAAGTAGAAGAAATGTTTTTTGATGCTATGACGTTGAAGCAAGTGTCATACCGGTTGGTGTAGGCGATCATCTCTCTGCCCTTCGTGCTCGTCATATTTTCAGTCAGTGATCTTTTGTTATACCATTTGGATAAGCTGTTCAACATTTTGTTCTATTGGTTTTCCTCTGCTATTTTTCCTTTTCATTAGGTACGTTGTTATCATCATCATCATCATCATCATCATCATCTCATCATCATCATCATCATTGAGTGGCGTCTCTGCATCGAAGGTTGGCTGCCATGGAGCGCCACCCCACTCTGTCTCTTTCCTTGATAATGCAGGTTGTCATAGGCTGACTTGTCCATCCTTTGATGTTACTCATCCATGTTGGTCTTGGTCTGCCTCTACTACCTTGTACTGTCCCTTCTAATATTACTTTTAGTAGGCTGTTGTGTCTTTTAACATGCACCAAAAATCGTATTTGTCTTGTTTGAATTGTGTTTAGTAGTTCTCTTTTCAAGTTTAGTTGTTTTAAGACTTCGTCGTTTGTTTTCTTTTCCTTCCATCCAATTCTACCTATTATTCTATATATCCACATTTCAAAGGCTTCAATTCTCTGTTCTGTTTTCTTGTCTAATGTCCATGTTTCTGCACCATACAGGAATGTTGAGAAGATATAACATTTTGCTATTCTTAGTTTTAGCCCTGCTGTTATTTATTTTGATGTTAGTATATTTTTCATGACATTAAAATTAATTGTTGCCATTCTTATTCTTTTGTTTATTTCAGTTGTACATTTTCCATCACTGGTTATAGTATGTCCAAGGTAGTTGTAGTTCTGAACTGTCTCCAAGTCTATTCCTTCAACTTTCATATCCACTTGTGGGTTTTGAGTATTTTCCTTGTTTATGATCATAGTTTTAGTCTTTTTGATATTCACATCTAATTCATATTTTTTGCTTATCATGTTTATTACATTAAGTAATTGTTGTAGATCTTTAGGATTTTCTGCTAGTAGTACAGTATCGTCAGCATATCTTCGGTTATTGATTATCTTTCCATTTATGTTTAGGCCTGGCATCTCTGAGATGTTTTTAAAGATTTGCTCAGTGTATAGATTGAACAAGCTTGGTGATAGGATGCATAGTTGTCTTACTCATCTTTTTATATCAATGGGAATTATTTTTGTTATATTTTATTATTGCTCTTTGCTAGCGGTACAAATGACATATTGTTATAGTATTCTCAATGCCTTCTTATAACATCGCATGCCCAATAAATGTAGATTATCTTTTCCTGATGATTCTGATGATAGTTCTGGTTTCTCCGACTCTTTTCAAACATTCCTTGTTAGCAATCTTTCAAATCATCGACATTTGTAGTACTCTTCTCTCATAAACCACATCTCAATCGCCTCTAATGGTCTCCGCGTTACGTTGATTTGCCATGGGGGTTTTCTTTAGCGGTTAATATTTGTTTATTCATTGCTTGATATTTTATGCAAAAGCTATGTCTAGTTCTATCGCTTCCAAACATTTCGTTGTAGTTGGTCTGACCGATAACTCTTTGAGCAATGTTGGAGTTGGCAAAAAGGTTATCCCAGAGTTACAGTTCTTTATGTTCGCCCGATTAGTCCCCTTTGTTGACCACGGGTCTAATTAAAATAATGGCAATAACTTGCACTATATCGATGTTTGCAAAAATGTGTAACAAACGTACTTTGTGTTACAAGGATCAAGAAATTGTCAATCATGAAGATACAGACTTTCATTAATGGATGTTTACGCAGAATAAAAGGCTGGAAAATGGCAGGGCAAAATCACTGACATAGAATTATGGAAATGTACCAGTCAAATACCAGTGGATAAAGAGATACAGCGAAGATAGGACACACACTACGGAAGCCAGCTGAGAGTATTACATAACAGGCCATTTTTGGAATCTCCATGGGAAAAGACAAAGAGGAAAAGACCAAAAGAATTCTTGGAGAAGACAGATAGAAGCAGAAATAAAGATGATGGGGAAGACAAGGAGTGATGTTAAAAGAATGGCAAGAAACAGAACGACTTGGAAAGTGTTTGTTGAGAACCTATGCTCCACAGGGAGCTGAAAGGTAGAAGAAGAATGTACAAACATCCGATTTTAAGTCGCTTTTTTTTATTGGTTTGCCTTCCGTTATAGATTTCTACTTACTTGATCATACTTGTTATTTGGTTAACAAGTTTACCCATGAGGGCAGAGATAATGCAGAGTTAAGTAAATCACAATGACATATTGTTAGCACCTACCGCTGCAGGATTGCTGCGATAGTGTCTAGTCAACCCACTCATATGTTTGATCTACACTATCCGTCCCTGTCCTGCACTAGTTTGTCTTTTTTTCTGCTTTCCTGACTCTTTTCCTACAAAGCCCCACTAAGTGGGGCATCCCGTTATCTAATTCTGGACCCCTTCTGGGCCATGACCAATCGTTCACCATTTTCTGCCTCTGCCTATGTATCTCTGCCTCTACCATTTTTTCTACAGTTTGTCTTTATTCTACTTCTATGTATCTATGCCTCTACCATTTTTTCTACAGTTTGTCTTTATTCTACTTCTATGTATCTATGCCTCTACCATTTTTCTACAGTTTCTCTTCATTCTGCTTCTATCTAACTTTCCAGCCATTGCTTCACTGAATTAGAAATCTCCTTATCTTCTGGATACCTCGTGAGACAACAAACGAACCAACACCACCTTCCGCCTGGTGCCACTATATACATTCCAATGTGCTTGCACCTGTTATGTATTTCTTGGCTCTTGTTTTTGTTGTTGACAAGTATATTCCAAACTGCGTACACTGCGCCTGTATAGCCAATAACGATTATGCCAGTTATACAACGACTTTTTACAATTATTTTCCGCTGCTTTTGCAACAGAAACGTTTCCAACGAATTATGTTATATACAGCTCCTTAATCCGGAAGATAAACACAAAAATAAATGAGTAAATAAAAATCAGCTTCAGGCATGGGAAAGCAATTATTTCAAGCATCAACAACTCGTTATCATGTAGGCTAGGTCTAGTGCAACTGAGGTGGGAAAATGCATAACTCTAGAGGTAGTCATGAAGATGTGTAACGAATAGTTTAGGAAGATTGTATAGGGGAAGTAGCTACCTGGATAATTAGGTAGGAAGGATGTGCAGGGGAAGTAGCTACCTGGATAATTAGGTAGGAAGGATGTGCAGGGGAAGTCGCTACCTGGATAATTAGGTAGGAAGGATGTGCAGGGGAAGTCGCTACCTGGATAATTAGGTAGGAAGGATGTGCAATGGAAGTAGCTACCTGGATAATTAGGTAGGAAGGATGTGCAGGGGAAGTAGCTACCAACATAATTAGGTAGGAAGGATGTGCAGGGGAAGTAGCTACCTGGATAATTAGGTAGGAAGGATGTGCAGGGGAAGTCGCTACCAACATAATTAGGTGGGAAGGATATGCAGGGGAAGTAGCTACCTGGATAATTAGGTAGGAAGGATGTACAGGGGAAGTCGCTACCTGGATAATTAGGTAGGAAGGATGTACAGGTGAAGTAGCTACCTGGATAATTAGGTAGGAAGGATGTGCAGGGGAAGTAGCTACCTGGATAATTAGGTAGGAAGGATGTGCAGGGGAAGTAGCTACCAACATAATTAGGTAGGAAGGATGTGCAGGGGAAGTAGCTACCTGGATAATTAGGTAGGAAGGATGTGCAGGGGAAGTCGCTACCAACATAATTAAGTGGGAAGGATGTGCAGGGGAAGTAGCTACCTGGATAATTAGGTAGGAAGGATGTACAGGGGAAGTCGCTACCTGGATAATTAGGTAGGAAGGATGTACAGGTGAAGTAGCTACCTGGATAATTGGGTAGGAAGGATGTGCAGTGGAAGTCGCTACCTGGATAATTAGGTAGGAACGATGTACAGGGAAAGTCGCTACCTCGATAATTAGGTAGGAACGATGTACAGGGGAAGTAGCTACCTGGATAATTAGGTAGGAAGGATGTGCAGTGGAAGTCGCTACCTGGATAATTAGGTGGGAAGACAGACTGTGTAGAGGAAGTCGCTACCTTGATAATTAGGTAGGAAGACAGACTGTGTAGAGGAAGTCGCTACCTGGATAATTAGGTAGGAAGGATGTGCAGGGGAAGTCGCTACCTGGATAATTAGGTGGGAAGACAGACTGTGTAGAGGAAGCCGCTACCTGGATAATTAGGTAGGAAGACAGACTGTGTAGAGGAAGTCGCTACCTGGATAATTAGGTAGGAAGACAGACTGTGTAGAGGAAGCCGCTACCTGGATAATTAGGTAGGAAGACAGACTGTGTAGAGGAAGCCGCTACCTGGATAATTAGGTAGGAAGACAGACTGTGTAGAGGAAGCCGCTACCTGGATAATTCGGTAGGAAGACAGACTGTGTAGAGGAAGTTGCTACATTGATAATTAGGTAGGAAGACAGACTGTGTAGAGGAAGTTGCTAACTGGATAATTAGGTAGGAAGACAGACTGTGTAGAGGAAGTTGCTACCTGGATAATTAGGTAGGAAGACAGACTGTGTAGCGGAAGTTACTACCTGGATAATTAGGTAGGAAGACAGACTGTGTAGAGGAAGTCGCTAACTGGATAATTAGGTAGGAAGACAGACTGTGTAGAGGAAGTCGCTAACTGGATAATTAGGTAGGAAGACAGACTGTGTAGAGGAAGTCGCTACCTGGATAATTAGGTAGGAAGACAGACTGTGTAGAGGAAGTTGCTAACTGGATAATTAGGTAGGAAGACAGACTGTGTAGAGGAAGTCGCTACCTGGATAAGTAGGTAGGAAGACAGACTGTGTAGAGGAAGCCGCTACCTGGATAATTAGGTAGGAAGACAGACTGTGTAGAGGAAGCCGCTACCTGGATAATTCGGTAGGAAGACAGACTGTGTAGAGGAAGTTGCTACATTGATAATTAGGTAGGAAGACAGACTGTGTAGCGGAAGTTGCTACCTGGATAATTAGGTAGGAAGACAGACTGTGTAGAGGAAGCCGCTACCTGGATAATTAGGTAGGAAGACAGACTGTGTAGCGGAAGTTGCTACCTGGATAATTAGGTAGGAAGACAGACTGTGTAGAGGAAGTTGCTACCTGGATAATTAGGTAGGAGAACAGACTGTGTAGCGGAAGTTGCTACCTGGATAATTAGGTAGGAAGACAGATTGTGTAGAGGAAGTTGCTGCCTGGATAATTAGGTAGGAAGACAGACTGTGTAGCGGAAGTTGCTACCTGGATAATTAGGTAGGAAGACAGACTGTGTAGAGGAAATTGCTACCTGGATAATTAGGTAGGAGGACAGACTGTGTAGCGGAAGTTGCTACCTGGATAATTAGGTAGGAAGACAGACTGTGTAGAGGAAGTTGCTACCTGGATAATTAGGTAGGAAGACAGACTGTGTAGCGGAAGTTGCTACCTGGATAATTAGGTAGGAAGACAGACTGTGTAGCGGAATTTGCTACCTGGATAATTAGGTAGGAAGACAGACTGTGTAGAGGAAGTTGCTACCTGGATAATTAGGTAGGAACACAGACTGTGTAGAGGAAGTCGCTACCTTGATAATTAGGTAGGAACACAGACTGTGTAGAGGAAGTTGCTACCTGGATAATTAGGTAGGAAGGATGTGCAGGGGAAGTCGCTACCAACATAATTAAGTGGGAAGGATGTGCAGGGGAAGTAGCTACCTGGATAATTAGGTAGGAAGGATGTACAGGGGAAGTCGCTACCTGGATAATTAGGTAGGAAGGATGTACAGGTGAAGTAGCTACCTGGATAATTGGGTAGGAAGGATGTGCAGTGGAAGTCGCTACCTGGATAATTAGGTAGGAACGATGTACAGGGGAAGTCGCTACCTCGATAATTAGGTGGGAAGACAGACTGTGTAGAGGAAGTCGCTACCTTGATAATTAGGTAGGAAGACAGACTGTGTAGAGGAAGTCGCTACCTGGATAATTAGGTAGGAAGGATGTGCAGGGGAAGTCGCTACCTGGATAATTAGGTGGGAAGACAGACTGTGTAGAGGAAGCCGCTACCTGGATAATTAGGTAGAAAGACAGACTGTGTAGAGGAAGTCGCTACCTGGATAATTAGGTAGGAAGACAGACTGTGTAGAGGAAGCCGCTACCTGGATAATTAGGTAGGAAGACAGACTGTGTAGAGGAAGTTGTTAACTGGATAATTAGGTAGGAAGACAGACTGTGTAGAGGAAGTCGCTACCTGGATAATTAGGTAGGAAGACAGACTGTGTAGAGGAAGTTGTTAACTGGATAATTAGGTAGGAAGACAGACTGTGTAGAGGAAGTCGCTACCTGGATAATTAGGTAGGAAGACAGACTGTGTAGAGGAAGCCGCTACCTGGATAATTAGGTAGGAAGACAGACTGTGTAGAGGAAGTTGTTAACTGGATAATTAGGTAGGAAGACAGACTGTGTAGAGGAAGTCGCTACCTGGATAATTAGGTAGGAAGACAGACTGTGTAGAGGAAGTTGCTAACTGGATAATTAGGTAGGAAGACAGACTGTGTAGAGGAAGTTGCTACCTGGATAATTAGGTAGGAAGACAGACTGTGTAGCGGAAGTTGCTACCTGGATAATTAGGTAGGAAGACAGACTGTGTAGAGGAAGTCGCTAACTGGATAATTAGGTAGGAAGACAGACTGTGTAGAGGAAGTCGCTAACTGGATAATTAGGTAGGAAGACAGACTGTGTAGAGGAAGTCGCTACCTGGATAATTAGGTAGGAAGACAGACTGTGTAGAGGAAGTTGCTAACTGGATAATTAGGTAGGAAGACAGACTGTGTAGAGGAAGTCGCTACCTGGATAAGTAGGTAGGAAGACAGACTGTGTAGAGGAAGCCGCTACCTGGATAATTAGGTAGGAAGACAGACTGTGTAGAGGAAGCCGCTACCTGGATAATTCGGTAGGAAGACAGACTGTGTAGAGGAAGTTGCTACATGGATAATTAGGTAGGAAGACAGACTGTGTAGCGGAAGTTGCTACCTGGATAATTAGGTAGGAAGACAGACTGTGTAGAGGAAGCCGCTACCTGGATAATTAGGTAGGAAGACAGACTGTGTAGCGGAAGTTGCTACCTGGATAATTAGGTAGGAAGACAGACTGTGTAGAGGAAGTTGCTACCTGGATAATTAGGTAGGAGAACAGACTGTGTAGCGGAAGTTGCTACCTGGATAATTAGGTAGGAAGACAGATTGTGTAGAGGAAGTTGTTGCCTGGATAATTAGGTAGGAAGACAGACTGTGTAGCGGAAGTTGCTACCTGGATAATTAGGTAGGAAGACAGACTGTGTAGAGGAAATTGCTACCTGGATAATTAGGTAGGAGGACAGACTGTGTAGCGGAAATTGCTACCTGGATAATTAGGTAGGAAGACAGACTGTGTAGAGGAAGTTGCTACCTGGATAATTAGGTAGGAAGACAGACTGTGTAGCGGAAGTTGCTACCTGGATAATTAGGTAGGAAGACAGACTGTGTAGCGGAAGTTGCTACCTGGATAATTAGGTAGGAAGACAGACTGTGTAGAGGAAGTTGCTACCTGGATAATTAGGTAGGAACACAGACTGTGTAGAGGAAGTTGCTACCTGGATAATTAGGTAGGAACACAGACTGTGTAGAGGAAGTCGATAACTGGATAATTAGATAGGAAGACAGACTGTGTAGATGAAGTTGCTAACTGGATAATTAGGTAGGAAGACAGACTGTGTAGAGGAAGTTGCTAACTGGATAATTAGGTAGGAAGACAGACTGTGTAGAGGAAGTTGCTAACTGGATAATTAGGTAGGAAGACGAATCAAAATTAGCGGAGTGGGCGTAATGAGGCGCAGATAAACAGTCTGAAAGAGCTGCTCATTTCCTGCCTCTTCCACCATGTTTGGCCGCCATGAAACGTGTCTTCTTACTGGTTGATATCGAAGAAACTAAACAAAAAACGGTATAGAGCAGCTACATTAATAAAAAGAAAGACAAGAGAAACTACAACGTTTCGGCAAAAGCCTTCATGAGGTATAACAAACAAACTATACACATTAAACACACAATTCCGAGTTAGAATACATAACAACTACACAGCTCTGATGAGATGTGGTTGTAATCTATCAGGAAATGAGAGGGAGGTTGACGAACAACACAACTCAGGCTCGCTTAAATCAAATCCCAACGCAACAATTAAACAGCTGCAGTTTACTGATCTTAGATCAAATCCCAACGCAACAATTAAACAGCTGCAGTTTGTTGGCCTCCAGTTATTATAATCATCATCATATGTGCTGGATGTGCTTCCATCTTAGTCTTTAATTTCGATTGACTTTACAGCAGTTCAACCATCCCCACATCGACTCTGATAGTCTTTAATTTAGATTGACTTTACAGCAGTTCAACCATCCCCACATCCACCCCGAATCCCGTTCCAGCAAAGATAAAAGTGTCTATTTCTTGTTTCCGCCGTGATTTGCTAGAGCGTGTCACGAACCCTTCATTACTGATGATGCTGTTCATGATTTCACCCTCCATGACACCCCAATCCACCATTCCCTCTGACGTGTATGTTTCCCTTCCCTTCTTCATTGCTGGTCCTGAGAGAGTCTCTAACAGCCATCGCCATATCAGTTTTGTCCATCTTTAACGCTCCTTGCGTAACGACAGTCCCTGCTATCCTGTCGGCCATCTTGCTGCCATGAACTCCTGTATTTCCGGCACTATAAATCCACGTTAGGCTATTGACGTGGGGCAAGTCAAGATGGTGCATCCACTCTCCGGGAAGCATATTCTTTTCATTGCAACGAAGCATGCTCCATGAGTTGGTCAATATGACCGTATCTATCGTTGGTCTCATAACCAGTGATGCGAGAGCTTCCGTCACGGTCTGTATGTCAACGCGTGTGCTGGAAGTTGTAGTACTGTAGGTCTGCCCCTTTTTCTAGCTTATCTCCATTGGAATACACATCAAAGCCCCAACCATTTCACGCTCTCCTCGTTACCGAACCATTAATGTTGATAATTGGGCCCTGTGGTTAGGAGTGAACTTGCTGTACCTTCTTGATCGCTAATGCAGCCATACCATGTGACCAGTCACGTTATTTACTGTCCAATTGTATGACGACTTCAATTAACCTGCATCTGTCGTGCATATCATATCCAATCACTACCAGTACGTATGCTCTTCTCGTTGCCCTTGCAGTGTTGTTTCAGCTTCTACCAGCTACAATCTGCGGCGCTTGATGGTAGCCTTTCTTCAACTGCAATTCTGGTAGCAGTGGATACTTTTCCTTGTAGGCAGGCTACCACCAGAAATGTTTTCACTTTCATGTGAACTTTTTGTGTTATTCTTGACCGCTAGAAAGGCCATGAAAAAATTGTGATTTTGGCATAGTTGAAGACGCGATGTTCTGTTCATTCATGGAATCAGTTTAATTACCGTCGAGAATTTCCCATTTCCGCTCCATCATATGTTACAGCCCCCCCCCCCTCTTCGCCCACATGTGTTACCAAATTCTCTTGACAACGTCGACTACCGTGCAGGGATAATCGGCGACGGTTCCAAATAACTTCAGTCGAAAAAGATATGACACAGTCACTTCCTCACGACAGTATCCTCGAAAATACACATTTAAAACAAACAACGAAACCGAAACCAAGCGACTACGTTAGTCTCTGCAACAACATGACGACCTGCAGCCGTGTTATAATGTCAGTTATGTCCTAGCAAAGTCAAACTATAATGGAAGCCAAGTCGTCTGAATGGGCGATAATTTCAACCCACATCACCGAAAGAAGTGTCTACAGTCAGTTCCAACTCCAAATCACTCGAATAAAACGGTAAAAACATATCACAAGTTTTAACATCAATGCGATCTGTTTCAGGGATGGCAGTTTCAAATAAAGGTCTGAGATAATGGCCGCCATTTTCTCGGAAGTAGCTAAGATGGGTATGTCTTCTTCTTCTACCTTTCAGCTCCCTGTGGAGCATAGGGCTTTAATAAAAAAATTAAAAACGTGTTGCTTTCTTGCCATTCTCTTAAGATTATTCCATGTCTTCTCCATCATCTTTATCTCTGCTTCCATCTGTCTTCTCCAAGATTATTTTGGTCTTCCTCTTTATCTTTTTCCTTGGGGATTCCAAAAAAGGCCTCTTGTGTAATACTCTCAGTTGGATTCAACAGTGTGTGTCCTATCCAGCGCCATCGTCTTCGCTGTATCTCTTTATCCACTGGTATTTTACTGGTGCATTTCCTTAATTCTATGTTAGTGATTTTGTCCTGCCATTTCCATCCTTTTATTCTGCGTAAGCATCCATTAATGGAGGTCTGTATCTTCAAGATTGTCATTTTTATTGTTCTCCATATTTCACAGCCATATAATAATATTGATTTAACATTGGAGTTAGAAATTTAATTTTTATGTGAAGTTTTTTTTTTTACTATGGGTATGTGGTAGGTTGTAAATGTGACTGTTGTAAATGCGACTGCGACTACAACAGTTCCAACTCGCAGATTTCCTCGTTTACCAGCTCGGCTTACAGTATGTAGAGCGGTCTCACATGATTCCGACCACGTCACATAAGATGGCTAATTTTTTTAAAATATACGCACGGAACTAATATACATGTTCCTGGCATGAATTAGTTTTGACGATCTCTTCCCTTGTCTGTTAGATCTAAAACCATGCAACATTATAACATTGATGATGTCACACTTAAGTTAAGTCCCATAAATTGACCTCTGTTAGATCTAAAACCATGCAACATTATAACATTGATGATGTCACACTTAAGTTAAGTCCCATAATTTGACCTTTGTTAGATCTAAAACCATGCAACATTATAACATTGATGATGTCACACTTAAGTTAAGTCCCATAAATTGACCTCTGTTAGATCTAAAACCATGCAACATTATAACATTGATGATGTCACACTTAAGTTAAGTCCCATAATTTGACCTTTGTTAGATCTAAAACCATGCAACATTATAACATTGATGATGTCACACTTAAGTTAAGTCCCATAAATTGACCTCTGTTAGATCTAAAACCATGCAACATTATAACATTGATGATGTCACACTTAAGTTAAGTCCCATAATTTGACCTTTGTTAGATCTAAAACCATGCAACATTATAACATTGATGATGTCACACTTAAGTTAAGTCCCATAATTTGACCTCTGTTAGATCTAAAACCATGCAACATTATAACATTGATGATGTCACACTTAAGTTAAGTCCCATAATTTGACCTCTGTTAGATCTAAAACCATGCAACATTATAACATTGATGATGTCATACTTAAGTTAAGTCCCATAATTTGACCTATGTTAGATCTAAAACCATGCAACATTATAACATTGATGATGTCACACTTAAGTTAAGTCCCATAATTTGACCTCTGTTAGATCTAAAACCATGCAACATTATAATATTGATGATGTCATACTTAAGTTAAGTCCCATAAATTGACCTCTGACCAGTAACACATCCGTACAATTTATGGATCATAGCACGAGCAACGGAGTTCGTGCACTGGGTCAAGGCTCTCTTTAGAGGTTTTCAGTAACTCGAAAACCTCGGACCTATTACGGAATTTGTTCAAATGGCAGTGATCCTAACATAGCATAACATATTATATCATAACATAATTTATGCAAAAAGAATAAAAAAGCATATATCAATTTACTTAGTATCATTATACTTAAACAACACCCATTTGTATTGCGATATAGTTGCTGAAAACATATTAAAACATGTGCACAGTGCACCAACTCCATAACATCATAGCGGATGAACAAGGTAGTTTCAGAAAAATACATAGCAGGTTAATTAATGATGGACTTCTGTCACTTATTAAAGACGAATACAAACTGTTTATTAATCACTAATTGTGTGAACAATATTTTAAAAAAGTAAAGAGCCCCGTCACGCCAAGTAGCGTATAGGGAATATGGTGTTAGTGACCATAAATTTTACAGACCTTCAGCACATGATTTTTGGGATAATATGGTCGGTATTACTCCCGTGCCGCTTTATTTTCCCAGAAAATACCCGTACCCATTTAAGGCTAGGTGAACCCGGAAGCCGTCGGTTGGGATCGAACCCTACCTCTTGTCCATTGTAGTCCAGTTCACTAACCACTGAGCTATAAAATGATATATTCATAATAATTTGTGAAGGGAAACTATATAGTAGTTATTATTTGTAAGTTAAAACTATCCAGTAATTATTAATCATGAACACAAATATCTAAGGGGCATATAGGCGTTGCAAACTAAAGACGTCTAGCCAGATCTCCTATAGAACTTGGCACTCACCACAGGCCGTCTGAAAGAATCTATCTCTAGCTAGATCTCCCACAGAACGTTGCACTCACCACATCCTGTCTAAAAGAATCTCTGTCTCGAGCCTATCTTCCCGTGCAGACTTATTATCAATTTCAAATTCTCTTTAATGTTTTCAAACCACCTCCATCCTTGTATACCCCTGCCTCAAGCTCCAGGAACTATGCCTTCCATTATTTCATTATCAAACGATTGTGAACGCCCATGTAACACTTTATATTTGAACTGAGAATATACAAAACAAAATGTTTCCATGAATTGCAAACATAATGCGGTGTACAAAGTTTCACGTTTACATGTGAGAAGTGTTAATGCTCTCTAGTTTTTTTTGTTTCAGCTCGGAGAGTCGGGGACCAATTTTTGTTTATTTCAGCTGTTCCAACCAGATAGTATCAGGCTGGATTTGAACCATTCTTTATGACACTCAGAGCTCTACAAACTACACCATTGTCACATTCAACTGCATGGGACATTTCATGTGACAGGACAATCAGAACTGTAACATTGTCACATTCAACTGCATGGGACATTTCATGTGACAGGACAATCAGAACTGTAACATTGTCACATTCAACTGCATGGGACATTTCATGTGACAGGACAATCAGAACTGTAACATTGTCACATTCAACTGCATGGGACATTTCATGTGACAGGACAATCAGAACTGTAACATTGTCACATTCAACTGCATGGGACATTTCATGTGACAGGATAATCAGAACTGTAACATTGTCACATTCAACTGCATGGGACATTTCATGTGACAGGAAATTCAGAACTGTAACATTGTCACATTCAACTGCATGGGACATTTCATGTGACAGGACAATCAGAACTACACTATTGTCACATTCAACAGCATATGCCATTTTATGTGGCAGGACAATCTCAAATATCCATTCATTCATGGCTCTTCGTGACAGGCATCGAATATCATGTTCCTCCATAACGCTCGATGATGTGCGCTGTGTAACAGCTCCACAGTTTAAATTTTCCCGTGCCACGCCGTCAAATCAATCATCCAGCATCTTTACCTCTTGTCTACCTAGTCTCGCGTTATATATACATTTATACTTTTATACATATATAAAACAACTAAGAGTATTACACAACATGCCCTTATTTAGAATCCTCAAGGAAAAAGACATAGTGGAAGACCAACCAAATTTTTGGAGAAGACAGATAGACGCAGAGATACAGATTAAAGGGAAGGCATGGAATGATCTTAAAATAATGGCAAGAAACAGAACGGCTTGGAAAGTGTTTCTTGAAGACCTATGCTCCACAGGGAGTTGAAAGTGTTTGTCGAAGACATATGCTCCACAGGGAGCTAAAAGTGTTTGTCGAAGACCTATGCTCCGCAGGGAGTTGTAAGTGTTTGTCAAAGACCTATGCTCCACAGGGAGCTGAAAGTGTTTGTCGAAGACCTATGCTCCGCAGGGAGTTGTAAGTGTTTGTCGAAGACCTATGCTCCACAGGGATTAGAAAGCGTTTGTCGAGGACCTATGCTCCACAGGGAGTAGAAAGCGTTTGTCGAAGACCTATGCTCCGCGGGGAGTTGAAAGCGTTTGTCGAAGACCTATGCTCCACGGGGAGTTGAAAGTGTTTGTTGAAGACCTATGCTCCACGGGGAGTTGAAAGTGTTTGTTGAAGACCTATGCTCCACGGGGAGTTGAAAGTGTTTGTTGAAGACCTATGCTCCACGGGGAGTCGAAAGTGTTTGTTGAAGACCTATGCTCCACGGGGAGTCGAAAGTGTTTGTTGAAGACCTATGCTCCACGGGGAGTTGAAAGCGTTTGTCGAAGACCTATGCTCCACGGGGAGTTGAAAGCGTTTGTCGAAGACCTATGCTCCACAGGGAGCTGAAAGCGTTTGTCGAAGAGATATGCTCCACAGGGAGCTGAAAGTGTTTGTCGAAGACATATGCTCCACAGGGAGCTGAAAGTGTTTGTCGAAGACCTATGCTCCGCAGGGAGTTGTAAGTGTTTGTCGAAGACATATGCTCCACAGGGAGTTGAAAGTGTTTGTCGAAGACCTATGCTCCGCAGGGAGTTGTAAGTGTTTGTCGAAGACCTATGCTCCACAGGGAGTTGTAATTGTTTGTCGAAGACCTATGCTCCACAGGGAGTTGTAAGTGTTTGTCGAAGACCTATGCTCCACAGGGAGTTGTAAATGTTTGTCGAAGACCTATGCTCCGCAGGGAGCTGTAAGTGTTTGTCGAAGACCTATGCTCCACAGGGAGCTGTAAGTTTTGTCGAAGACCTATGCTCCACAGGGAGCTGTAAGTGTTTGTCGAAGACCTATGCTCCGCAGGGATTTGTAAGTGTTTGTCGAAGACCTATGCTCCGCAGGGAGTTGTAAGTGTTTGTCGTGGACCTATTCTCCACAGGGAGTTGAAAGAGTTTTTCGAGGACCTATTCTCCACAGGGAGTTGTAAGTGTTTGTCGAGGACCTATTCTCCACAGGGAGTTGAAAGTGTTTGTTGACGACCTATGCTCCACGTGGATTTTAAAGTGTTTGTTGAAGACCTATGCTCCACAGGGAGTTGGAAGTGTTTGTTTGGGACCTATTCCCCACAGGGAGCTCAAAGTGTTAGTTCAACACCTATGCTTCACAGGGAATTCAAAGTATTAGTTTAACACCTATGCCCCACAGGGAGTCGGAAGTGTTTGTTTGTGACCTATGCCCTACATGGAGTTGAAAGATAGAAGAGAGATATTAGTGATTTTGTCCTGCCATTCCCATCCTTTTATTCTAAACAAACATTCATTAATAAAGATCTATATCTTCGTGATTGCCGTTTTTGTTCTCCATGTTTCGCAGCCATATTATAGGACTGTCTTAACAGTGGAGCTGATCATTTGTATATTTATATTTGATGACAGCTATCTTGTGCACTGGTTTAAGTCCTTGTTCGGTAAGTTCAATAGTTCTCTAAGGTTTCAGTTGTTTTTCGGCAATGTTTATGAGTGCTGTAAACATACCCGTGTCCCTTGTACACTCATGTTTGTATCTCATCTGGGAAGCGTCCATCTATAACTGCTAGTCCGTTATTTGTTTTTATTGTTTTGCTTTTTGCGTCATGCTTTCCATATCACGCACATAAGCACTGGCCACATATTAACACTCTACGTCCAGATGGGTGGTATATCACCTATACCCACACACGACCTGCCTCACAAACTTCTGCCAACGTTCGTCATTATCTAGAGCCGTATTCCCAACGGAAGTTTACTATCAGTGAGTATTGATTATACTCGCTGTCATGCGCTGTCTTGTCTTCTCTCCTGATATCATGAGCTCAATTTAGTGTTTACCTCTGTCTCGTTTACCTTGTACTTCCCTTCCAGTATGACTCCTAGTAAACTATTGTTATTCTCGATGCACCTAAAGAAATGTATTTGTGATGTTTGAATTGTTTAGTAGCTCTTTCTTCAATTCCACTTGGTTATGAACTCCCTTATTTGTTTTCTTCTGTCTCCCCATTGCATATATTTCTTATAGAAATATTTGTTTCTTCTTTTTCGTTCGCCAGCTTTTACCTCTGACGAAGTCCCTAGAGACTAGGAACTGAATTTTTGCGTGTTAATCCGTTTTTCCCTGGCAACCGTGTTCACAGGGGTCCCTCGCTGCACAGGCAGATAACTCTGTCTTCGGAAGTACTCATATTTTTTAAGTCCATGAGCAATTGACGTTTCAAAGCGGAGAGAAGTCGTAAATAAAAATCCCAACCGGTACAGCCGAGAATTGAACACACAACGTCTACCTTGAGGCCGGCGACTTGTCGAAATATGAATTTCTATAAATATGAGTTTGAAGGATTTAAAAGGCTCACATTTTATATTTTTAAAATCCATATTTAGTCTCCTTCCAATGATGTTAATTTAAACATAATATTATATTATTCTCAGTTTATTTTATGATATTTATGTTAAAGTATTTGTGTGTTTGGGAAGCCGCGAAAGCTCAGTGGTTAGTAAGCTGGACTACAAAGGACAAGAAGTCGGGTTCAATACTGATCGACGGCTTCCGGGTTCACCCAGCCTTAAATGAATACCGGATTATTTTCTGGGAAAGTAAAGCGGCAGGGGCGTATTCCCGATCACATTACCCCAAAAATAATATACTGAACTAGTCTATAAAAATTATAGTCACTAACAGCATATTCATAATACGCAATATTTAGCGTGACGGGGCTCTTTACCTCTTTTTTACCTGTCCTTTTAGAACACATACAAGGAGACAGATTTATCACAGACACATGACTATTGAAACGTATGCTATCACGTATTTCGACTCAAGACAGATAACAATACGTTGAAAACCTGTCAAAACAACTTTTTTCCCTTCTCGTAATGACGCTGTTTTAGCATCTTCCGGACTAGTGCTTCCGCTTCCAGCAGTCATTAATTGGGGACTGCTTTCCCAGGCCATGGATTTTCTTGGCTTTTATGTGAGGCGGCATTTGTTTGTTTCCCATATTTGTCTCTTCCATGCTAACCTCCAACAGTTGTCTCTCCTATGATAACATTCGTTATTTGTCTCTCCTATGATAACATACTATAGTTGTCTCTCCTATGATAACATACTATAGTTGTCTCTCCTATGATAACATACTAAAGTTGTCTCTCCTATGATAACATACTATAGTTGTCTCTCCTATGATAACATACTATAGTTGTCTCTCCTATGATAACATACTATAGTTGTCTCTCCTATGATAACATACTATAGTTGTCTCTCCTATGATAACATACTATAGTTGTCTCTCTTTACGATAACCTCCTTTACTTGTCTCCACTATGTTAACCACAGTCTATCCTATGTTAACCACAGTCTATCCTATGTTAACCACAGCCTATCCTATGTTAACCTCCTTTACTTGTCTCCCCTATGTTAACCACAGTCAATCTTATGTTAACCACAGTCTATCTTATGTTAACCACAGTCTATCTTATGTTAACCACAGTCTATCCTATGTTAAACACAGTCTATCTTATGTTAACCACAGTCTATCTTATGTTAACCACAGTCTATCTTATGTTAACCACAGTCTATCTTATGTTAACCACAGTCCACCGCATGTTAACCACAATCTATCCTATGTTAACCACAGTCTATCTTATGTTAACTACAGTCCACCCCATGTTAACCACAGTCCACCGCATGCTACCCACAGTCCACCCCATGTTAACCACAATCTATCCTATGTTAACCACAGTCTATCTTATTTAACAACAGTCCACCCCACGTTAACCACAATCCACTCCATGTTAATAACAATCCACCCTATGTTAACCACAATCCACCCCATTTTAACCACAATCCACCCCATGTTAACCATAGTCTATCTTATGTTAACCACAGTCCACCCCATGTTAACCACAGTCCACCCCATGTTAACCACAATCCACCCCATGTTAACCACAGTCCACCTCATGTTAACCACAATTCTCCCCATGTTAACCACAGTCCAACCCATGTTAACCACAGTCCACCCCATGTTAACCACAGTCTACCCATGTTAACCATAGTCTATCTTATGTTAACCACAGTCCACCCCATGTTAACCACAGTCCACGCCATGTTAACCACAATCCACCCCATGTTAACCACAGTCCACCTCATGTTAACCACAATTCTCCCCATGTTAACCACAGTCCAACCCATGTTAACCACAGTCCACCCATGTTAACCACAGTCTACCCCATGTTAACCATAGTCTATCTTATGTTAACCACAGTCCACCCCATGTTAACCACAGTCCACCCCATGTTAACCACAGTCCACCCCATGTTAACCACAGTCCACCCCATATTAACCACAGTCCACCCCATGTTAACCACAATCCACCCATGTCCCATGTTAACCACAGTCCGCCCCATGTTAACCCCAATCTCTCATGTTTCTCATTTATATTTTATTCTATGCTACACTAATTTACACTGTTACATTTTATATCATTTCCAGTCATTATATCAAATCGTTTTTTGGGTTTTTTTTAATATGTGGAACCATTATTTCTGTTTCCGGAAAGTCTCCATTTGCATTGCAAGCTTATTCTGATGTCAAGAAAACGTGTCTCTTGTAAGGAATTGTCTCGGAGTAGCGAGTGAGAGACCGTACTTTATTTTGCTCATGAAGTCGTAACTTGCTTAGTCTTTTGTGTCAGTTTTTGCTCTTCATTGTCGAGAGAAAATGCAATTTTCCGGACAGAACTCGGGTATGGTGCTTCGTTTGTGTCAGCAATTACGTTTTTTCTCTTGGGCGGTCTTCCTCTACATTGTTTTTGCATCGTGTTAGTAGCATGTGTTGTAGAATTATGTGTCTGCCAGTTACTTTGCTTGTTGTCTTTGGTGAAGCTAATGACTAAGTTGTTTTCTTTTTATAATTTCTTCATTCTTTTTTAGTTTGTCTTTTATTGCTACATAAAATATTAAACTAAGATATTTTTAAATTCATTATCTTTCTTTTCTCGTTTACTATACCATTAACAGCCATGTTTTGCTCTAGGCGCACAACATTGACAGAAACAGCTAATACTGGTAACGTTATGCTTTAGCAAGGCTGGAATTTTACATTAAATCTGTGTTATATATATATTACGTAGTTTCACATCTTTCAGAATCACTCATTCTCCCTCAGATTGTTAAAGTTATCTACCCTAACCATTGACTGTACATCTGATACGATCACAGAACCGGCCAACCTGCTTCTTTATTGCCATCAACACCAGCGTAGACAAGTTATTTTCATTTCCTCCCTACAGTGAAATAAAATACACTTGATGAACATGAAGAAAGCTCCGACAATCCACCTGATTGGTAGCGAGAGACTGGTCGAATCCATTTATTTATGTATATCACCTGGATACATATTTCCGGCAACACACGAGCACTGCTGTGTAAAATATGTTGACGAACTGTACCAGCAACGCATCAATGAAGTATAGTGGGCGTCACGATCATTTTTAGACATTTTATTTTGTGAATCTCTGACGAAATAGCACGTTTGATTATCCTTATTGTTTACATTTGTGTGAGAGATTGAACAAAAAATAAAAATCCCTGGCACCTTGCGGTCTATGAATAAGATTACGTTATTTCCTGTATTGGTGTAAACATAATCATCACGTGCCACACCGGTTGGCGATCATGTCCTTCCACATTTCTCCGACCACAGGGAATGATATAAATTCTCTTGTTGACTGTTTAGTATCCCTAGAACAACCAAGCTATCAAGTATTTTCTCTCGTTATCGTCCGTTATCTCGCTTTCCCTAAGATTTGTCAGTTATCAAAGTTAAAACAGGCCTGGATTTAGCACAGACCCAAAATACATGACTAAAAATAGAGATCATTGGTTGATGAGTAGTGCACTAACAAACCCAAGGAAATGGGATGAGGAAGGAAGGAAGGAAGGAATGAAGGAAGGGAAAGGAAGGAAAGAAAAGAAAGGAAGGAAGGAAGGAAGGGAGGGAGGGAGGGAGGGAAGGAAGGAAGGAAAAGGAAGGAAAGAAAAGGAAGGAAGGAAGGAAGGAAGGAAGGAAGGAAGGAAGGAAGGAAGGAAGGAAGGAAGGAAGGAAGGAAGGAAGGAAGGAAGGAAGGAAGGAAGGAAGGAAGGAAGGAAAGAAGGGAGGGAGGGAGGGAGGGAAGGAAAAGGAAGGAAAGAAAAGGAAGGAAGGAAGGAAGGAAGGAAGGAAGGAAGGAAGGAAGGAAGGAAGGAAGGAAGGAAGGAAGGAAGGAAGGAAGGAAGGAAGGAAGGAAGGAAGGAAGGAAGGAAGGAAGGAAGGAAGGAAGGAAGGAAGGAAGGAAGGAAGGAAGGAAGGAAGGAAGGAAGGAAGGAAGGAAGGAAGGAAGGAAGGAAGGAAGGAAGGAAAGAAGGAAGGAATCTGGCATCGCCTTATTTTCTCAGAGACAAGCTCTGGTATATACACTGAGATGTTTCGATAAACTCTGAACGAGCAGGTGGTTGAAAGGATAACACGTTGCTCTACAAATAATGAGAAATGAGTCATGGTAAGATCTATCAGAGGATAAAATAAACACTTGCCCCAGAATTGAGTGCGCTGGGTATGCGACCATTATTCTTACTTCCTATAGTTGCCACCGGTATGCCCCATGAAAGTTAGAATATCGGTGGAGATAGCTTTTAGTGGTTAGTGGTTTCTCGAAGGCTCCACTATCACTGCAAGCAAATTAAAAAACAATTTGTCAACCGCCCGCGCCAGTGGAATCATCAGCACACGCCAAAAGACATAAGGCCAAGCAGCACCGAAAGTGAACGCAGCTGAACTGTCCTTCGTCAAACAATATTATCATTCATGGTAAGCAATCGAAATATCAAAACATGATCCGGATGAAAACACACCTCATGTTGCGAACAGAACACTAACTCAGTAGCTCCGGCAGTAAGCCGGACTTGGAAAATGAGGAAACTGCAACAAGGAACACTTATCAGACAGATTCTTAATGGTTCGTGCCGCCTATCCGTCATATTGACCGGAAGTCCCCAATATATAGCTTTTGTTTTCCTTAAACTCTGAAACCATTTCGGGACAAAAATTGTAATTCGAGCCATTTTATCTTCTCATTACCTCGGTTGTCTTTGCCGTGACGTAATTATCTAGATAATTAATGAAGTTTCATTTTACAGAGGGGTTAAGGCAAAGAAATGCAACTGAATGCATACAAATGCGAAGCTGCAGTAAAGCTAAATACGATGGAGAATTGAAAAACAATAGAAAAAATGGTATGGTAAAAGCTTCACGTAATTGGTAGACAACACAAATTTGAACGACGTTTAGGCTCAATAGGCTTTCAGCAGGGACAAACAAACAACACATACACACACACACACACACACAGAGATATGTAAGTAAATAAAACTAATCCTACATAGCTAACTAGTAATGGAACATCCAAAACAAAATAATCTAAGCTGGTTTAAGAAACGAAAAATGTCTTCCCTGTGTCGTGGGCCGTGGCCGGAATGAGAAAGAAGGATTCGCGGGTGTGCGTTGTAAATATCCTGCTAGTAGGAGGGTCAAAAAGGCTTTTCGAGTACCTATTATTCTACATTATGTTCTTTCTCCTTTGTGTATGCACACTGACCTCGGTGTTTACTCTTCTGTTTATGTGGGCGTTATGCGCACGTCTCTACATATATATGATTGTCTCTGTATGGTTGAGCATATGCATGTATGTGTTCATATGTATGGGTGTAGGTATATATATATATACATGTGTGTGTGGGCTCTTAGATGATTATAGACCTTGTCAGTGTCTTTGTGGTCGAGATAACCTAGACAGTGTTCCCCCCACTCACATATTTTTAGAACCCTTTACACGTTTATGACCCTCCGACCATCAGGATAATTACAGCGTACGTCCGCGATTCTCTCTTTCTCATTCTGGCTACGGTCCACGACACAGGGAATATAATTTTTCTTTTCTTAAACCAGTTTCGATTATTTTGTTTTGGATGTTCCATTACTAGTTAGCTATGTAGGATTCGTTTTATTTACTTACATATCTGCGTGTGTGTTGTTTGTTTGTTCCTGCTGAAGGGCCTATGTAGTCGAAACGTCGTTCAAATTTGTTTCGTCTATCAATTACGTATAGCTTTTACCATACCATTTTTTCTATTTTTTTTTCAATTTCCCACCTTTATTTTACATCATCATCAAGTACCGTGCCTACTGGCGTAGGTGATCATGTCTCTCCACAATTTTCGATTTCGGCAACTATTTATCATTTCTGTTGTTGATTTTCTGCCAAGTCAGTCTCTTAAGCTGTCTGTTTTTTTTCCTCGTTGCTTCCCTCTATCTCTTCGTCCCTCAATTTTTCCAGTTGTTACAATATATTCCAGTTGTTCTCTTCTCATTACATGGCCAAAAAATGATGATTGTCTCTTCCTAATATTGGAAATTAGTTCTATTTTTTTTTTACCTCTTTCAGAACTTTTTCATTACTCTTCTTAGCTGTCCATGGTACTCTCAACATTCTTCTGTAAAACCACATTTCTACAGACTCCAGTGATTTTCTTGTCTATTGTCCTATTGTCCATGATTCACATCCATATGTTAAGACTGGCTCTATATAACATTTAAGAACTCTTTTTCTTGTTGCTATTGTCAAAAATGGATTGCTTCCTCATTTTTTGGAAAGCTACTTTTGCCTGAGCCATTCTGCATCTCACCTTTATTTTACAGACATTCATTAAACATCGGCTAAAACAGAGGAGTCCAGTCTACGTGGTCGAGTAGTGTAACAGTTTAGTAGACGGATCAACTTGAATGCAAAACGGACAATTCCATAGCACTCAGACCCCCTCGGCACATTCCCAGTATGAAACACGCCCGCTACACACAATCTATCTATTGACCTTTCGAGCCGTAGCCGGACCATAGGGCATAGACAAAGATACTCTTTCTTTTAACTAAATTGTTATTCTAGCAATTTTCAATCCTTGTAAAGATCTTTTATAAAATCTCGCCATTGTCTCTGTTCTGTACAAGAACTTTATCTCATTGAGGGAACCGATTTCTGCTGCTCTTGCCTCTCTGATCAATGTTCTTCTCAGTGCCTCTCTGTGTCGGCCTCTTTTCCTCTTACCTGTCGTTTCCCATATGAGGGCTTGCTTTACTCTTCGGTTATTATCTCTCCTCATCACATGTCCAACATTTGACCATCGTCTTTTCTTTATTACTGAAGATATTAGTGGTTGATTGGCGATTTCTCTAATTTCCTCGTTTGTTTTGAATTCGTTCCACGCTATACCAAGTATTTTCCTTAGACATTTATTTTCGAATGCATTCAACTTTGTTTCTATATCTCTTGTTGTTTTCCAGCGTTCACATGCATACGTAAGGGTAGATAGTACATTTGATTTGAATAGTCTAAGTTTTGTGTTTGTGCTAATGAGTTTTGATTTCCGCAACTTTTCAAGGCTTCTGAAAGACATTTCTGCTTTAGTTATTCTGATTCTAATTTCTTTGCTTGTATCCCTTCTCGATCAATGTGACTTCCAAGATAGATAAAGTGATCAATCTCTTCCACTGGTTTGTTTTCCAAGTGTCATCTGTTGGAATTAATTCCCCTACACACTAGCGGAAGTACAAAATGAGATTAGCTCAGATCCCCTCAGCACATCCCCAGTATAAAGCAGGCCCGCATCACACTAGCGGAAGTACAAAATGAGATCAGCTCAGATCCCCTCAGCACATCCCCAGAATAAAGCAGGCCCGCTACACACTAGCGGAAGTACAAAATGAGATCAGCTCAGATCCCCTCAGCACATCCCCAGAATAAAGCAGGCCCGCTACACACTAGCGGAAGTACAAAATGAGATCAGCTCAGATCCCCTCAGCACATCCCCAGTATAAAGCAGGCCCGCTACACACTAGCGGAAGTACAAAATGAGATCAGCTCAGATCCCCTCAGCACATCCCCAGCATAAAGCAGGGCCGCTACACATTAGCGGAAGTACAAAATGAGATCAGCTCAGATACACGAAGACTTATAGCTCGTTTCAAAACATTTGCCCAACTTCAAAACGCTATTACTCTCTAACCGTTTGTTAAATACTTTTGAAATTTTCCAAATGTTATTAGAATGCAAAAGACCCTTTAAATGTATATTTAACAAATATCTTGCAGCTGCAGTTTTCTTAAAGCGGCGATATTTCTTTGATGTTTGTCAAAATTGTAAATTGTGAAGCCCTAAAGAATAGAAATTACCTTAGTTGCTGGTCTACGATTAATTTTCACTAGGTAAAGGCGTGGCTGTAATGGGGAAATAACTGGATAAAACAAAACACCAGGAGAATTATTGTCTGCTCAGTTCGAGGACGGACGATAATAATATCAAGGTATACCTGTATGTCCAATTTTCATAGTTGTGTGGTCCTGAAAAGGACCGTTTGTTGAAATAATTTAAGGTAATATAGGGGCCAACATTGTGGGGGGCTATATACTTTCATTCTGAATCAGACGAGTCTAAAAGATTAATAACTGTTTGGGGTTGAACATTCCACAAACCATCATTTTTCCAATATTCTTCTTCCTGTTTTAAGACGTGGTCTTCACATTTAGCCCAATAATCTTTGTCTATATTTAATAAAGCGAGATTAGCAAGAGTCTTTACATCGCATATTTTGAATGTTGTATTTTCATCTGCCACTTGTCCTTTTAATTTTGCCCAGATTAGTTCTATTGGATTTAAATGAGCATGGTAAGGTGGCAGCCTCAAACTTATATGACCGTGCTCTTGGATAATCTTATCTATTTGAAAAATCTTTGTCCTCTGTTTTTGCTTTACTAGAGATAGTAATTCAGGTTTTAAGTACATGTTATTAAATTGTATGTGCTCCTTTGTGAGCCATATCTTAATAGCATCTTTTGTACTGGATGACGTCGGGACTTTATCTTCAAGTGCAACAATGTTGTGGTACGCTGCATTGTCCATTATTAGGCAAGATAGTCGATCTAGTGCTGGGAGAACAGAATTTTCAATCCAATGTCTAAATATGTGACCATTCATCTCAGAGTGATAATCCCGATTGTCTATGGATTTTGAAAGAAAAATGAGCTCTGCATTCTGTATTAGTCCATGTTGTCGACTACCTGCATGAGCAATTATCAAGCGCTGTCCTTTGCTGCTAGGTATTAATCTCTTAATCTTTCCATCTGATGACTGCCATTCCCTTTGGTTAGTGTGGTGAGCATTGATCCATGTTTCATCCAAGTACACAATATCATAACCTTGCTTGCGCACCTCTTTTACTTCACGTAAGTACTTGCTTCTCATGACTACTATATGTGGCTTCTCACAGATGATGTTTCGTCCATTGGAATACTTTCTGAATGTAAAGCCTGCAGCTCTCACATTCCTCCATAATGTAGACTTTGATATTTCAATACTGTTGTTCTTTTTCAGCGATACTTTTAATTTTCTTATTGTAACAGTTTCATTCATACCCAACATTTTGCGAATTTCACTTCTAATAAGTTCACTGTCGAAATTATCCAACATTTTTTGCTCTTCCTTGTGATTTTGTATATTTGGAACATTGACGGTCACGTGCTTGAATCCAGCGATTAAATGACCGTTTAGATAAATCCAAAATGTGTCTTGTCCTATTCTCTGGGTTTTCTAAAGAATGAAATAATCTTCCTCGTTTAGCCTCTTTGCAAAAATAGGCATACATTTTTATTGCGATGTTTTGTAAACTGCAGAATTTCATTTTAAGACTCATGATAAATGTTATTGTTCCACGTTACGCCGCTGAATTAACGGAAATGGAACACACAATGTCTCGTGTTTACTACAAGTGTCTAATTGTGTCAGATAACTCACGCGGAAAGCGTGAAAAATCGTAAATTGGACCGTGTTTGGATTTGTAATCGCTATTTTTAACTTAAATACTGTAAACACTAAGTTTTGACTACATCAATGGGTCGTTATAAATTTATATAAATCAAATAAGCAATAATAATAACCAAATGTTTGTTTTTAATGAAATTAATTCCCTGTTGGGTTCTAATCATTATAACTATACATGCAAATTTTGAAAAAAATTACAAAAAGCGGTTTAAAAGATATTGATTTTTAAAGTTGGGCACGACTTATGAAACAAGCTATAGTTAGACCTTCCAACCTCCTTAGTCGCCCATTTCTAAGTTGACAAATGAAAACCGGTATCTCCAGTGCTGGTCCAGTCTTTCAGACTATGCCTGTCTGCTTTATATTTTCTTCGCTTCTAAAATCTTGTTAACTTTATTTATTTTTTTCGCTTGTAAAATCGTGTTAACTTTCTATATTGTCTTAATTTCTTAAATCTTGCTAACTTTCTTTATTTTCTTGCATGTAAAATCTTGTTAACTTTTTTTTATTTTGCTTTGCTTGTAAAATCTTGTAAACTTTCTTTATTTGCTTTGCTTGTAAAACCTTGTTAACTTTCGTTATTTGCTTTGCTTGTAAAATCTTGTTAACTTTCTTTATTTGCTTTGCTTGTAAAATCGTGTTAACTTTCTTTATTTCCTATGCATGTAAAATCGCGTTAACTTCATTTATTTTCTTTGCTTGTAAAATCGTGTTAACTTTCTTTATTTTCTTTGCATGTAAAATCTTGTTAACTTTCTTTATTTTCTTTGCATGTAAAATCTTGTTAACTTTATTTATTTTTTTTGCATGTAAAATCTTGTTAAACCTTCTTTATTTTCTTTGCATGTAAAGTCGCGATAACTTTATTTTCTTTGCATGTAAAATCTTGTTAACTATCATTATTTTCATAGCATATAAAATATTGTTAACTTTCTTCATTTCCAATGCATGTAAAATCTTGTTAACTTTCTCTATTTTCTATGCTTCTAAAATAGTGTTAACTTTCTTTATTGTTTTTATTTCTTAAATCTTGTTAACTTTCTTTATTTTCTATGCTTCTTAAAATCTTGTTAACTTTCTTTACTTTCTTCGTGTGTAAAATCGTGTTAACTTTCTTTATTTTCTTTGCTTGTAAAATCGTGTTAACTTTCTTTATTTTCTTTGCATGTAAAATAGCGTTAACTTTATTTATTTTCTTTGCATGTAAAATCTTGTTAACTTTCTTTATTTTCTTTGCTTGTGAAATCGCGTTAACTTTATTTATTTTCTTTGCTTGTAAAATCTTGTTAACTTTCTTTATTTTTTTTGCATGTAAAATCTTGTTAACTTTCTTTATTTCCTTTGCTTGTAAAATCGCTTTAACTTTCTTTATTTTCTTTGCTTGTAAAATCGCGTTAATTTTATTAATTTCTTTGCTTGTAAAATCGTGTTAACTTTCTTTATTTTCTTTGCATGTAAAATCTTGCTAACTTTCTTTATTTGCTTTGCTTGTAAAATCTTGTTAACTTTCTTTATTTCTATGCTTCTTAAAATCTTGTTAACATTCTTTATTTTCTTTGCGTGTAAAATCGTGTTAACTTTCTTTATTTTCTTTGCTTGTAAAAACATGTTAACTTTCTTTATTTTCTCTGCATGTAAAATCGCAATAACTTTACTTATTTTCTTTCTCTTGTAAAATCGCGTTAACTTTATTTATTTTATTTCTCTTGTAAAATCACGTTAACATTCTTTATTTTCTTTGCTTGTAAAATCGTGTTAACTTTCTTTATTTTCTTTGCTTGTAGAATCGTGTTAACTTTATTTTCTTTGCTTGTAAAATCTTGTTAATTTTCTTTATTTTCTTTGCTTATAAAATCACGTTAACTTTATTTATTTTCTTTGCTTGTAAAATCTTGTTAACTTTCTTTATTTTCTTTGCTTGTAAAATCGCGTTAACTTTATTTATTTTCTTTGCTTGTAAAATCTTGTTAACTTTCTTTATTTTCTTTGCATGTAAAATCTTGTTAACTTTTTTATTTTCTTTGCTTGTAAAATCTTGTTAACTTTCTTTAATTTCTTTGCTTGTAAAATGGCGTTAATTATATTTATTTTCTTTGCTTGTAAAATCGTTTTAACGTTCCTTATATTCTTTGCATGTAAAATTTTGTTAACTTCTTTATTTACTCTTTTTGTAAAATCGTGTTAACTTTCTTTACTTTCTATGCATGTAAAATCTTGTTAACTTTCTTTATTTCTTTGCATGTAAAATCGTGTTAACTTTCTTGATTCTGTACGGTCAAGGCTGTATTGATTTCCGTGACAGCAGCGTCAACTGTCAGCAATCAAACTCAGAGAACAGTCAGGGGCGATAACAAAGCATTTAAAGAATCGGCAATTATTGCAGATGACGTAATGCATTTTTAATACAACGGACAGTAATTTTGTGACGTAAATAAAGGTAGAATGGAAATTGCGGAAATAAAGAAGTTGGTGAGAAAGTAATTGATAGCAGAAAAAACGAAACAAAAACTGTATTTTATAATCTGTGTCTTCTTTTCATCATCATCATCATCATCATTGAGTGCCGTCTCCGCATCGAAGGTTGACTACCATGGAGCGCCATTCCATTCTGTCTCTTGCTTTGATAGAGCAGATTGCCATAGGCTGACTTGTCCATCTTTTGATGTTACTCGTCCATGTTAGTCTTGGTCTGCCTCTGCCTCTGTTACCTTGTATTTTCCCTTCTAATATTACTTTTATTAGACTGTTGTGTCTTTTAACATGACCAACAACTTTCATTTGTCTCGCCCTAATTGTGTTTAGTAGTTCTTTCTTCATTTTTAGTTGTTTTAAAGCTTCCTCGTTTGTTTTATTTTCTGTCCATCCATTTCTACCTATTCTTCTATAAATCCACATTTCAAAGGCCTCAATTGTCTGTTCTGTCTTCTTTTCACGAGAACCAATTAGTTTCGTAATCCCTAACCCAAGTATAATATATATATATATATATATATATATATATATATATATATATATATCAATAAAAATGAGAAAGAGAGTTCATCGGTGCTATATAGAACCAATTCTGACCTATGGAAGCGAATCATGGGCAGTAGACAAACAAATGAGATGACGATTGGAGGCCACAGAGATGGGATTTATCAGAAGAATGTTGAAAGTTCCCTGGACAGTTAAAAAGACCAATGAGGAAGTTCTCAAAGAGGCCAACAAAAAAAGGCAGCTCCTAAAAAACATCAGAAAGAAGCAATCAACATTTTTCGGGCCCATCATGAGAAGACTAAAGTTGGAATACTTGGTTACAACTGGCAATATAAAAGGAAAGAGAGATCGCAGACGACAAAGAGAGAAAATACTGGATAGCTTAGTGTCATGGCATGGAAAGCAGTCAACAACAGAAATGATACGATGCACTGTAGATAGAAGATTGTGGAGAGACATGATCGCCTACGCCAACCGGTATGGCACATGATGATGATGATGAAGATATATATATATATACGTAGGGAATTCAAAAAGTAATGCACACCAATTTTTTTCTCGGAAACTATTCGGGCAAAATGTGTGAAATTTTCACAGATTGTAGCTGAACATCCCCTTTATACTACCTATTTTTCAACATAATCTCCGTCCAAGCGTATTGCCTTACGCCAACGCGAAACTAGGTCATGAATGCCTCGTTTGTACCAAGTTTTGTCCTGCTCGCGTAGCCATTTTTTAACTGCACGGATCACACCCTCATCATTGTCAAAGTGTGTCCCACGCAGGAATTTTTTGAGTGGTCCAAACAGATGGAAATCTGAGGGAGCCAGATCAGGGCTGTAAGGAGGATGGGGCAGTACAGTCCAACCAAATTTGTTGATTGCTTCCCGTGTTACCAGACTTGTGTGAGGGCGTGCATTGTCATGTTGAAGCAACAAATCTGCAGATGGCTTATTAGGCCGAACTCTGTGGAACCGATTTTTGAGTTTTGTCAGAGTATTGATGTAAGCTGTCGAGTTGATTGTCTCACCTCTTGTCATTACATCAACAAGAATCACACCATCAATGTCCCAGAAGACAGTGATCATCACCTTTCCGGCTGATGGAGATTTTTTGAATTTTTTTCTTTTTGGTGACTGCGGATGATGCCATTCCATTGACTGCATTTTTGTTTCAGGCTCATAATGATGTGCCTACGTTTCGTCACCGGTAACAATTTTTGACAAAAACATTTCTCCTTCAACACCAAAACGCTCCAACAATTCAGAACAGAATGTTTTCCTTTGAACTCTGTGATCATCTGTTTGGCACCGAGGAACCCATCGAGCGCAAATCTTTGAATATCCGAGAGTTTTAAAAATTGCGATTGCACTTCCCTTGCTGACTGTAAGCTGCAATGCCAATTGCTGACTAGTGATACGCCTATCCTTACGAATAATGGCATCAGCCCGGTTTAACATGTCTGTGCTGGTAGCCGAGGCAACACGTCCAGAACGCGGTAAATCATGCAGCTCCACTCGTACACTTTCTGCAGCTTTAATTCTCTGAACCCAGCGACTAACTGTGCTCCTATCGACTGCAGAACATTTGTACACTGCACACAGTCGTTTATGAATGTTTGCCACAGTTTCTTTTTCCGCAACCAGAAATTCTATGACAATTCGCTGTTTGTAACGGACATTGTTGACAAGCTCCATTTTAACGGCTCATAGATTGCGTAATATTTATCAAAATGCTGTGCAATTTGGTACACATAATTGGAACATGTCATATTCCAAGTGTGCAAAATTTCATATTCCTATCTTTATTATTAGCCGAGAAAAAAATTGGTGTGCATTACTTTTTGACCTCCCGTATATATATATATCCGGCCTTCGGTGTCTTGACAGACAGTTGGTATGAAGCAATCATGATAAGTCAGTAGTTTGGTAAAATTATTAGTATCTATTCTGGATGCTGCTTTGCTGAACAGTTTCTCTCGTGGCTGAATCTGCCAAATTTGGACAGATAGATTCATCTGCAGATCGAACAAGATCTATTCGTGCTGTTTGGCGTGTTTTCTTTCTCCTGCGCCTTTTGTGGGAGGTAGCTAAGTATCTTCTTATACTGTTCAGCTCACTGTGCAGCATAGGTGTCCAACAAACACTTTCAACTCCTTGTACAGCATAGGTCTTCAACACTTTTACCTCACTGTGCAGCATGGGTCTCAAACAAACACTTTCAACTCCTTGTACAGCATAGGTCTTCAACACTTTCAGCTCCCTGTACAGCATAGGTCTTCAAAACATTTACCTCACTGTGCAGCATGGGTCTCAAACAAACACTTTCAACTCCTTGTACAGCATAGGTCTTCAACACTTTCAGCTCCCTGTACAGCATAAGTCTTCAAAACTTTTACCTCACTGTGCAGCATAGGTCTCCAACAAATACTTTCAACTCCCTGTGCAGCATAGGTCTTTATCACTTTCAGCTCTCTTTGCAGCATAGGTCTTCAACACTTTCAGCTCACTGTGCAACATAGGTCTTCAACACTTTCAACTCCCTATACAGCATAGGTCTTCAACAAACACTTTCCAAGCCGTCCTGTTTCTTGCCATTATTTTAAAACCATTCCACTTCACCATCATCTTCCTCTCTGCTTCTGTCTGTCTTCTCCATGAATATTTTGGCCTTCCTCTTTGTCTTTTTACTTGGGGATTAAAAAAAAAGACTATTTTGTAATACTCTCAGTTGGTTTCCGCAGTGTGTGTCCTATCCAGCACCATCGTCTTCGCTGTATCTCTTTATCCACTGGTATTTGACTGGCACATCCCCATAATTCTATGTTAGTCATTTTGTTCTGCCATTTCCGTCCTTTTATTCTACGTAAGCATCCATTAATGAAGGTCTGTATCTTCATGATTGTCATTTTTTTGTTGTTCTCCATGTTTCACGGCCACATAAGATTACTGACTTAACATTGGAGTTATAAATTGTAATTTGTGTATTTAACCTAATTTCTTTGGACGTCCATATGTTTCCCAGTGCATGAATGCTCCTCTTCCTGTTGATATGCGTATGTTGGTATCATTCTCCGTTCCTCCTTCTGTGTCTATATTACTGCCCAATAGTATATACACCTATATATTGTACATTGCAAATAAGAATGGCAGTTATGTTTTCGCAACGAAATACAGTGGTAAAAGCAATTAATAAATATAATTTCTGTGTTAGTGGTTTCTGTATAAACTAATGCTGCTGTTCCCAGGGAGATAACCCTGGATGCCGCGAAGCTTGCAGCAATTGCTTGAGGTTAATTGTGAGTAAGGCTGTTCTAGTATTTTGTCAGCTCATCATCATTAGGTGCCGTCTCCACTCCGAGGTTGACTACCATGGAGCATCATTCATTGGGTATCGTCTCCACATTGAAGGTTGGGTGCCACAGAGAGTCATTAATTGGATGCCATCTCCTCATCGAAGGTAGGCCACGATAGAGAGTCATTCATTGGGTATCGTCTCCTCATCGAAGGTTGGCTACTATAGAGAGTCATTCATTGAGCGCCGTCTCCACATCGAAGGTTGGCTACCATAGAGCGTCTTTTATTGGGTGCCGTCTCCACATCAAAGATTGGCTACCATAGAGAGTCATTCAATGAGCGCCGTCTCCACACCAAAGGTTGGCTACCATAGAGAGTCATTCATTGGGTGCCGTCTCCACATCAAAGGTTGGCTACCATAGAGAGTCATTCAATGAGCGCCGTCTCCACACCAAAGGTTGGCTACCATAGAGAGTCATTCATTGAGCGCCGTCTCCACATCAAAGGTTGGCTACCATAGAGAGTCATTCATTGGGTGCCGTCTCCACACCAAAGTTTGGCGACCATAGAGAGTCATTCATTGAGCGCCGTCTCCACATCGAAGGATGGCTACCATAGAGAGTCATTCTACTCTGTCTCTTGTCTTGATGTGCAGGTTGTCATAGGTTCACCTCTCCACCTTTGTTCATGTCTTGTGTCCACTCTAGTCTTAGTCTGCCTCTGTCTCGTCTACATTGTACCTTTCCTGTGTAGTTATCCTTTTCATGTTCAGCTGATTCAGAAATTTATTGTTTATCTTTTCTTTCATCCCGTCACAATCTCCCCCATGTCCCTATAGATTCACATTTAAAAGGTTTCAGTTTTCTATTCTGATTTCTTATTTAGTGTCCATGTGTCTGCACCATTCAGGAAGTTTAAATAAATGAATCCTTTGACAATTCGTAGTTTTAGTTCAGATTTTATCTGCTTCGAGGTGGTTACATTTTTCATGTTGATTACATTGTTTTATGTTATTCTTATTCTTTTTTTTGGGAGCCACGATAGCTCAGTGGTCAGTGAACTGAACTACAAAGGACAAGGGGTAGGGTTCGATCCCAACCAATGGCCCCTGTTTCACCCAGCCTTAAATGGGTACCGGAATTTTTCTTGGAAAGTAAAGCGGCACGGGCGTAATACCAACCACATTACCCCAAATAATCATGTGCTTAAGGTCTGTAAAATGTATGGTCACTAACACCATATTCCCTATACGCCACTTGGCGTGACGGGGGCTCTTTACTTTTATTACAATTCTTTTGTTTATTTCTGTTGTACATTTCCTATCATTTGTTATAGCATGTCCAAGATAATTCTTTTTTTTCTGATAACTTCTTCAATTGTTCAACAACTCATACATCTGTAGACAGTCCGCTATGGAGTGCCAAGGATTAAGTAATGCCTGGTCATTCCAAAACTTTGATGTTAATTACCATTTACAGGCACTAGTATTAGACACATATTCGCAGATGACCAATGCCTAATATATGTGGACGACAGCCTGCAACAACAACATATAACAAATCTAAATAAAAGTTGCACAAACTACAGTATGAAAATTAACACAGCAAAAACAGAGGCTATGAGAATAAGTAAATTAAGACATCCATCAAACATTAAGATCAAAGATAAAGAAATCAAAAAAGTAGAGGAATTCAAGTATTTGGGCATAATGTTCACAGAAGATGGAAAACTAGACAGAGAAATTGACATGAGAATACAAAAAGCAAATGCTGTCACATACTAGCTTTCACCATTGCTAAGACATCCAAACATTTCTATGCCAGCTTAACAACAAATGATAAATAGCATTTTCATACCAACTTTGTGCTATGAAAGTCAAACATGGACCCTTTCTAAATCACATTTAAGAAAGATCAATACATGTGAGATGCGATGCTTGATTCAAAGTAACAAACAACACAAGAAGAGATAGAATACCAAATGAAACCATAAGAAAAATGGTAGGAACAAAACCCTGCCAAGAATATATAGAACAACAACAACTTAAATGGTTTGGCCACCTGGTCAGAATGAATCCTCACCAATCACCATAAAGGGTGTTCTTCTCGAGAATGCATGGAAAAAGACCAAGAGGAAGACCCAGAAGAAGATGGATAGATGCAGTGACAGAGACATGTAACAACAAAGGAAAATCACTAATTGAGACAATTCGAGCAGCTCAAGAACGACAAATGATATAAACCACGACACCTTTTAGGTATCAGTGAAAAGGGAAAAGAAAAAAAGAGAGTATTAGACACTTGTGGCCTGCTCTATTATTGAAGTTAGTTTACCATTTACAGGCACTGGGATTAGACACTGTCGCCTGCTCTATTATTGAAGTTAGTTTACCATTTACAGGCACTGGGATTAGACACTGTCGCCTGCTCTATTATTGAAGTTAGTTTACCATTTACAGGCACTAACATTAGACACTGTCGCCTGCTCTATTATTGAAGCTAGTTTACTATTTACAGGCACTAACATTAGACACTGTCGCCTGCTCTATTATTGAAGCTAGTTTACTATTTACAGGCACTAGTATTAGATACTGTCGCCTGCTCTTTTATTGAAGCTAGTTTACTATTTACAGGCACTAGTATTAGACACTGTCGCCTGCTCTATTATTGAAGTTAGTTTACTATTTACAGGCACTAACATTAGACACTGTCGCCTGCTCTATTATTGAAGCTAGTTTACCATTTACAGGCACTAACATTAGACACTGTTGCCTGCTCTATTATTGAAGCTAGTTTACCATTTACAGGCACTAACATTAGACACTGTTGCCTGCTCTATTATTGAAGCTAGTTTACCATTTACAGGCACTAGTATTAGACACTGTTGCCTGCTCTATTATTGAAGCTAGTTTACTATTTACAGGCACTAACATTAGACATTGTCGCCTGCTCTATTATTGAAGCTAGTTTACCATTTACAGGCACTAACATTAGACACTGTTGCCTGCTCTATTATTGAAGCTAGTTTACCATTTACAGGCACTAACATTAGACACTGTTGCCTGCTCTATTATTGAAGCTAGTTTACCATTTACAGGCACTAACATTAGACACTGTTGCCTGCTCTATTATTGAAGCTAGTTTACCATTTACAGGCACTAGTATTAGACACTGTCGCCTGCTCTATTATTGAAGCTAGTTTACCATTTACAGGCACTAGTATTAGACACTGTTGCCTGCTCTATTATTGAAGCTAGTTTACTATTTACAGGCACTAACATTAGACATTGTCGCCTGCTCTATTATTGAAGCTAGTTTACCATTTACAGGCACTAACATTAGACACTGTTGCCTGCTCTATTATTGAAGCTAGTTTACCATTTACAGGCACTAACATTAGACACTGTTGCCTGCTCTATTATTGAAGCTAGTTTACCATTTACAGGCACTAACATTAGACACTGTTGCCTGCTCTATTATTGAAGCTAGTTTACCATTTACAGGCACTAGTATTAGACACTGTCGCCTGCTCTTTTATTAGGAGACCACGCTATTATCTGTTCTGTTTGTAGTGTTTGGTTTTCTTAGTGGAACAACAGGCGAAGTTAATTATATTTCGACATAATTATCTATACAATAGAACAGTCCAGTCATTAAGGTCCGCTTACAGATGAATTTAGAATAAGAACAGGAGCAAGGCATGTCCGTCGTCAATCTCCATTTCTCTTACTACTGGCCATAGATTGTGTTATGAAAATAACTCAGAACAACACAAATGGAATCCAGATGGTCAGTGAACAAAAAATGTTAAACTTAATGACTTAAACTATGGTGATGACGTAGCTCTGCTATCACATAATCATTAACAGCTGCAAGATAAAAATGAGCATACTTTATGAGAGATCACAACATCTGGGACTGAAATAAAATAACGATAAGACCAAAATTATGAGAATAATTGCAGTTGGCAATAACCAAATAACAATAGGAGAAATGCCTATACTTGACGTACAATCTTACAATATATCTGGGCAGAAATATAGACAAAGAGGGAGGAACAGAAAATGATACAAAAATAAGGATATCAAAACCAAGAGGAGATTTTGTTGCACTGGGAAAAATAAGGAAGTCCAAAGAAATTAGGTTAAATACAAAAATAAAAATATTAAACTCCAATGTTCTCTCTCTCTCTCTCTCTGCGATCAGGACCCAATCAGAGTAGGATTCCAGCTCCTCACATGAACTCAGCTGTCAGGTTAGGTGTGTTACAAACAGAACATCACAATTAGAGTATGCCAGATCCACTCTGATTGAACACCCGTTATAAACGTTGCACTGTATTCTGCGCCAGTGGCCCAGTGCATCCGATTTCAGCCAGCATTTTTCAGGTTTGCTTTCCCTAGCCTTTGATTGTCCCCAATCTTCCTGCAAGGCAGCAGATAATCTTTTCTGTAGGGGGATTCTGCCCTTAGATGGTCGGCCCTCCCAGGTTTACGAGCACCATCTGCCCGAGTCACTAGAGGTGACTAACACAGACATGCACACACAAAGATATGAGATGTGACAAACACAGACATGCACATAGCGATACGAGGCATGACTAACACTGACATACATCAAGATATATGACACATGACTAACATAAACATGCACATAAAGATATGAGATATGACTGACATAGACATGCACCCACAAAGAAATTACACATGTCTAACATGGACATGCACACAAAGATATGAGATATAACCAATATAAACATGCACACAAAGATAAGAGATATGACTGACATAGACATGCACACACAAAGATATGACACATGCCTAACATAGACATGCACACAAAGATATGATATGTGACTAACATAGCCATGCACACACAGTGATATGAGATGTGACATACACAGACATGCACACGCAAAGATATGAGATATGACTAACATAAACATACACACAGAGATATGAGATATCACTGCCCAAACATGCCCACACAAAGATATGACACATGACTAACACAGATACACACTAAGATATGAGATATGACTAAACACATACACACTTAAAGATATGAGACATGATTAACACGGACACTCCAAGATATGAGATATGACTAACATGACACACACCAAGATATGAGCCATGGCCAGCACACACACACACATACAAGCCAAGATATGAGCCTTGGCTAGCAATGAAACACACAAAGAAATGAACCATATCCAGCACAGAAAGAAAATATCCAGTACACATTAAGGTATCCATATGCTTGGGTTTGTTGTAGTCGGCAGACTCTTCTTAACGTGGGAATCATCGACATACGAGACGCCGGCCCCCATGAACTGTTAACAGATATCGTCCAAACAGTTGTACGGAGATTTGGGAGTGCAGTCTGACCCGTAGAACGTTCCCTTGCATGAACAGACCCCGGTTGACTGTTCACAGGTGTCGTTGAAACAGTGGTCAGGACATTTGAGAGTGCAGTCTGGCCCGTAGTACGCTTCCTTGCGCGTACAGTCTGCTCTTTCTGTGTCACATATGATGTCACAGCCATCAGAACACGTCTGCTCGCACTGTAGTCCAAAATTAACATCAGGACAAGTGTCATCACAGGTATAGCCAGGATGTTTGCAATGTTGGCATTTTCCGGATTTTCCTCACATAAAGAACTGACACTAAGACAAGACCCGGAGCAGTCGTGTCCATAGATCCCATGTGAACAGTTGCCGTGACACGTACCGATGATGACGATGCAGCCTTTGCTACTCCCACCACACACTGTACAAAACGACCAAGAATGCCCGCCCAGACAATAGGTGTCTGTAAATGTTTGCACCTCACACACCGTCAGTGCACTCTCGTCCTGCGAAAAGGTCGGTGAGAACTCAAACTTACTGTGTGCCATTATCGCTTGTATGGTGACTACAATAGTGTTCACATAAATATTTGGGTATGATATATCATTATACTGGAACACTACACCGCCACTGTCAGCAATGTTAAGTCAGTCCTATTATATGGCTGTGAAACATGGAGAACAACAAAAATGGCAATCATGAAGATACAGACTTTCATTAATGGATGCTTACGTAGAATAAAAGGATGGAAATGGCAGGACAAAATCACAAATATAGAATTATGGAAATGTACCAGTCAAGATACAGTGGTTAGTGAACTGGACTACAAAGGACAAGAGGTAGGGCTCGATCCAAACCGACGGCTTCCGGGTTCACCCAGCCTTAAATGAGTATCGGATTTTTTCTTGGAAAGTAAAGCGGCACGGGCGTAATACCGACCACATAAACCCCAAAAATCATGTGCTTAAGGTCTGTAAAATATATGGTCACTAACACCATATTCCCTATACGCCACTTGGCGTGACGGGGGCTCTTTACTTTTTTTTACTAGTCAAGATACCAGAGGATAAAGAGATACATCGAAGACGATGGCTCTGGACACACACTGCGGAAGCCGACTGAGAGTATTACACAACAGGTCCTTTTTTTGGAATCCCCAAGGAAAAAGACAAAGCGAAGACCTTAATATTGTTGGAGAAGACATATAGAGGCAGAGATAAAGATGATGGGGAAGACGTGGAATAATCTTAAAAGAACGGCAAGAAACAGAACGGCTTGGAAAGTGTTTGTAGAAGACCTAGGCTCCACAGGGAGCTGAAAGTGTTTGTAGAAGACCTATGCTCCACAGGGAGCTGAAAGTGTTTGTTGAAGACCTATGCTCCACAGGGAGCTGAAAGTGTTTGTTGAAGACCGAAGCTCCACAGAGAGCTGAAAGTGTTTGTTGAAGACCTATGCTCGACAGGGAGCTGAAAGTGTTTGTTGAAGACCTATGCTCCACAGGGAGCTGAAAGTGTTTGTTGAAGACCGAAGCTCCACAGGGAGTTGAAAGGTAGAAGAAGAAATGAGTCATTTGTTGACCAAAAACAGAGTATATGTGAGTGAGTCTGTGTGTGAGTCTGTGTGTGAGTCTGTGTTTGAGTCTGTGTGTGATACTGTGTATGAGTCTGTGTTTGAGTCAGTGTGCGAGTCTGTGAGTGAGTCTGTGAGCAAGTCTATGCGTGAGTCTGTGAGTGAGTATGTGTTTGCGTCTGTGTGTAGGTCTGTATGTAAGGTTGTGAGTGAGTCTGTGAGTGTGTGTGTTGTTTGTGAGTTTGTGAGTGCGTCTGTGTGTTGTGTGTGAGTCTGTTTTTGAGTCTGTGTGTGAGTCTTAGAGTGAGTGTGTGAGTGAGTTTGTGTGTGAATCAGTGTGTCGCTTGTGAGTGTGTTTGTGAGTGTGTCTGTGAGTAAGTCTCTGTGTGTGTCTGTGAGTGAGTCTGTGTGTCTGTGAATGTGTCTGTGTGTCTGTGTGTGAGTCTGTGAGTGAGCCTGTGAATGAGTCTATGTGTACGTGTGTTAACTCATGTGTTACAAATAGACATTATACCGACACACATAAAAACGAATTTGTTGAATACTGAGACGTAATGTTATTCCTAAATTAACACATTTTCAGTCATTTTTCATCGCTAGTTGCTTGCCTCACACACAATGAAGCTGTGTTATCGACATCGTGGTGACAGCTGTTAGCAGCTACCATAGTAGCCCTGGGGTTTTGCATATTTACGGCTTGGTTAAGTCAAAACGAAAAACTAACAGCTCGGGTAGACACGCGAGGGATGACGTCATAACCGATGTTTGATTATGATTAGTTGGGCTGGGGTGTTTCCTCTGGTCCAGTTTCTAATTTTAGAAAACATCTAGTATTGCCCGCGAATAAAAAAAATAAAATATCTATTGGTTACTCTGCTGTTTGTATTGACGGCGATTCCAGACAGTTAACTATTATGTTCGTTCTATCATTCTATTAAACAATCATCATTTGTTGGCCATGTAATGAGAAGAGAACAACTGGATTATATTGTAACAACTGGAAAAATTGAGGGACGAAGAGACAGAGGGAAGCAAAGAGAAAAAATACCAGACAGCTTAAGAGAATGGCTTGGCAGAAGGTCAACAACAGAAATGATAAATAACTGTCGAGATCGAAAGTTGTGGAGAGACATGATCACCTACGCCAGCAGGTCCGGTACATGATGATGATGATCAGTCTATATAATAAATATGGCGGATAGGTAACAGGAGCCGTTGAGGCTCTGTTTGAAACGTGTTCCTTGTTACCGTTGCCTCATAATCCAAGTCTGACTTGCAGCTTGAGCTACTGAGTTTAGTGCTCTGCGCACACCGTGAGCTGTGTATTTCATCCGGATCGTGTTTCGATATTCCAATTACTTACGATGAATGATGATGTCGTATGACGAAGAACAGTTTGGCTGCATTCAATTTTAGTGCGGTTACGCCTTATGTCTTTTGGCCTGTGCTGTGGCTGCTATGAAGAGGACTGCAGTTGTTTTTCTTTGTTTGAATCCTTCATTGAGATGAGATATTAATTCGGATGATCTACTAGCACGAGCGATTGCGCAATTATGGATTTTAATTCGTTTGCAGTGATACCGGGACCTTCGACTAACTACAACTATTTCAATTAGTATTTGTTTCTACTTCATTTTCTCTACTTTTCTCATCCCATGTATCTTCGAATATATCAAATATATCTCATCAATGTTATAAAAAGTTCATGTATCATGTTCTAATTGTATTGAACAGTTCATTATTCCCGAGCAGTCGCTTCCATGCCCGTTCTGCTACCAGGGCCCACACCATGGCTAAAGAAGAGAAGATTGGAAACACTGTCAACTATCATGCACGTCGTAAGAGGTGACTAAGGAGGTTGACCAAAATAAGGACATTAGAAGTGAGAGGAGCATTTGTTGCACTGGGAAACATATGGAGGTCCAAAGACAGTAGGTTAAATATAAAAGTGAAAATGTTCAATTCTAACGTGAAATCAGTTTTATTATATGGCTGTGAAACATGGAGAACAACAAAAATAACAATCACGAATATATAGGAATTCATTAATGTATGTTTGGGCAGAAATAAAGGATGGAAATGGCAGGACAAAATCACTAACATAGAATTATGGAAATGTACCAGTCAAATAGCAGTGGATAAATAGATACAGCGAAGACGATGGCGCTGGATAGGGCACACAATGCGGAAGCCAACTGAGAGTATTACACAACAGGCCTTTTTTTGGAATCCCCAAGGAAAAATTTAAAGAGGAAACCAAAATATACTTGGTAAAGACAGACAGAAGGACAGATGAAGATGATGGAGAGTAATGGAATGATCTTAAAAGAATGGCAAGAAACAGAACGACTTGGAAGGTGTTTGTTGAGGACTTATGCTCCACAGGGAGCTGAAAGGGTAGAAGAAAAAGATTGGGGTTAAAGGCATTGTCCGGTGCCACGGAATTCGTATATCTTCATTGATTTCGCTATGTGAGGCAGGCGGGCTTCATACTAGGGAACGTGTCGAGGAGGGCATTCAAACTGTGCAGTTGTCCGTTGTGCAACTTCAGATGCAAATAGGATGTGAACAATTTCTGAAGACAGAGATCAGTACAGGAGTAGAACATACAAATAGGATGTGAACAATTTCTGAAGACAGAGATCAGTACAGGAGTAGAACATACAAATAGGATGTGAACAATTTCTGAAGACAGAGATCAGTACAGGAGTAGAACATACAAATAGGATGTGAACAATTTCTGAAGACAGAGATCAGTACAGGAGTAGAACATACAAATAGGATGTGAACAATTTCTGAAGACAGAGATCAGTACAGGAGTAGAACATACAAACAGAATCTTAAACGTGATCTCGATCTTTCCAGCGCCGCTAGACGTCACATAGGGCTGCTTGTGCTTTTAGATACCCGTCTGTATTCTGGGTGAGACGTTCCATCTTATCAAACGAATCTATACCTGCCAACTTTGCTGCTCTTATCAGTATTCTTTTCAGTATATCTCTCGGGCTTCCGCTTTTTCTGTATCCTGTTGTTTCCCATAGAAAAGCCTGTCATTAAATTAGTGTGTTGTCTCGTCTCAACACATGCCCGACATATGTCCTTCTTCTCCTCCTAATTATAGATGAGATCGTTGATTGCATGGCCATTTCATTATCTTTATTTTAGTCTTAAACTTGTACCATTGTACATAGAGTCTCCTTCTTAGGCATTTATCTTCAAACGCGTTTAAAAGAATACAATAAGTTAAACGGTTTGGTTACCATGGCAAGGCACAGTACAAATAGCAACATGTCAGCAAACGCCAGGAAAACAATCAACAGGGATGGCGTTCTTAAACAAATGGATCAATGGAATTCTTGAAACGGTCAAACACATGTCAGTAGATAGAAGTAGCCAAACAAGAAGCAAAAGACCATAATTTGTCTTTTACATTTGGACGTCGAAAAAGAAATTCAGGAAGGAGAAAGAGCTAAGCGAATCAGTCGCTTTGTTTTTTCCAACAAGTTTTCAATGTTTATGTTATATTTCATGTACTTATTTTTATATCTCTCATTATATTTGAAATGAAACCAGGATGAAATTGTATTCTTCCCCAATTTATATTTCAACCACATTTGTTATGCTGTTCAGCTCTGCTGTTCTCAACATGTAGTATCACCTCCCTGATCCTATTTACAGCAAGCTGTCTTCAGGGATCGGATTAAACTCGCTTCTGCTGTTTCATTCCTCTGAGCGGGCTGTACGTGAAGCTTTGCATGAGTTCCTAGCGATGTTCAATTCTATTCCCCAGAGCCCAATAGCCTCTCGTTTCCTCGTGCCCCGAACATGCCTCATGTGTGCCCCACGCTTTGTTGTGTCGCTTCCTGCATTTTGATCATTTCCGCTTCATTCAACGTCTCAACATTCTTGCATTAGGGATGAAGAACAGGATAGGACATTTATCCCGCTCCACTCCTATAATTTACCGTCAGACAAGACGCGCCAAGTGTAGCCAACGGGCATTCGTGACGTCATACATGAGTTCTTCTTCTTCTTCTTTTCTTCCTCATCTGCCTTTCAGCGTCGAGGGGAGATATAATTTGTGGTATTTTGCTCTTCTGTTCGCCTCTGCTGCTGTTATGTTTACTAGTGCTTCTAATATTCCGTCGATCCATCTTTTTCGTGGTCGACCCTTGGGTCTGGTGTTCTCACAACGTTTGTTGAAGGCTCTTTGTGTTGTGTTTTAATCTTTCTGCCTTGTCACGTGGCCAAACCATTTTATCTGTTGTTTCTTTATATATTCTATGGCAGGTGTTATTCCTAGCTTTTTTCTCAGTTCTTCATTTCTCATCTTACCTCTCAGACTGTTTCCTGTCATTCGTCTAACACATTTCATCTCAGTAGAGGTTATTTTTCTTCTTGCTCTTGCATCTAGGGCCCAGGTCTGGCATTGGTAGCACAACGTTGGAATGAAGATTGTATTGTATAGTGCCCGTTTTGCCTCCAGAGTTATTTCCTTGTTGGACAATAGTGATGATAAAAGAGGAACAATACATGAGTTACAAAATTAACAGGAAATTCTACCTCTTCTTTTGTCCCTCCGATGTGCTGATGATACTGTACCACTAGCAGAACACCCTGACGATCTACAACAATTACTTAATGAAATAAACATGACAAGCAAATAATATGGATTAGACATGCATATCAAAAAGACTAAAATTATAATCATAAACAAAGATAATACTCAAAACCTACACGTGGATATCAAAGTTGAAGAAATAGACCTGAAGGCATTTCAGAACTACAACTAACTTGAACATACTATAACCAGTGATGGGAAATGTAAAACTGAAATAAACAAAAGAAAAGGAATGGCAAAAAGTAATTCTAATGTCGTGAAAAATATACTAACATCAAAACAAATAACACCAGGGCTAAAACTAAAAATAGCAAAACGTTATATCTTCTCAAAATTTCTGTATCATGCAGAAACATGGACATTAGACCCAAAAAAACTGCACAGAAAATTGAAGCCTTTTAAATGTGGATGCATAGAAGAAAAGGAAGAATTTGAGGGAAAGAAAATAAAAACGACGGAGTCTTAAAATAACTAAAAATTAAAACGAACTACTAAACACAATTCACACAACATGGACATTAGGCAAGAAAACAGAACAGAAAATTGAAGCCTTTGAGTGTGGATTTATAGAAGAATAGGTAGAATTGGTGGAGGGAAAAAAAGAGAATAAATGATGAAGTTTTAAAACAACTAAAAATTAAAAGAGAACTACTAAACACAATTAGAACAAGACAAATGAGATCTATGGGGCATGCTAAAAAACACAACAGCCTACTAAAAGTAATCTTAGAAGGAAAAATACAAGGTAAAAGAGGCAGAGGTAGACCAAGACTAACATGGACGAGTAACATCAAAAGATGAACAGGTCAGCTGACAAACTGTACCATCAAACAAGAGACAGAGTAGAATGGCGCTCCATGGTAGCCAGCCTTCGATGCGGAGACGGCACTCTATGATGATGATGATTTGGGTACCTTCGCCGATTACGCATACACGTTCCAAATTAAGAGAGGTGTGAGCCTATGATAATCGCTGACGATGCTCTTTTGTTATGGGACTGACAATTTCGAACAGATCGTGGTTTTATAGTGAGAAAGACTTCACTTCCGGCTGGGCTCTCCATCCGGTTCCGGTTAGTTAAACGGTCATTCTTATTGAATATGATATTTGTATTTGACTTATAAAGGACTATTTCACAGAGTGAGTTTATTTGATTTGACATATAAAAGACCATTTGACAGAGTGAGTTTATTTGATTTGACATATAAAAGACCATTTGGCAGAGTGAGTTTATTTGATTTGACATATAAAAGACAATTTGACAGAGTGAGTTTATTTGATTTGACATATAAAAGACAATTTGACAGAGTGAGTTTATTTGATTTGACATATAAAGGACAACTTGACAGAACGAGTTCATTTGATTTGACGTATAAAAGACAACTTGACTGAGCGAGTTCATTTGATTTGACATATAAAAGACAATTTGACAGAGTGAGTTTATTTGATTTGACATATAAAAGACAATTTGACAGAGTGAGTTTATTTGATTTGACATATAAAAGACAATTTGACAGAGTGAGTTTATTTGATTTGACATATAAAAGACAACTTGACAGAGTGAGTTTATTTGATTTGACATATAAACGACAACTTGACAGAACGAGTTCATTTGACTTGACGTATAAAAGACAACTTGACTGAGCGAGTTCATTTGATTTGACATATAAAAGACAATTTCACAAAGTGAGTTTATTTGATTTAACATATCAAAGACAATTTGACAGAGTGAGTTTATTTGAATTGACGTATAAAAGACAATTTGACAGAGTGAATTTATTTGATTTGACATATAAAAGACAATTTGACAGAGTGAGTTTATTTGATTTGACATATAAAAGCAATTTGACAGAGTGAGTTTATTTGATTTAACATATAAAAGACAATTTGACAGAGTGAGTTTATTTGAATTGACGTATAAAAGACAATTTGACAGAGTGAATTTATTTGATTTGACATATAAAAGACAATTTGACAGAGTGAGTTTATTTGATTTGACATATAAAAGCAATTTGACAGAGTGAGTTTATTTGATTTGACATATAAAAGACAATTTGACAGAGTGAGTTTATTTGATTTGACATATAAAAGACAATTTAACAGAGTGAGTTTATTTGATTTGACATATAAAAGACAATTTGACAGATTGAGTTTATTTGAATTGACATATAAAAGACAATTTGACAGAGTGAGTTTATTTGATTTGACACATACAAGACAATTTGACAGATTGAGTTTATTTGATTTGACATAAAAAAAGACAATTTGACAGAATGAGTTTATTTGATTTGACATATAAAAAGTTTTTGGTAAACAAAGCGGATACTAGTTAGCACGCCACTGAAGTATTTGATTTTGAACTTAATTGAAACGTCTTGATAATTTGTGTATTTATAACATTAGAAAAAGACATCACTTATTTGTCATGTAATTGTTTCTACCTGCTTTTATTTTAAGAAAAATGTAACTATTTATAAATGTCGATAATTATGAATTGATATTTCATGGCATCTCTATAAAAGAAAATGATGTCAAGATACTTCTTTATTTCATAATGGAGATGGATGGGTCTTTGCAAGATTAAAATAACGCAGAGAGTTGCCAATTTACTTACGACACAATAGTTATTTATACAGACGGATCTGTAATGCGACACCAAAGGAGTGCATGGCTATTTACAGCACGCCCGGCCGGCGGAATAATCAAGACAGACAGAAATGCATACGTTATGACCACGAGTAGCATGACGATGGAGGCGATGGCAGTGACCAGGGCATTCATCTGGTTAGAGTCACAAGACTACACCCATGTCTGCATAGTGAGTGACTCGATGAGCATGATAAGGAAAGTGGAGGCGGGCTATGTACGCATGCAATAGGTAGAGTCATTGCAGAAGTAAAAAATACAAAATGTCACCTTTCTTTCTATACGTCCCTATACGTATATGTTAGTACGGGTAAATGAAAGAGCGAACAGGTTGGCTAGCTGCGCTGTCGTTGAAGACGGTCAACCAATGGATCGGGTAGACATCATCAACGTCATCCGAGATGAGGGAAGGAAACAGGACTTCGACAACCATGAGTCCACGTCACTCCTTCGGATGAAAGAGATGAGTTAAGATGGGCACAGCGAGAAACGAGAAACTTAGTGGGCGTGTAAGAAGACTTATCAACCAACATAGAACTGGAGTCGTCAGTCGCTGGATAATGCGGGACTTGCTGAGAGGCGATCTGAGCACCTATGGACATGTTCGGAGTGCAATGATGATGACCCAGAAATAACTCAATAAAGTCAAGCTCCCTTCATGAAATTGGTCGTTAGAAAGAGACACCGCACAACTTATCTGCGTCCATCACTGGACTTTTGGTCGTTAGAAAGAGACACCGCACAACTTATCTGCGTCCATCACTGGACTTTTGGTCGTTAGAAAGAGACACCGCACAACTTATCTGCGTCCATCACTGGACTTTTGGTCGTTAGAAAGAGACACCGCACAACTTATCTGCGTCCATCACTGGACTTTTGGTCGTTAGAAAGAGACACCGCACAAATTATCTCCGTCCATCACTGGACTTTTGGTCGTTAGAAAGAGACACCGCACAACTTATCTGCGTCCATCACTGGACTTGGTAGCACCGACGAACAACGAGAAACATCCACGTCATCATTGAAAGGGGCGAATACTCTGGGCAATCTACCCGTTGATAGCGCTGATGATTCCATCTTTGATGGCACCCATGTTTCTTCCTCTTCTGTATTCACATACTGACATGCTTTCCTTCAATGTCCGCCATTATGAAAGACACAAGGCGTGAAAGCGTTGTGTCGCTAATTTAGGGCAAACAGTGGCGTCTGCGCCTTTTGTTCCGAAACATCCATCTCTGACATTGCATTTCCAGGTGTCGGGTTGCCTTCCTTCTTAAACTCCACAAGCTTAGCCAGACTGGCTAGTATTTTTTCAGAGACACTATAGAGAGGTGGATTAAGGTCTGAAACAACTCACGCAAGTAGTCAGCTATGAGTCGTTGACTGCTTTTAGCCCAGGTGGTGACGGGTGTCTTCATCACAAAATTTATTAATGAATTTTCCGTCCCTGAAAAAAACGAAACTGCTAGACTGCAAGATAATGAGCCTACAAGAAGGACTAAACAGAGAAAAAGAATGTTCCGAATGGTGGTCATAAACACTCGTGGGTATTTACATAATCAAGGCTAGGTCCCGATAGCGGATGGGAATATACAAGTTCTGACAATTCCACTTGTGCAGATGGCAGCTGTTTCTCATACACTAAAGAATAAATTATTACAATAAGTATTGAGAAGAAGTAATTATATCATTACTGGATATATTAGGCAAGTGAATTCTTGTCCTTATTTTCTTACTCATTTGCCTTTCAGCGACAAGGGAAGATAATTTACGGTATTTTGGCCTTGAAGTCTTAAAACAACTGAAAATAAAAAGAGAACTACTAAGCACAATTCAAACAAGACAAATGCTATTTTTGGGGCATGTTAAAAGACACAACAGCCTACTAAAAGTAATCCTGGAGGGGAAAATACAATTAAAAGAGGCAGAGGCAGACCAAGACTAACATGGACGAGTAACATCAAAAGATGGACAAACCAGCCTATGACAACCTGCACCATCAAAGCATGAGACAGAGCAGAATGGCGCTCCATTGTAGCCAACCTTCGTTGCGGAGATGGCACTCGATGATGATGATGATGATGATGATGATGATGATGATGATGATGATTTTGCTCTTATCATGGCCTCTGCTGCTTTTATGTTATCTTCTGCTTCTAATGTTCCATGAATCCATCGTTTTGGGTGTCGACCTTTGAGTCTGGTGTTCTTGCCACTTTTTTTGAAGGCTTGTTGTGTTTTGTATTTTCGGTCTACTCACGTGGCCAAATCATTTGCTCTGTTGTTTCTTTATGTTTTCAATGGCGGGGATTATTCTTTGCTTTTTTTCTCAGTCCTTCGTTTCTGGTGTTGTCTCTCATGCTGTTTCTTGTCGTTCGTCTAACACAGTCCATCTTACTAGTAGTTCTTTTTATTTTTATTTTTGAGTCTAGAGTCTAGGACTGGCACTGGTACCACAACGCTGGAATAAAGATTGTATTGCGGAGTGTCTGATTTGCTTGAAAGAGGCTGGCAGGTCCTGACGAGAGTTGTCCAAGCTTGCTCCAGACCGGATTGAGTGGAGCTCTCTTGTGAGTACCCTCTGCTACGACCGGAGTTCAGAGGATTAAGAAGAGGAAGTAAAGATAAAAGTAAATAAAATATAAAAGTAAACATTAGTCAAGTGTGTTTCTATTTAAAATATATTAACAACAGCTGTTGGAAACCAATCACTTTATTACAAACGACATCAATGTTTTAATTAGCATTCATCACCATCATGTTCCATACTGGTTGGCTTAGGCGATCATGTCCTTCCATGATTTTCTACCTACAGTACATCGTATCAATTCTGTTATTGACTGTTTTCAATGCCATGGCACCAAGCTATCTAATATCTTCTCTCTTTGTCGTCTGCGACTTCTCTTTCCCTGTATTTTGCCAGTTGTAACCAAGTATTCCAACTTTCTTCTTCTCATGATGTGCACGAAAAATGTTGATTGTTTCTTTCTGGTGTCTTTTAAATGCTCCCTTTTTGTGTTGGCCTCTGAGAATATCCTCATTGATCTTGTGCAACCCGTGAAATACTTCAGCACATTAATAACATCAGATGGAAGATACAGCACAGCAATAACATGAGATGGAAGATACAGCACAGCAATAACATCAGATGGAAGATACAGCACAGCAATAACATGAGATGGATGATACAGCACAGCAATAACATCAGATGGAAGATACAGCACAGCAATAACATCAGATGGAAGATACAGCACAGCAATAACATCAGATGGAAGATACAGCACAGCAATAACATCAGATGGAAGATACAGCACAGCAATAACATCAGATGGAAGATACAGCACAGCAATAACATCAGATGGAAGATACAGCACAGCAATAACATCAGATGGATGATACAGCACAGCAATAACATCAGATGGAAGATACAGCACAGCAATAACATCAGATGGAAGATACAGCACAGCAATAACATCAGATGGAAGATACAGCACAGCAATAACATCAGATGGAAGATACAGCACAGCAATAACATCAGATGGAAGATACAGCACAGCAATAACATCAGATGGAAGATACAGCACAGCAATAACATCAGATGGAAGATACAGCACAGCAATAACATCAGATGGAAGATACAGCACAGCAATAACATCAGATGGAAGATACAGCACAGCAATAACATCAGATGGAAGATACAGCACAGCAATAACATGAGATGGAAGATACAGCACAGCAATAACATCAGATGGAAGATACAGCACAGCAATAACATCAGATGGAAGATACAGCACAGCAATAACATGAAATGGATGATACAGCACAGCAATAACATGAGATGGAAGATACAGCACAGCAGTAACATCAGATGGAAGATACAGCACAGCAATAACATCAGATGGAAGATACAGCACAGCAATAACATCAGATGGAAGATACAGCACAGCAATAACATGAGATGGAAGATACAGCACAGCAATAACATGAGATGGATGATACAGCACAGCAATAACATGAGATGGAAGATACAGCACAGCAGTAACATCAGATGGAAGATACAGCACAGCAATAACATCAGATGGAAGATACAGCACAGCAATAACATCAGATGGAAGATACAGCACAGCAATAACATCAGATGGAAGATACAGCACAGCAATAACATGAGATGGATGATACAGCACAGCAATAACATCAGATGGAAGATACAACACAGCAATAACATGAGATGGAAGATACAGCACAGCAATAACATCAGATGGAAGATACAGCACAGCAATAACATCAGATGGAAGATACAGCACAGCAATAACATGAGATGGAAGATACAGCACAGCAATAACATCAGATGGAAGATACAGCACAGCAATAACATCAGATGGAAGATACAGCACAGCAATAACATGAGATGGATGATACAGCACAGCAGTAACATCAGATGGAAGATACAGCACAGCAATAACATCAGATGGAAGATACAGCACAGCAATAACATCAGATGGAAGATACAGCACAGCAATAACATCAGATGGAAGATACAGCACAGCAATAACATCAGATGGAAGATACAGCACAGCAATAACATCAGATGGAAGATACAGCACAGCAATAACATCAGATGGAAGATACAGCACAGCAATAACATCAGATGGAAGATACAGCACAGCAATAACATCAGATGGAAGATACAGCACAGCAATAACATCAGATGGAAGATACAGCACAGCAATAAAATTAGAATCGCTCAGGCCAAAATAGCAACATCGCATGCAACAGGTCTATGTTAAAGGAAGTGAGAAGGAGAGTTTATCGGTGCTATATAGAGCCACTTCTGACCTATGGAAGCGAATCATGGACAGTAGACAAATAAATGAAAAGACGATTAGAGGTCACAGAGATGGGATTTCGCAGTAGAATGTTAAAAGTTCCATGGACAGCCAAAAACAGAAAAAAAAACAAATGAGAACATTCTCAAAGAGGTCAAATCAAAAAAGGAACTCATAAAAACATCAGAAAGAAACAATAAACATTTTTTTCGGGCACATCATGAGAAGTGGAAGGTTGGAATACTTGGTTACAACTGGCAAAATACAGGAAAAGAGAGATCTTGGGCGACAAAGAGGGAAGATACTAGATAACCCCTTGGTGTCATGGCATGGAAAACAGTCAGCAACAAATTTGATACAATGCACAGTGGAAAGAAGATTGTGAAATGACATAATCGCCTACGCCAACCGGTATGTCACATGATGATGATGAATGAGATGGTAATAATGTTCGTATTGAACGTTTGAGAATTGCAGTGTACACAGTTGAGTGGTATTGACATGCTGTCATAGCAACAGCTGCTCAAGTACACATTTTGAAGATAACCAAACTGAATTTCGTGGCATTTATCTCAAAATCGTATAGAGATGCGTACACGGCAGAACCCAATATAGAACTCACAAATAAGGAAATGGTATTTATCAAAATGATCAAACTAAGGAAAGCAAACCTGAATAAAATGCTGGCTGAAATCGGATGTACTGGGCCACTGGCGCAGAACACAGTGCAACGTTTTAACAAGTAATCAATCAGACTGGATCTAACAGACTCTAATTATACAGACAGCTGGCTTCATGAGAGAGTCTGGAATCCTACTCTGATTGAGTCTTGATCGCAGAGAGAGAGAGAGTGAGAGAGAGAGAGAGAGAGAGAGAGAGAGAGAGAGAGAGAGAGAGAAGAGACAATGGTTAAACCGCTCGTAAAAAAATTACAAATCCTTAAATAGATATCATTATTTAGTTCATGGCATAATATTTAGAAGATGAACAAACTACGTATCTTATCATATAAATCATTGGGGAGAAATGGTTGGTCTCGTGACAAGACGCCGGCCGAGAAGCAGAGAGGTTGTGGGTTCAAATCCCGGCTGTACCAGTTGGATTTTTATTTATAATTTCTCTCTGCGGCAACCACCCCTGGTCTCAGCAGCGAGACCCGGCTTGAAACGTCAATTACTCATGGACGGAAAAAATATGAGTACCTACGAAGATGGAACCCTGTGCATGCGGCTGCCAGGGTAAAACGGATTAACATGGAAAATTCAATTCTTGGTCTCTAGGGGTTTCGTCATGAGTAAAAAGCTGGCGAACGCAATATTATCTCTCTCTCTCGCTCTGTCTGCGATTAGGACTCAATCAGAGTAGGATTCCAGACTCTCACATGAAGTCAGCTGTCAGGTTAAGTGTGTTGATCGCTCCCACAGACAGAACATCACAATTAGAGTCTGCCAGATCCACTCTGATTGGTTCTGCGCCAGAGGCCCAGTGCATCCGATTTCAGCCAGCATTTTATTCAGGTTTGCATTCCTTAGCCTTTGATTGTCCCCAATCTTGCTGCAAGGCAGCAGATGATCTTTTCTGTAGGGGGATTCTACCCTTAGATGGTCGGCCCTCCCAGGTTTACGAGCATCATCTGCCCGAGTCCCTAGAGGTGACTAATATAGACATGTACACACAAAGATATGAGATGTGACAAACACAGACATGCACACAGCGATACGAGGCATGACTAACACTAACACACATCAATATGTATGACGCATAACTAACATAAACATGCACACACAAAGATATGACACATGCCTAACATAGACATGCACACAAATATATGAGGTATAACCAACATAGACATGCACACACAAAGATATGAGATGTTACTAACATAGCCATGCACACACTAGGATATGAGATGTGACATACACAGACATGCACGCAGAAAGATATGAGATTTGACCAACATAAACATGCACACAAAGATATGAGATATCACTAACCCAAACATGCACACACAAAGATATGACACATGACTAACACAGATACACACTAAGATATGACTAAACACATACACACATAAAGATATGAGACATGATTAACACGGACACACCAAGATATGAGATATGACTAACATGACACACACCAAGATATGATCCATGGCCAGCACACACACACACAAGCTACGATATGAGCCATGACTTGCACAGAAACACATCAAGATATGAGCCATGGCTAGCACAGAAACACATCAAGATATGAGCCATGGCCTCACGGAAAAACACCAAGAAATGAACCATGTCCAGCACAGAAGTACATTAAGGTATCCATATGCTTGGGTTTGTTGTAGTCGGCAGACTCTTCTTAACGTGGGAATCATCGACATACGAGACGCAGGCCCCGGTTAATTGTTCACAGGTTTCGTTGAAACAGTTGTCCTGAGATTTGAAAGTGTAGTCTGACCCGTAGATCGTTACCTTGCATGTACAGTTCCCGGTTGACTGTTCACAGGTGTCGTTGAAACAGTTGTCCGGACATTTGAGAGTGCGGTCTGATCCGTAGTACGTTTCCTTGCACGCACATTCTGTACATTCCGGTTCACATATGATGTCACAGTCATCAGAACACGTCTGTTTGCTCTGTAGCCCAAAATTACCATCGGGACAAGTGACATTACAGGTGTAGCCAGGATGTTTACATCGTAGGCATTTTCCGGATTTTTCCTCACATAAAGGACAGACACTAAGACGAGATCCGGAGCAGTCGTGTCCACAGATCCCATGTGAACAGTTGCCGATGATGACGTTGTAGCCTTTGCAGCACCCACTACACACTTCACAAAACGACCAAGAATGCCCGTCCAGACAATAGGTGTCTGTAAATGTTTGCACCTCACTCACCGTCAGTGTACTGTCGGCTTGCGAAATGGTCGATGAGAACTCAATCTTAATGTGTGCCATTGTCGCTTGTGTGGTGACTACAATAGTGTTCATAGCAATGTTTGGGTATGATATATCATTATACTGGAACACTACACCGCCACTGTCAGAGAAAGCCTTTAGAGTGGCATTCTTTACCCGAATCATAGTGCTAGCTCGATGATAAATTCGAATGGTGTGAGTCTTCTTGGGCGTGGCAAAGTTCAGATACCAGTAAACAGAATTGGTTCCACTTCTCAATTGTGTGTTTGTGTGTGCAGTCATTGTCATAGAGATTGGTCTTTGTTTTGCCATTAACTGCGGCCTCTGGTTCACATGCGTCTCCTGTATAACAAGCATTAAATGTATCGGTCTGGTTTGTGTTTTGTTTGAGAGCCACATTCCGACCCCCGCCAATGTAGATGGAACAGATATTTGCAACTATCGCCCCTTCAATCCGTAACTTGTTGATCAGACCAGTCCCAGAGCAAAAGACATCAATCTCGTGCGAACTAACTACAAACCGTGATTCATTGTTACATGAGGCAGAACCATTTAGTTTAACCGTAAAACTGACCGGATAGTTAAGTCATTCACATAAATCCTAAACCAGGAGAACGGCAAAGATTGATTGAGAGTTGTCTCACCTGATGTAGAATCTGTGTCCGGATTACATGTGGTGTCGTTGTTATCAAACAGGAAAGTAGGTTCAAATTTTTGGGCGTATTTGTAAACGAGATCCAAGTACTGACACTGGGGTCCGAAATATTCGTGCTGACAACTGTCATTGTTTGGGCATGTCCCTGTAGTTTTGTCACAAACTAAGTCATTATAGCAGTGACATTGTAACGTACAATTCGCCCCAAACGAACCGACTGCACAAATTAGGCCATTAACTTCCAAGATCGCGAACGAAGCCAGAATAATAAAGACTTGATCTACAGCGGTGGTTAACGAACTGTGTACATACATTTATTATCAAACCCGTGGTTACATTTCTAAAAATCCGCCAACTCGTTGTGATAACAGATAGCGTGATGTTCAAATTCAACATTGTATACACCATGGCTCTGACGCGGACAAGCTTCCATCTTGGTGCGTCCCATGACGTCATCATATTATATATATATAATTATTATTAAGTAAGTTCAGGAGAAAATAATTGATGGAATCTGAAGGAACGATATTTGATACAGCTTGATAACCAGTATTTGATGAAAGCTGCTGGAAGTTGGAAGTGATAATTGGTGACATTTTAAGTGCTTTGATTTCAAGAAGTCTTCTTCTTAATCCTCTGAACTCCGACTTCTTGACTTCTTGAAGATGTCATCAAACAGGTCTGTGGGCTTACCAATCTCAGCGTTGGTGATGAGTGGATACCGGGGCCTACGTCATTCAAGGGGACTTTCTCGTGTATTGTCACACTCGACAGGAACAGTAGGGAACAGAACCCGGTCGTGGTTAATGCTGAGGTCAACGGTCTCATCTGCGATAACACCGATGAGAAAGATGCAGTCATCTATACAGACGGATCTGTAAGACGACACCAAAGAAGTGCATGGGCATTTACAGCACGCTCGACAGGCAGAATAGTCAAAGAAGACATTGGTGCATACGTCATGACCACGAGTAGCATGACAATGGAGGTGATGGCAGTGACCAAGGCATTCAAATGGTTAGAGTCACAAGACTACACCCACGCATGTATACTGAGTGATTCGATGAGCATGATAAAAAAAGTGGAGGCGGGCTCTATACGCATGCAATGGGTAGAGTCGTTGCAGAAATCCAAAATACGTAAGGTCACCTTTGTCTATGTCCCTGGACATGCGGGAGTGCGTGGAAATGAAAGAGCGGACAGGTTGGCTAGCTGTGCTGTCGTTGAGGACGGGCAACCAATGGATCGGGCGGACATCATCAATGCCCTCCGAGATGTGGGAAGAGCACATGACTTCGACAAACACAGATCCACGTCACTTTTTCGGTTGATAGAAATGGGAGTTAAGATGGGCACAGCCAGAAATGAGAAACTTAGTGGCCGTGTAAGAAGACTTATCAACCAACATAGAACTGGAGTCGTCAGTCGCTGGACACTGAGGGAATTGCTGAGGAGGGGATCTGAGCACCTATGGACATGTTCGGAGTGCAATGATGATGACCCGCAAATAACTCAATAATTTTAAGTGGTATATTTTGTTAAACATTAAGGGGACATCATTTGATATAAGCTAATCAGCTGATAATTAATGTTAATATAGTTTTAAAAATCTATATTTGTCACTTCTTCTTCTTTCCTTCCTCATCTGCCTTTCAGTGTCGAGGGGAGATATAATTTGCGGTCTTTTTGCTCTTCTGTTCGCCTCTGCCGCTGTTATGTTTCCTCATCATCATCATGTGCCGTACCGGTTGGCGTAGGCGATCATATCCTTACACAATCTTCTATCTACAGTGCATCGTATCAGTTCTATTGTTGACCGTTTTCCATGCCATGACACCAAGCTATCCAGAATTTTCTCTCTTTGTCGTCCGCGATCTCTCTTTCCTTTTATTTTTCCAGTTGTAACCAAGGATTCCAACTTTCCTCTTCTCATGGTGTGCCCAATAAATGTTGATTGCTTCTTTCTAATGTTTTTTAAGAGCTCCCTTTTTGTGTTGGCTTCGTTGAGAACTTTCTCATTTGTCTTTTTTGCTGTCCAGGGAACTTTCAACATTCTTCTGAGAAATTCCATCTCTGTGGCCTCTAATCGTCTTTTCATTTGTTTGTCTATTGTCCATGATTCGCTTCCATAGGTCAGAATTGGTTCTATATAGCATCGATGAACTCTCTTTCACATCTCTATTGACATAGATTTGTTATGTTTCCTAGTGCTTCTAATATTCCATCGATCCATCTTTTTCGTGGACGACCCTTGGGTCTGGTGTTCTCACAAAGTTTGCTGAAGGCTCGTTGTGTTGTGTTTTGATCTGTCTGCCTTGTCACATGGCCAAACCATTCTATCTGTTGTTTCCTTATATACTCTATGGCGGGGGATATTCCTAGCTTTTTTCTCAGTTCTTCATTTCTGATCTTATCTCTCAGACTGTTTCCTGTCACTCGTCTATCACATTTCATCTCAGTAGATGTTATTTTCTTATTGTTCTTGTATCTAGGGTCCAGATCACTACTTTATATATATATATATATATATATATATATATATATATATATATATATAGCTTTTTTCTATTCTTACTATTAAATTGCATGATATTGTCATTATTAGGTACTCTAGTCATCCGTCACTCTGCTGACTCTCCCCAAAACACGATGTGTATTCAATAATACTCCCTCTGTGATACGGTGACCGGATCAACACAGAAGGGACCTCCTAATTTTAAACTGTCTGATAACAAACAACGGTCACCTTGGCACTGTGCCTTGTGGTGGTCGACTCTGCACTACTGGCAGGTATTGATCCAAACGAGTACTGTTACAATCCCTTCAGAATTATTAATGTTGCATACAATACTACTATGCTTTCAGTCATCACATTTGTAACATTACAGGGTGAACACAATTAGCCAAAAAAGGCAGGAGTTGTCGAATTAGGTTTTGAATATTCGTCTTTCGGTATACAGGGATATGATATACAACTAAACAAAAATAAGTAGAGAAATGGCAAAAATGTGGAAATATTGAAACTAATAGCAACAATATTAGAACATTCGAAATATATGACAGCAACGTAGAACATTCGAAACTTGTAGCAACATTGTAGAACATTCGAAACTTGTGGCAACAATGTAGAACATTCGAAACTTGTAGCAACAATATTAGAACATTCGAAACTTGTGGCAACAATGTAGAACATTCGAAATATATGACAGCAACGTAGAACATTCGAAATATATGACAGCAACGTAGAACATTCGAAATATATGACAGCAACGTAGAACATTCGAAATATATGACAGCAACGTAGAACATTCGAAACTTGTAGCAACAATGTAGAACATTCTAAACTTGTAGCAACAATGTAGAACATTCGAAACTTGTAGCAACAATGTAGAACATTCGAAACTTGTGGCAACAATGTAGAACATTCGAAACTTGTAGCAACAATGTAGAACATTCGAAACTTGTGGCAACAATGTAGAACATTCGAAACTTGTAGCAACAATGTAGAACATTCGAAACTTGTAGCAACAATGTAGAACATTCGAAACTTGTAGCAACAATGTAGAACATTCGAAACTTGTAGCAACAATGTAGAACATTCAAAACTTGTAGCAACAATGTAGAACATTCGAAACTTATGGCAACAATGTAGAACATTCAAAACCTGTGACAACAAAGGAGAACTTTTAAAACAACTCATCATCATCATCATCATCAGGTACCGTGCCTGCTGGCGTAGGTGATCATGTTTCTCCACAACTTTCGATCTCGACAGTTATTTATCATTTCTGTTGTTGAACTTCTGCCAAGCCATTCTCTTAAGCTATCTGGTATCTTTTCTCTTTGCTTCCCTCTATCTCTTCGTCCCTCAATTTCCCCAGTTGTTACAATATATTCCATCTGTTCTCTTCTCATTACATGGCTAAAAAGTGATGATTGTTTTTTCGTAATATTGTAAATTAGCTCTCTTTTTGCTCTGGCCTCTTTCAGAACTTTTCTATTGCTTTTCCTAGCTGTCCATGGTATTCTCATCATTCTTCAGTAAAACCACATTTCTACAGGCTCCAGTGATTTTCTTGGCTGGTGTCTTATTGTCCATGATTCACATCCATATGTTAAAACTGGCTATATATAAAATTTAAGAACTCTTTTTCTTGTTTCTATTGTCAAGGATGGAGTGCAAAGTATCTTCCTCATTTTTTTGAAAAGCTGCTTTTTGCCAGAGCTATTCTACATCTCATCTCTGTTGTACATATATCATCTGAATGTAACATTGTCCCCAGATATTTAAATTCATTTACCTGTTTTATTATTGTTCCACTTGTCGTTATTGTGTACTGCGGCGATGTCTTTTTCTTTGTTGTTACCATTACTTCTGTCTTTTTGCTATTAAGGCTGAGTCCATTATTTTTGCTTTCTTTCGCTATAATGTCCAACATTTCTTGATGTTAGGTCGAGTAATTCTACCTGCTGCTGTATGCAGTTGACGGTACAACCTGCGGCTGCCCTGATACATTGCAGGTATGCTCGAGAAAGTAAAAGTCAAAGGGACATCCCCATATCCGCTCCACCACCAGTCACAGCATTTCTCGAAGCGTTTACAAGATGGTTGTTCCTGTAAGGTGTTGATTATAGATTCATCTAATTTCCAACAGAGCACTCCATACTGGCCATCATTTTCCACCTTTAGACTCCCCTATCTCTCAATATATATATTGTTGATCAATCCATTCTCCCTCTCTTCTCTAAACGAATGGAAAAAAAAACTTAGCGATGTCCTCTTTGTTCAAAGTCCGGGCACACTCAATGCCAGAACTACCAGCGAGCTTATCTGCTATTTCCTTGCCGTGTACACTAGCATGTCATGGACAGTACATCCAGGTTAAAGCAATCACTGTAGAGCCATCCAGGAACAGTATCCACTCCTGCCGCAGACACTGTCTGTCAATCTACTGTAGGATTGGGATTTTTATTTATGATTTCTCTCTGCAGCAACCACCTCTGGTCTCAGCAGCGAGGCCCGGCTTGAAACGTCAGTTACTCGTCGACGGAAAAAAAACATGAGTACCTATGAAGTCGGAGTTATCTGCCTGTGCGGCGAGGGCCCCTGCGCACACGACTGCCAGGGAAGAATGGATTAACACGCAAAATTCAGTTCCTAGTCTCTAGGGACTTCGTCGGAGTTGAAAGCTGGCGAACGTAACAACAAACTACTGTAGCATACTTTACGAGACGGTAACTGCGTGAACTGCTGTGTACCCAACCTCCGCCTCCGTTACTACTTCTATCTCCATTCTCATTTATAGACATACACTAATTATTACATCAAATAAACAATATGTGGTTTGATATTTTACAAAAATAAAACTCAACCAATCTCCAGAATAAACTATATCATATAACAAGACATAATTACGACTCAAGAAAAGGACACAAATAAAAGTCACTAAATAAATCATTGTGCTACCAATGCCAGACCTGGACCCTAGATACAAGAACAATAAGAAAAATAACCTCTACTGAGATGAAATGTGTTAGACGAATGACATGAAACAATCTGAGAGATAAGATCAGAAATGAAGAACTGAGAAAAAAGCTAGGAATAGCCCCCGCCATAGAATATATAAGGAAACAACAGATAAAATGGTTTGGCCACGTGACAAGGCAGAACGTTCAAAACACAACACAACGAGCCTTCAACAAACGACACAAGAGTCGACAACAAAAAAGATGGATCGATGAATATTACAAGCACTAGGAAACATAATAGCAACAGAGGCGAACAGAAGAGCAAAAGACCGCAAATTATATCTCCCCTCGACGCTGAAAGGTAAATGAGGAAAGAAAGAAGAAGAGGAAGAAATATATCAAACGTTACAACTCAAAGTAGTCAACTAGCGACAGCTAGAAAGCTACAACAATTATAACAACAGAAACCTACATATACCTTCTCTCTTCAACATATTAAAACAACGCAGCTGAAGACACCAATAGTTAATCTAGCAGTGACATATTCGTATGTAGATACCCATAAGGTATTTACAAACGCCTTTTGGCGCTGTATGGACGTCGCTAAAACGAAAGGGAGTTCAATGTTCTAAGCTTGTCATTCTCTATAGTCACCTTGGCACTGTGCCTTGCAGCAGTCGACTTTGCATAACGTGCAGCTATTGATCCAGACGGTTATTATAAGAATCCCGAGAGTCCCATTTACTGTAATAGATATGTTTGTCTATGTGCCGCAGCGTCGTCCGTAGCACCGGCTGGGAAATAATACATCATGACCTCTTGTTTGCAAAATTGGCACGAGGAGAGGACACCGTTGTGTTAATATGATTGTTTTACATTAGATGAAGAAACGGCAGCAGATGAAATAATAACGGATGAAAAGAGATGAAGAATTAAACAGCGAAAAAAATTCATGAAAGATTATGTGGTGATTATTTATGACAAATTAATGGGCGATAATTGATGAACTCCTGACGGACGACAGATGATTAATCATTAAGGGGCGATAATTGAAATAGGTTAAGAGATGGTAATTCATGAAATGTTTATGGATGATCACTGATGAAACTAGAGTTTGAAGGTACAGAGGAACTGCTGATCAAGCTAGGGATGAGCAATATACGGGACCGCTCTATTGTGTCTGCAGCCAGCAAAGAAATGACATTATTCTAGTGATACTCTACACCCGTGGCTCTCAAATTACGCCCCTTGGCTCAGAGGCGCTTTCGCAATGGCGCCGATAAGATGATGTTCCTACCTCCGTGTGCCTAACCAGTGGTTCATCATCATCATCATGTGCCATACCGGTTAGCGTAGGCGATCATGTCCTTCCACAATCTTTTACCCACCGTGTATCGTATCAAATCTGTTTTTGACATGACAGGACACCAAGTTATGTAGTATTTTCTCTCCTTGTCGTCCGCGAGCTCTCTTTCCCTGTATTTTGCTAGTTGTAACCAAGTACTCCATCTTTCCTCTTCTCATGATGTGTCCGAAAAATGTTGATTGTTTTTTTTGTGATGTTTTTCATGAGTTCCCTTTAAGATTAAGCCTCTTTGAGAACTTCCTCGTTAGTCCTTTAATCTCTCCAGGGTAGTTTTTCAACATTCTTCTGAGAAATTCCAACTCTGTGGCCTCTAATCGTTTTTTGATTTGTCTCTTTACTGTCCATGATTCGCTTCCATGTGTCAGAATTGGCTCGATATAGTCTACCGATGAACTCTCTTTCTCACTTATATTGACATCATCATCACCAAGTACCGGGCCTGCTGGCGTAGGTGATCATGTCTCTCCACAACTTTCAACCTCGACAGTTATTTACAATTTCTGCTGTTGACCTTCTGTCAAGCCATTCTCTTAAGCTGTCTGGTATCTTTTTCTCTTTGCTTTCCTTTATCTCTTCGTCCCTCAATTTTTCTAGTTGTTACAATATATTCCAGTTGTTCTCTTCTCATTACAAGGCCAAATAAATGATAATTGTTTGTTCCAAATATTGGAAATTAGCTATCTTTTTGCTTTGGCCTCTTTCAGAACGTTTTCATTACTCTTCTTAGCTGCCCATGGTATTCTCAACATTCTTCTGTAAAACCACATTTCTACAGACTCCGGTGATTTTCTTGCCTGTTGTCCTATTGTCCATGATTCACATCCATATGCTAAAACTGGCTCAAAATAACATTTAAGAACTCGTCAGTTTTACTGGTAAGAACTAAAACACACAATTTTCACCTGAGTCGTGATCTGTGGTAATGACTGTCTGGTGTTGTCAGTCATGACTCATTGCACAGCCCAACATGTGTTAGCGTAGTGGCTGGAGGTATACTGCAGCTTTGCACAGCCCAACATGTGTTAGCGTAGTGGCTGGAGGTATACTGCAGTATTGCGCAGCCCAACATGTGTTAGCGTAGTGGCTGGAGGTATACTGCAGCTTTGCACAGCCCAACATGTGTTAGCATAGTGGCTGGAGGTATACTGCAGCATTGCGCAGCCCAACATGTGTTAGCATAGTGGCTGGAGGTATACTGCAGCTTTGCACAGCCCAACATGTGTTAGCATAGTGGCTGGAGGTATACTGCAGCATTGCGCAGCCCAACATGTGTTAGCATAGTGGCTGGAGGTATACTGCAGCATTGCACAGCCCAACATGTGTTAGCGTAGTGGCTGGAGGTATACTGCAGCTTTCACATTTGGAAGAGCAAAGGTTTCCGACAGCTGTCACTCCAGTAAACAAAATGTTCAGGAAATCAATACACAAATGCTGAGATCCAAGGTTGATGTTGAGCTCTTTGTAAGTTGAATTGAAGAACTAAATTATGATTGAGTGGTTAGCGCTTTCGCTACCGGAATGAGAACTCCTGGTTCGGTTCCCGAATGTAAAAAACAAAAAACAAGTAAAGAGCTATTTCTCGCTATGTGGTGTATAGGGTATATGGTGTTAGTAGCCATACTTTTCATAGACCTTCGGCACATAATGTTTGAAGT